>CM053752.1:93388351-93400160 GCA_028658305.1 Pachyuromys duprasi | reverse complement strand
AATAGTGATTCCTCAAGACCCAGCTATACCACTCTTAGGCATATATCCAAAAGATGCTCAAGTACACAACAAGGACATTTGGTCAACTATGTTCTTAGCTGCTTTATTTGTAATAGCCAGAACCTGGAAACAACCCAGATGTCCCTCAGTTGAGGAATGGATACAGAAATTATGGTACTTTTACACAACGGAATACTACTCAGCAATTAAAAAGGAGGAGATCATGAAATTCGCAGGCAAATGGTGGTACCTGGAAATGATCAACGTAAGTGAGGTATCCCAAAAGCAGAAAGAAACATATGGTATATACTCACTTATATAGTCGTATAGGATAGGAAGGTCATGCTGAAATCTATACACCTAGGGAAGACACACAAGAAGGAGGACCTCAGGTTGGTAAGATCAATGCTCGTTTAGATGAACAAATGGGATGGACATTGAATGGAGGACAAAACGGACAACAGGACAGGAGCATACCAAAAAGGGCCTCTGAAAGTATCGATATAGCAATGTATCAAAGCAGATATTAAGACTCACAACAAGCCTTCGGCAGTGGGTGGGAAGTAATAATAAAAATAGGGGAAGTTAATAAGACTTGTGGAGAACAAGGGCTCCACAAAGACCAAACTGAGCAGGGCACAGGGGTCTTCGATGGGACAGTTTCTCCAACCAAGGACCATGTATGGATATGTCGTAGAACCCCCGCACAGAAGTGACCCATAGTAGCTCAGTATCCAACTGAAGACCCTAGTAAGGGGAACAGAGACTGTTTCAGACATGAACTCGATGGCTGGCTCTTTGACTCTCCCCCATACACGCCAGGGAGTAACAGCCTGGCTAGATTCCAGGGGAGGACATCGTAGCCAGCCCTGAGGAGACAAGATGTACTGGGGTCAGATGGAAGGGGAGGAGATCCTCCCCTGTAGGTGGACTTGGAGTGGGCTGGGAGGAGATGAGGGAGGGATGGGGAGAGTGGGAGGGAATGAGAGAGGGGGCTATGCCTGGGATGCAAAGTACCTAACCTCTGATTGATATAAAAATAAAAATAAAAAAGTAAAAAAAAAGTCCCATCGTGTTAAATGTCCCAACATTATTCACATTTACAAACCAAAATCTCCTCTAATAATGTTTAGCTTTGTTAATCCAGCCAACTGTGTAAGGGTATAACTAGACACATTTCCAAGGGAGGAATGAGTGCAAAAATGGAGGAATGAGAACAAATCAAGACCAAACTCGGCAAAACAAAAGTTCAACTCTCAGTGCAGCATCTGACTCACATGCCAGGATATGAATTCCTATGGGAGTGGGCAGTCTTACCTATGGTCTTGTGGTTTGAAGCTCAGTGGCCTTTTATTGTCCTAGTTCTTTTCATTACTTGGACCTGTTAATGGAGGATGTTATATACTGCTGCTCCTGGTAATGCCACAGACTAATATTTAGAGGGCTTAACCTTACCCATGTGTTTTCCCAGGGCTCCCCACAGAGGGTCTGACCCTGCTGTACATCGACTAACCTTGCAGACTTTCCCTGCCCATAAGACAAGCACCAAATATATGCTCTAATCTGTGGATCCTAGCTCCAAAACTTCAGAAGTGAGTATGGAATCTGGAGTAGTATAACTACGGAATTAAAAAGGTACTAAGGAGTGGGGAAGCACTAATCGGGGTGATAACAGAATACAGGTATATGAAGGGGCAATGTGGTAGGTGGGGAGTGGGTGGATTATTGGAAGAGTTTAATTCCAAAGGTAAGGGAGAACGAATAAATAAAATTAAGGATGTTTGGAAAAGGAATCATGTTATAATGTATTCACCTAAAATTGTATATAATTCATATAAGTGTATATATTTTTTCAAAGAAGTTATGCAGCTGGGGGTGACAATGCCCTCCTCACCGCAAGACCATAGGCTATCCATCAACAACAAAATCCAGTTCAGACATGAGAAAATATCCTTTCTCAATCAAGGCAGTAGACGAGAGTCTTAAAACATTATAAGCTATGGCTAAACTATTGTTTTTACATTTTTGTTGTTGTCTCACAGAAGCTGAAGTTAACTTCAGGAAGGGTTAACATAACACTTGGAGGATCTGACCTGAAAAGTCTTCTTCATTATAAGTAGCTCTCAGAAAAGACCCCTGTGTCCAGATATTTTGGTTCTATGGCTCTACTTGTGGAACTCCTGTCCTCTCCAGGTCTTACTATCTCCCCCTTCTTTCATAAGATTCCCTGTACTCTACCCAAAGTTTGGTTATGAGTCTCAGGATCTGCTTTGATACCTTGCTGGGTAGAGTCTTTCAGAGGCCCTCTGGGATAAACTTCTGTCCTCTTTCCTGTTTCCTGTTTTCTCCTTCTTCCAATATCCATCCCATTTGTCTGAGTGAGGATTCACCATCTTACCCAGAGTCCTCCTTCTTGCTTAGCTTCTTAAGGTGTACAAATTTTTGTAGGTTTACACTATATTATATATCTACTATCTATCCATTTATAAGTGAGTATATACCCTGCGTGTCTTTCTGCTTCTGAGATACCTCACTCACAATGATCTTTTCTAGTTCCTACCATTTGCCTGTAAATTTCGCGATTTCCTTGTTTTTAGTTGCTGAGTAGTATTCCATTGTGTAAATGTATCACAATTTCTGTATCCATTCCTCAACTGAGGGACATCTGGGTTGTTTCCAGCTTCTGGCTATTACGAATAAAGGTGCTATGAACATGGTTGAACAAATGTCCTTATTGTGTACTTGAGCGTATTTTGGAGATATGCCTAGGAGTTGTATAGCTGGATCTTGAGGAAGCACTATTCCTAATTGTCTGAAAAAGTGTCAGATTGATTTCCAAAGTGGTTGTACAAGTTTACATTACCACCAGCAATGGAGGAGGGTTCCCTTTCCTTCACATCCTCTCCAATATGTACTGTCACCCGAGTTTTTTATCTTAGCCATTCTGATGGTTGTCAGGTGAAATCTCATGGTTGTTTTGATTTGCATCTCCCTGATGATCAAGAACCATTCATAGCTATATCCTAGAACCCCTGCTCAGATATAGCCCATGGCAGCTCAGTATCCATGTGGGTTCTTTAAATAAGGGTAACAGGGACTGTTTCTGACATAAACTCAGTGGCTGGCTCTTTGACCACCTTCCCCTGAGGGGTGAGCAGACTTGCCACGCCACAGAGGAGGACAGTGCAGCCAGTCCTGATGAGACCTGGTAAGCTAGGGTCAGATGGAAGGGAAGGAGGACCTCCTCTATCAGTGGACCTGGAAAGGGGCAGGAAGGAGATATGGGAAGGAGGGTGGAATTGGGAGGGAATGAGGGAGGGAACTACAGCTGGGATACAACGTGAATAAACTGTAATTAATATAAAAATAAAAATTTAATTAAATTTGAAAGAAGAAGTAGCTCTGATGGTGCTGGAAGTTACATATCAAGCTACCAAAGGAGGAGGAAGTAATCAATAGTTTTACCCAACTAGGATGACAATGAACCACAAGAATGACTCACCATGGCAAAATATCCCTAAAGGTGCAATAGCAGCACTTATATAATGGCAATAAACCAGAAGCTATCTTTTTGTAGTTAAAGCTCATGCAACAGAAATTAAATCACTGCTGGTACTGGAAGTCTAACTTACTACCTGTGACTAGTGAGGTTGTGAATTTTACCTTACTAAGCAAGTATAATTTCTAACATCATTCTAAATCCCTATATTATACCCATAGACAAGTGTATCTCTCACCTCAAATCTAAGAAGCTTCTCTTTGCAGTAGATAGAGGCCATTATAAAAAGAAAAACAACCAACAACACAGTTGCTCTTAATGCATAGAAAATCTGATTGGGGGCTGTCCAGTTCCAAATAATTTAGCTACAACATAAATCTTATACCTAATTATAAGAACAGCATAGAAAAAGGTGTGAGAATATTGTAAGCGCTGAGGAACAGATAGTCTGCTGCAAGATTGTGTCTCCTAGAAATGGCAGGGAAGGGTCATCAATGAGTTTTCAACAATAGGGCTGCCTAAATAATACCTGAACAAAGACAATATCAATAAACATGCTACATGGAAGACAAAAATCTCATGGAACCTCATCCCTGGACAGTTACCACAGGCAACTAACAACTGCTGAGAATAGGAGAATTAACACCCCCCCACACACATACCAGAGATAATCACCTAATTGATTTTCTAGTACCAAATGAGATATAATATATATACAACTAGCGCTAAAACAGCAGCAACAATAGCAGTGTTCCTTGAAGCATGGCTGATAATTTTCATTCTCCTTGCTTGCAAAAGAAATCATGGAAAATTCTACTACCAAATCAAGTAGTACCTGGGATCCTTAGACCTTTCTGCACCATAAAGAGAAATTGATTCTGGGGGGAAAAAAACCAAAGCATTGTCTAGGTGGCCCTAATTTAAGCAAGTTAGCCTGATGGTTCAAAATGTTGAAATACCAGGGTAACAGAAATAGTTACCCCAAATGTGTTCTCTAATTAGGAAAATTTCTTCAAAATGATTTTACAGTTTTATACATTGAAACCTGTGACAATGGTATTGGGCACTGAGTAAATTCCTAAAATATTTTCATTGTCAAATGTTCCCTATCATCTCAGTGCAAAGCAGAGCATGACTTGTTTTTAAAGGTAATGATCTCTTTAACAAGTATAACTTCATTGCCTGGGAACAAACACTAGATTGGGATTTGGACTAGAATGAGTTGAGACTGAATTGAAAAGTAATAGCATGGTTATTGAAGCATGTCTAAAGCAAGATTTTAGTGAGAATTACAGACAAAAAAAGCAAAGTATAAAGGAGTAAAATGTACAATTGGGAATGAAGGGTTTAGTTCTAGACAAAATGAGCCTAGCAGTCCTCCAACAGCCCTGAGGAGACAAGATGATCTGGGGTCAGATGGAAGGGGAGGAGGTCCTCCCCCATTGGTGGACTTGGAGGGGGCAGGGAGGAGATGAGGGAGGGTTGCGGAGGGTGGGAGGGAATAAGGGAGGGGGCTACACCTGGGATGCAAAGTACCAAACCTGTGATTGATATAAAAATAAATAAATTACATTTAAAAAAGTCCCCATACACATTTGTGAAAATTTAAATTTTCCAAATAGGTTGGTAAATTATATTTTCTATATTTTAGCTCCTAAATTTCTGATTCAGACTTTTTCTAATTTTGTTGACATTTAATTGTCTTCTCTTATATAATTTTTATTTTTGATAACTAGGACATGGAATATTTTGTAAATAGTGATGTGGACAGAGTGTCAATTTTAATAGATGGTGGACCTTCAATTTGGGATTTTCTTTCCTCAGTCTCCAAATGCTGATACAAATGAGCCACAATACCCAATTAAATAACTCTTTTCACTTATTTGTTTCAAGAGTTAGAATGGCTAAGATAAAAATAATACTAAGGGAAAAATTTGGGCAAAGGTGAACCCTTACTTACTGTTGGTAGGATTCCAAGTTGCTATCATCATTCTGGAAATCAGAGTAAAGAATTCTCAAAAATCTAAAGCTAAATTTACCTTACAAACTCCCTGAGCTGAGCCTATTATTTGGCTGTGGGTCTCTACATCAGTTTTAATGAGCTTTAGTTTGTATCAGGCCTCTCAGAAGACATTTATGTGAGGCTCCAGTCTCTAAGAATAGTAGATTATCATTAATAGTGACAAAGGCTGGCTCTCTCCCATGGGGTGGGTCTCAAGCTGGACCAGTCATTGGTTTGTCATTTCCTTAATCACTTCTCCTTCTTTATATATACACTTGTGGTGATTTGTTGGGTTGAAAGTTTTATGGGTGGATTGGTGTCCCCCTTTCACTACTGGGAGTCCCACCTGGCTACATGAGGTGGCTACTTCAGGGTCCTTAACCCCTGCTGCTAGCAGCGTCAGCTAGGGTCACCTCCATCGAACCTAGGAACCTCCCTTGTCCCAGAGATGCCTCCCCACCACTGATTCCCATTCTCTCTTGTGGTCCTAATTCCAACCCATCACTTTCCCTATACCCAATCCCAGCTCTCAATACCCTCCCCCACCCCTTTCCCACACAACTTCCTCCTTCTCTTCTACTTCAAATGACTACTTCCTTTCCTCTTCTGAGTAAGATTCAAGAAACCTCCCTTTGTCCTTCCTTGGCTTCTTTGGGTGTGTGGATTGCAGCTTGATTATCATGCACTTGATGGCTAATTTCTACCTATAAGTGGATATATACCATGTGTTTCTTTCTGGATGTGGGTTACTTCACTCAGGATGATCTTTTCTAGTTCCATCCATTTGGCTGGAAATTACATAATGTCTTTAATTTTAATAGCTGAGTAGTATTCCATTGTGTAAATGTATGATATTTTCTTGATTCATTTTGTGTTTGAAGGACATCGAAGCTGTTTCCAGTTTCTGGCTATTACGAATAAAGCTGCTATGAACATAGTTGAGTAAGTGTGCTTGTGGTATGGTGGAGCATCTTTTGTATATATGCACGAAGGTGGTATAGCTGGGTCTTGAGGTTGATCTAGTCCCAATTTTCTGAGAATCTTCAGATTATTTTCCATAGTGTTTGTAAAAGTTTGCACGCTCACCAGCAATAGAGGGGTGCTCTCTTTTTTCCACATCTTCACCAGCATATGCTGTCACTTGAGTTTTTGATCTTAGTCATTATGATGAGTGTAAGATGTAACTCAGATTCTATTTCAGTTGCTTTTCTCTGATGACTAAGGATGTTAGAGATTCCTCTCTTCTAAATCCTCTATTTATCTCTGGACCTCATTTTTAATTGGGTTATTGGTTTGTTAGTTTTTAATTGTTATATATATATATATATATATATATATATATATATATATATATATGTATATATATTTGGATATTAGCTCTCTGTTGAATATAAAGCTGGTGAAGTTCTTTTCCAAATCTTTAGGCCACCATTTTGTCCTATTATTGGTGTTCGTTGATGTAAGAAATTTTCTTGATAAGAGTTTGGTGGAAGAGGATCTAGCCCATTATGGCTGGTGCCATTGGGCTGGTGGTCTTAGCTTCTATAAGAAAGCTGGCTGGACAAACCAGTAAACAGAACCCTCCTATGGCCTCTGCATCAGCTTGTGCCTCCAGGTTCTTGCCCTGTTTGAATTCCTTCCCTGACTTCCTTTGATGATGAACTATGATGCTGACATGGGTAAACCCTTTCTTTCCCAAGTTGTTTTGGTCATAGTATTTCATCACAGAAATGATATACCTACATAAACTACAAAGTAGTTTAAATAAGAGAGGTATTTTAATTTGTATTTTTTGGTGAAATATAATTTATAATATAAGTGCCCTGTTATAATGTACTCCATTTAAAAGCACATCCTCTGCCCTCTAATCATGTATAATATTGTATTTTGTGTTTTGAAATGAATGATAAATGTAATCAATGCTTAGTATTCCAAACCTTAGTAGTTACTTAAAATTATAACATACATATGTATGTTTCTTCAGGAAAGAACTAAACTGGTATTAATGCAAAGTATGATAAATACATAAATACTGAGAAAGACTTGTCTGACTTCCACAGCACAACCTTAGACACATTTGTTATGACCTGTTTCAGTAAATAAAGTCTCCAATCAACACTTACTTAAACGATCTTTATAGCTTGGTTTGTCCTATTGTTTCTAGAATATTGGGATTAGAGACTTTACATATTTTAGTGACTGGCTTACTTTCTTCTGCACTAGTTATTGTGTTGTTTTGTGTTGTGTTTATTTTTGTTTATTTGAGTATACCATGTTACTATTTAACTATGTTGCAGTTTATTCACTTATCCTTTTGTTGACAGAGTTTGGGATTATTTCTTGTTTCAATCTACTATGAAAAGTCTGTTGTGCTCACTCTTTTGCATATATTTTGGTAAATGGCTGTTTTCATGTATAGTCTTGGGCAGAACTGCTAGGGTTACAAGATTACAAGTATGGTCATTTTAATGGGACCACAACATATTTTTTCACATCATAAATATAATTCTGTGGCCAGGTATATTGAATGGGGTTCTACTTTCACAATAATCCTGCTGCCTTTTTTTTTCTCCGTGATGGTTGTGTAATATATCTCATTTTAGTATTAATTTCAATTTCCTTGGTGAGTAATGGAATTGAGTAACTTTTCATATGCTTATCCACAAGCAGTACAGTCTTTTTTGTAATGTGTTGTTTAAGTCTTTTGACAACTTTTTCAAATGGGTTGTCAGTCCTTATACCCCAATTGTAAGAGTCTTTTGTACATTCTGGATAAGAGTCTTTTGTTGGATATATGCATTGCAAATTTCTTCTCCAACTCTGTAGTCTGCCTTTTCACTCTTTTAATATTGTCATATGAGGAACATACATTTAAAAATCTAATTTAGTACAAATTACAAATCTGTTCCTCTATTATCAGTGCTTTTTTATTCTGCTTAAGAAATCTTTGCCTGTCTCAAGTTCATGAAAGTTCCTTCCTGTGTTATCTGTAACATATTATCTTTCAAATTTAGATTAAGATCTATCTGGAATAGGTCTCTGAAGAAGTTGTAAAATATTGGTCAAAGTCCTTTATACTTATCATCTGAATATGAAATTGTCTGAACACTATTTATTAAGAGTATTTATTCACTACAATGGAGCACTGCCTTTTTCTGTAGCAAATCAATGAAGATATGTGACCTCCCTCTACTGTTTTTTTTAATATGTGTTTTGACTTACTTGTTCCATTTCTTTTAGATCTATTATGTCTTAATATGTACATATATGAATTATGAAATTTTGTTTTAGTGTTCAGTTTTCTATGTAATTCTTGATCTGCTCAATATTTTAATCTTTGTGAAAATTATTAAAATTAATCCTAAAAATTATTCTTCTAACATAAAACTTGTCAAATTATGTACTTTCCAATTATCTATTATTTTCCTTTACATATATAATATATTTCCCTCTAATTATAAAAAATTACACTATCTCTGAATATTTGTTGAGCAAATTAATGCTTTACACACTCACTATCAAACTTATTTTTACTTCTATGGCCTCTTATTCCCAAGATTTTTCACTTCTAATTATTTTGTTCTTTTATCATATTATGTTATTTTATATTTGATACATTTTGTTGTTATATTCTACAAACCTGTTGCTTTATTTTTATTTTTAATTAAATAAGTTTTAATTAATTACAGTTTATTCTTTTGTATCCCAGCTGTAGCCCCCTCCCTTAGCCCCTCCCAATCCCACCTTCCCTCTCTCTTCTTTTCCCATGCCCCTCTCCCAGTCCACTGATAGGGGTGGTCCTCCTCCTCTTCCATCTGAACCTAGCATATCAGGTCTCATCAGGACTGTCTGCCTTGTCTTCCTCTGTGGACTGGTAAGGCTGCTCCCCACTGAGGGGGGGGGTGATGATCAAAGAACCAACTACTGAGTTCATGTTCATGTTCCTCTTACTAAAGAACCCACTTGGACACTGTGCTGCCATAGGTTACATGTTATATCTGTGCAGGGGTTCTAGGTTATCTCCATGAGTGGTCCTTGGTTGGAGTATCAGACTCAGAAAAGACACCTGGGCCCAGATATTTTTGTTTCTGTTGCTCTTCTTGTGGAGCTCCTGTCTCTTCTAAGTCTTTCATCTCCCCCTTCTTTCATAAGATTCCCTGCACAATGCCCAAAGTTTGGTTATGAGTCTCAGCATCTGCCTTAATACCCTGCTGGGTAGAGTCTTTCAGAGGCCCTCTGTGGTAGGCTCCTGTCCGCTTCCGATGTCCATCCCTTTTGTCTTTCTGAATGAGGACTTATCATCTTACCCTGGGTCCTACTTCTTGCTTAGCTTCTCTAGGTGTAGAGATTTTAGTATGTTTATCCTCTATAATGTAGCTAATATCCACTTATAAGTGAGTATATACAATGTGTGTCTTTCTGCTTCTGTTATAACTCAATCAGGATGAACTGTTCTAGTCCCCACCAAGTGCCTCATGATTTCCTTGTTTTTAATTGCTGAGTAGTTTTCCATTGTGTAAATGTACCACATTTTCTGCATCCATTCCTCCATAGAGGGACATCTGTGTTATTTCCAGATTCTGGTTATTACAAATAAAGCTGCTATGAACATGGTTAAGCAAAAGTCCTTGTTGTATACTTAAGCACATTTTTGATATATGCCTAGGGGTTCTTGAGAAATCACTATTCCTAATTTTCTGAGAAAGTGCCAGATTGATTTCCAAAGTAGTACATGCCTGATCTCATCATTTCTAAATTTGTATTAGTATTTGCAAAATTCTTGTGTTCTTATAACAACCCATTTATACCTATAAGATAATAGAGAATCCCATCTCTCTTCTTTCCACAAAGAGGGAGGCTGATTATTTTTGGTGTAAAAGTAACTTTTATTTGCCTACTGCAATTTTTGTCTTAGGGCTTACTGTTGAATGAGCTCACCCTTTCTAGTTCTTTCTGAACTCTGGCTTCTCTTGGCTCTTCACTGAATTGTTGCTCTTGCACTAAAACTAACTCTGACAATTTGTTTTATTTTTTCTATTTTCTGGCTTTAACTGCCTCTACACAAACTCATGAAGAAACTCAACTCCACTACACTGCACACATTCAACTGAACTGTGTCAAACTCAGCTCCACTCAAATGACCTGATCTTTTTTTTTAATGGCCACAAACTGAACTACCACTGTACTCCCTCTCAGATGACTCCCATGACTGCCAAATGACTGACGTCAACTCCACTTTACTGTTTTCTCTAATGAACTCTTTACTGTATTCTACTGGATTATCTCCTCTATTTTCTCTCTGCTGTGCTCTCTTTCCTGTGCTGTTCTTATGAGTTGGGTGTATCCTTTCCTGTCAAATCTTTCTCTGATTCATTACTTTTTTCTGCCCCTGAATTAGATGTTACTTCCAAGCATGGCTGCTTCTTTCCATAAACCAGCTTTACCTTCATTGTTTGAAACTAAAAGTATGTATTAAGGATGTGTTTTTATTTCATCGAGAGGGATTAAAGGTATGTGGCATGTCTGTATTCCAGCCAGATTACACAAACCTAGAAGGTCTTTAGATGTGATCAGAGCAGTTACTGGATTGAAATTCTTCTACACTTTGGAAATAAAGGGATATCAACACAAAGGCCATCTCAAAACTGGAGAAGAAAATCAGGGTCACACAAACAACTCATTGATACATCATCTTACAATCTATCTTTTAACAGCAGATAAAGTAATAGAAGCAAACCTTACACTTTCTGACAGCCAACCTAACAAAAGAATGTGATGATTGTAGGCTTCTTATTCATCTAGATCATTATGAGGAATCCCTCAGGCAAGTCAGCAAATATCAGAAAAAAATGGGTTCATTGATTATAAGGTTTGCAGGAGTGTTCCCTTTCACATTAGATTGACTATCTTCTGTGCTAAGCCAGGCCTGAAGAGGCACTATAAGCTAGGGTCAGATGGAAGGGGGCAGGGAAGGTCCTCCCTTATCAGTGGACTTGGAGGGGGCAGGGAGAAGAGGAGAGAAGGATGGGGGGAGTGGGAGGGAATGAGGGAGGGGGTTATGGCTGGGATACAAAGTATATAACCTGTGATTAATATAAAAATAAATAAATTACTTTAAAAAACAAGAAATGCCTGTGTAACACCATTGAAATTTCTCTTACCACAGGTCCATTTCAATAGGGCTATTTCTTTTTTTTAAATTAATTTATTCATTATTGTATCAATCACAGGTTAGGTATTTTGCATCCCAAGCGTAGCCCCCTCCCTCATTCCCTCCCATCCTCCCCCTCCCTCCCTCATCTCCTCCC
>CM053752.1:93234975-93387851 GCA_028658305.1 Pachyuromys duprasi | reverse complement strand
AGTATTTTTCTTTCAAGGTCTGTGAAGAATTGTAAAGTATTTTGATGGGGATTGCATTGAATCTGTAGATCGCTTTTGGCAATATGGTCATTTTCACTATGTTATTCCTACCAATCCATGAGCACGGGAGGTCTTTCCACCTTCTAATATCTTCTTCAATTTCTTTCTTCAGTGATTTGAAATTTTTTTCATATAGGTCTTTCACTTGCTTGGTTAGAGTCACCCCAAGGTACTTTATGTTATTAGCAGCTATTGTGAAGGATGTTGTTTCCTAATTTCCTTTTTGGCCCTTTTGTCTTTGGTGTACAGGAGGGCTTCTGGTTTTTTTGAGTTGTTTTTGTATCCAGCCACTTTACTGAAGGTGTTTATCAGTTGAAGGAGTTCTCTGGTTGAATTTTTGGGGTCACTCATGTATATTATCATATTGTCTACAAATAGTTATTTCTATAAGATGAACGCTTCCTTACTGCAGCAAAGACAAAGATAAGGAAACTTTCCCCTAGGGCTGCATGAATTGGTTGCAGTGAGGTAAATGAATCTAGCAACAGAAAAATGAAATCCTCTAAATATTAAAAATGTATTTACATAATTTCCCACTGTAGATCAGGGCTAACATTCTAATACTAAATAGTTGACTATCTGGTAGCTTGATTAATTAAGATCTAGATATAATAGCTAAAATGTCTCAGGCTTACTTTTGGAAGTCTTAAATCATCCCATGAAACAGGAAAAGCACAACTTCTGTAATGAAAGGCAACAGAAAGATGCCAAAATTAAGGTGGATATCATAAGTATCTGACCAAGATTTTAATGAGATCATGGAAAATTGAATGTTGACAAGGAATTTCAATTTTTCTTCAAAGAAAGAATTAGAAATCCCCAGTAAGAAAGAGCAGTTACAAAATGTATCAAATGAGGTTAAAAGGCCCTCTCCCCACCCAAATATAGTGCTAATGAAAAAATCATTTCCAATTGGCTTAGTGGTAAAATGTAAATAATAAGGTACTGTCAGTAAATTTGAAGACAGAGTAATAGACTGAAAATGTGGTCAGAGAAAGCAAAATAGACAGGGGAACAAAATGAAATAAGCACAAAGTACTGTGGCACATTCACAATATCTAACACTAACCTCATCAGCCTTCCAGAGAGATAAGAGACAGAACATCCCAAGGAACAGCTAAATAAACAACCCGAAGAAGTTCCTAGATCTCAATGAAAATTTAAATATTTAGAAGAAGCTAACAGAGGTCCAAAAATGGGAAACAAAAAGGCATAATTACATGTACACACACTGTAGTTAAATTGCTTAAAACAAGTAACATGAAGGTAGCCTAAGAGAAGTAATGTTATGTCTAGTGTCATTTAAAAGAAAACTTACTTACTTTTTGACACACACACACACACACATATATATATTTTTTTCACGTATCTACAGCTTCCTAATTTGTCTCTTTTATCCAACTCTTTCTGGAACACTTCTTTCTAAAATAACTTTCTCTAAATTTTCTGCCTTTTGTTGATGCTATTGAATTTAATTACAGCTGTCCAAATGTGCATGGGTCTGGGATTAATAGCTTTGGATAATTTACCAGCAGCCATATCCACTGAAAAAATAGCTACAGGTTTAGGAATGTATGCGTGTGTGTATGTGTGTGTATTCAATTCAAGAAAAATAAACTATGGATGTGGAAGGGATTAGAGAAGAAAGAAATTATGTAATTATATGTTATAATCTCAAAAATTAAAGAAAAAGGAAAACAAAAATTTCCTCTTCTCCATCAGTATTTGTTGATTAATTGACATTAATTTCTCTTTGAAGGGTTTGTCTAATGTACTGTTCTATTGTCTATCCTGGGATGTTGCTAGGCTCTTTTTTAAGGACTTATGCTTGTAACCATGGGGAATTCATGAATGCCGTGATAACAACATGTTCAGAAGACAGCATTTCACAATACTCTTCCCTATCCTCTGATTCTTACTTTCTACCTGGACCCTCTTCTACAGTGTTCCTTGTACCTTTGGGCATGACACGCAGCCATGCTACAAATACCTCTTTTAGGGCTACATACTTAAAAAAGTCATTTAGTCTCAGAAATTTGACCAGTTATGACTCTCTGCTTTAACCACTACTCACTCAAGCAGAAGCTTCTGGTATCAAGGTTAAGAGCAGCACTAACCCACGTGAATAAACAAAAATATTTAGGAGACATTTTGAAAGCATATTCATTTAGTAAACCACAGTAGTAAATTCCTCATCTTTGGGGCTTTCAGTCTCCCCAGCCATGGAATTTTGACCAGGATTATTCCAATGGTACAAATAAAAGCAGATGATATTTGGTTACTCCCATAACATCCATACTAGTATTGTTCTGGTACCTCATAAGTCTACCACAGGATAACACTATTGATGACATTTTTTCTATAGATGCCTTCATAGTACTTTCAAGCAAAATGAAACTCAGTCCGGAAATTTCTGGGTTACTTCAAAGTTGTGTTTTTCTCCATCCTCTGACCAAAGTACGTGGTGTTCTCAGCATTAGAGTATTACAATTAGTTTCTAGGGGGAAAATTGCTGAGGTGATAACCTGCATTGTTTTGAGGAACACCTGTTATCTTCTTAATAAATGGCATATTAAGAATTATTCCAGTACTGGCATTGGGCTTTTCAATTAATAAACTATGACTTCTGGGAACAACATTATAGAGTGCAGCTATACTAAGTTAAGATTAAGCAATCTACACAGAAAAAGATAAAAGAATGTTAAAGGCAGAAAAGATCATTATAAAATAATGTAAAAGAACGTATCTATTATTTACAGTTCATTCACTTTGTATACCAGCTGTAGCCCCCTCCCTCATCACTTCCCTGTCCTAATCTCCCTCTCTCTTCCCCTCTACCCCTCCCCCCTAGTCCACTGATATGGGGAGGCCTCCTCTCCTACTATCTGACCCTAATCTATCAGGTCAGCCTGACTACCTGGATCCTCTTTCTCTGTGGGATGGCTAGGTCACTCCAGGGAGAAGTGATCAAGGCGCAGGAAACCAAGTTCATATCAGAGACTCTCTTTTCTCCCCTTAATAGAGACTGAGCTGTCTATGGACTACATCTGAGCAGGGGGTGGTGGTGGTCTACTTCCTCTCTATGCATGGTCTTCTGTTGATTCAATCAGTCTCTACAGTCCCCCCTGGGCTCTGGGTTTTATCTGCTCTGTTGGTCACCTTGTTAGGCTCCTATCCCCTCTAGGTCCTTCTATCTTTCCCTTCTTCTATCAGATTCCCTGTGCTGCCCAAAGTTTGGCTGTGAGTCTTTACATCTGCTTCTATCCCATGCCTGGTGGATTCCTTTAGAATACAGAGAGGGAGGGTGGGACTGGGAGGAGACAAGAGAGGTGGCCACAGCTGGGATACAAAGTGAATAAATTGTAATAAATTAAAAAAATAAATTAAAAGAAATACATCTGTGGTAGGTTCCCATCCTGTTCCACCTCTTCTTGGGCTTCCAGTGTCTATCCTCTTTTCCCTTCTGAATGACAAATAAGCATCTTCCCTAGAGGCCTCCTTATTGTTTAACTTCTTTAGGTTTGTAAATTTTAGTATGTTTATTCTTTATTATATGGTTAGTATCCACTTATAGGTGACTATATACCATGCTTGTCTTTCTGCCTCTGGGTTACCTCACTCAGGATAACTTTTTCTAGTTCCCACCATTTGCTTGCAAATTTAATGATTTCCTTGTTTTTTCTATTGAATGGTTTCAGCTTCTTTGTCAAAAATTAGGTGTCCATAATTGTGTGGCTTATTTTCTGGGTCTTTGATTTGTTTCCATTGATCCTCCAGTCTGTTTCTATGCTAATACCATGTTGTTTTTATTACTGTTTCTCTATAGTGCAACTTGAGATCAGGGATGGAGATACCTCCAGAAGTTCTGTTATTGTACAGGATGGTTTTATCTATTCTGGATTTCTTTTTTCCATATGAAATTGAGAATTGTTCTTTCAAGTTTTGTAGAGAATTGTGTTAGTATTTTGATAGAAATTGCATGGAATCTGTAGATTACTTTTGGCGGGATGGCCATTTTTACTATGTTAATCTTACCAATCCATAAGCATGAGAAAGCTTTCCATCTGCTGATATCTTCCTTAATTTCTTTCTTCAGAGACTTGAAGTTTTTCTCATACAAGTCTTTTACTTGCATGGTTAGTGTTACACCAAGGAACTTTATGTTATTTGTGGCTATTGTGAAGGATGTTGTTTCTCTAATTTTTTCTCAGCCCTTTTGACTTTTGTATAAAGGACATCTATTAATTTGCGGGGGTAAATTTTGTATCCAGCCACTTTGTTGAAGGCTTTTTATTTGCTGTAGGAGTTCTCTGGAAGAATACTTTGGGCTCACTCATGTATACTATCATATTGTCCATGAATGGTGATACTTTGACTTCTTCCTTTTTGATGTGTAGCCCCTTGATCTCCGTTAATTTCTTATTCCTCTAGCTAGGACATCCAGTACTACGTTCAGAGAGAGTGGGCAGCCTTAACTTGTCCCTAATTTCAGTGGGATTGTTTTAAGTTTCTCTCCATTTAGTTTGATGTAGGCTATTGACTTGGCTGTATATTGCCTTTACTATGTTTAGGTTTGTGCCTTGTATCACTGTTCTCTCCACAACTTTAAATATGAACAGGTGTTGGACTTTTCATATACTTTTTCAGTATCTAAGGAGATGATCATGTATTTTTCTCTTTTCTTTCAGTTTGTTTATATGGTGGATTACATTGATGGATTTCTGTACATTGAACCACCCTTCATGCCTGGGATGAAGCTTGTTTGGTCATGGTGGATGATATCTTTGATGTGTTCTTGGATTCACTTTGCGAGTATTTTATTGAGTATTTTTGGATCAGTGTTCATAAGAGATATTGGTCTGAGGATCTCTTTCTTTGCTGGGTCTTTGTGCAGTTTAGGTATCAGGGTGACTATGGCCTAAAATAATGAGATAGGTAATGTTCCTTCTTTTTCTATTTGGTGAAATATTATGAAGAGTATTAGAATTACTCTTCTTTGAAGGTCTGGGAGAATTGTGCATGGAAACCATGTAGCCCTGGGGTTATTGATGGGAGATTTTTTGGTAACAGCTTCTATTTTCTTATGGTATATAGGACTATTTATTTATATGGTCTTAATTCAGCTTTGGTAAATGTAATCTATCAGTAACTGTGCATTTCATTTAGATTTTCAAATCCTGTTGTGTATGTGCTTTTGAAACTGGACCTAATTATTTCTTTGGATTTCCTCACTGTCTGTAACTGCATGACTTGTCCCCCTTTTCATTTCTAATTGGTTGATTTTGATAGTGTCTCTCTGTCTTTTATTTAATTTGGCTAAAGGGTTGTCTATCTTGTTAATTTTCTCAAAGAACCAGCTCCTGGTTTCTGTGATTCTTTGAATTGTTCTCTTTCTTTCCAATTTATTGATTTCGTCTCTGAGTTTGATTATTTCCAGCCTCTACTCCTCTTGATTTCATCTTCTTTTTAACATTTTCATTTTATTTTATATTAACCACAGGTTATATACTTTGTATCCCAGCCGTATCTTCCTCCTGCATTCCCTCCCTATTCCCCCCATCCTTCCCTCATCTCCTCCCTGCCCTTTTCCAAGTCCACTGATAGGGGAGGATCTCCTCCCTGTCCATCTAACTCTAGCTTATCAGGTCTCTTCAGGACTGGCTGCAATGTCCCCTTCTGTGGCCGAGCAAGGCCGCTTCTCCCTTGGGGGGTGGGAGTGGGGGTCGAAGAGCCAGCCATTGAGTTCATGTCCAAAATAGTCCCTGTTCTCTTTACTAGGGTACCTACTTGGATGTTGAGCTACCATTTGCTACATTCAAGCAGGGGTTCTAGATTATATCCATACATGGTCCTTCGCTGGAGAAACAATCTCATAAAAGACCCCTATACCCTGCTATATTTGGTCCTTGCGGAGCTCCTGTCCTATCCAGGTTATACTAACTCTCCCTTCTTTCATATGATTCCCTGCCCTCTGCCAAAGGGTTGGTTATGTGTCTTAATATTTGCTTTGATACACTGCTAGGTAGATTCTTTCGGAGGCCTTCTGTGGTAGGCTCTTGTCCTGCTACTTGTTTTCTCTTACATCCAATGTCCATCCCATTTGTCCTTCTAAGTGAGGATTGATCATCTTACCCCAGGTATTCTTTCTTGTTTATCCTCTTTAGGTGTATAGATTTCAGTATGTTTATCCTATTTTATAGGTCTATATAAGCGAGTATATACCAAGTGTTTCTTTTTGCTTTTGGGATACCTCACTCAGGATGATCGTTTCCAGGTCCCACCATTTGCCTGCAAATTTCATGATTTCCTCATTTTTAATTGCTGAATAGTATTCCATTGTGTAAAAGTACCACAATGTCTCTATCCATTCCTCAACTGAGGGACATCTGGGTTCTTTCCAGTTCTGGCTATTACGAATAAAGCTACTACAAACATAGTTGAGCGAATGTCCTTGTTGTGTACTTGAGCATCTTTTGGATATATGCCTAGGAGTGGTATAGCTGGGTCTTGAGTAATAGCTATTCCTAATTGTCTAAGAAAGTGCCAAATTGATTTCCAGGGTGGTTGTGTAAGTTTATATTCCCAGCAGAAATGGAGGAGGGTTCCTCTTTCTCCAAAACCCCTCCAGCATGTGTTGTTACTTGCGTTTTTGATCTTAGCCATTTTGACAGGTGTAAGGTGAAATCTCAGGGTTGTTTTGATTTGCATCTCCCTGATGGCTAAAGATGTTGAGCATTTCTTTAAGTGTTTTTCTGCCATTCTACAGTCCTCTACAGAGAGTTTGCTGTTTAGCTCCATAACGCATTTTTTTAATTGGATTACTTGACCTGTTGCTTTTTAAGTTCTTGAGTTTTATATATACTGGATATTAGCCCTCTGTCAGATATAGGGTTGGTGAAGAACCTTTCCCAGTCTGTAGGCTGTTGTTTGGTTTTGATGACACTGTCTTTTGTTTTATAGAACCTTTTCAGTTTCATGAGGTCCCATTTATTAACTGTTTGCTCTGAAGCCTGTGCTGTTGATGTTCTGTTCAGGAAATAGTCTCCTGTGCCAATGATTTCTAGGGTCTTTCCCACTTTTTCTTCTAACTGATTAAATGTATTTGGGGTTATGATGAGGTCTTTGATCCACTTGGACTTTAGTTTTGTTCAGGGTGATAAATATGGATCTATTTTCATTTATCTGCATATATACATCTAGTTGTTCCAGCACCATTTGTTGAAGATGCTGTCTTTTTTCCATTGAATGGATTTGGCTTCTTTATAAAAAAATCAAGTTTCCATAGGTGTGTGGGTTTATTTCTGGGTCTTCTATTCGGTTCCATTGATCCACTATTCTGTTTCTATGCCAATGCCATGCATTTTTTATAACTATTGCTCTGTATTACAGCTTGATATCAGGGATGGAGATGCCTCCAGATGATCTGTTGTTGTACAGGATCGTTTTGGAAATTCTGGGTTTTTTGTTTCTCCACATGAAGTTGAGAATTTTTCTTTCAAGGTCTGTAAAGAATTGTGTTGGTATTTTGATGGGAATTACATTGAATCTTTGATTACTTTTGGCAGAATAGCCATTTTCACTATGCTAATCCTAGCAATCCATGAGCATGGGAGATCTTTTCATCCTACAAAACAAAGAAAAAATATTAAAGGCAACAAGGGAAAAAGGTCAAGTAACATGAAGGTAGACCTATCAGAATCACACCAGACTTTTCATCAGAAACTATGAAAGCCAGAAGGGCCTGGGCAGAAGTTATGCAGTCTTTAAGGGAAGACAGATGCCAACCAAGACTACTATACCCAGCAAAGCTTTCAATCAACATAGATGGAGAAAACAAAATATTCCATGACAAAACTAAATTTAAGCAATATCTACCTAGCAACCCAACCCTACAGAAGATACTAGAAAGAAAACTCCAATCCAATGAAAACATCTACACCAAAGAAAATATAGGATACAGATAATCTCCCAGCAAAAATTACAAGAGGGAAAAAAGCAATAAATCATAGTAAGACCACCAACTCCACAATAAAAGGAACTAACAGTCATTGGTCACTATTATCTATCAACATCAATGGACTCAACTCTCCAATAAAAAGATACAGTCTAACAGAATTGTTGCGGAAACAGAATCGAACATTCTGCTGCATCCAAGAAACACACCTATGCAACAAAGATAAACACTACCTCAGAGTAAAGGGCTGGAAAATATGTTTTAAGCAAATGGACCCAGAAAACAAGCTGGGGTAACAATCCTAGTATCTAATAAAATAGACTTTCAACCAAAACTAATTTAAAAAGATGAGGAGGTACACTTCCTTCTCATCAAAGGAAAATTCAAAGAAGAGGACATCATAATTTTGAACATCTATGCCCCAAATACAAGACCACCTACATTTGTAAATGAAACATTATTAAAGCTGAAATCTCACATTGATCCCAACACCTTAATAGTGGGAGACTTCAACACTCTACTCTCACCAAGGGACAGATCATCTGGTCAGAAGCAAAATAGGGAAGCAAGGACACTCACAGAGACCCTAAATCAAGTGGACCTAATAGATGTCTACAGAACTTTTCAGCCAAAATCAAAAGAGTATACTTTCTTTTCAGTACCTCACAGAACCTTCTCCAAAATAGACCATATACTTGGTCACAAGGCAAGCCCCAGCAGATACAAGAAGTTTGAAATAATCCCTTGTATCCTATTTGACCATCATGGAATAAAGCTGGACCTCAACAACAACAGAAACTGCAAAAAGCCTGCACATACAAGGAAAGTGAACAACTTGCTACTCAATGACAGCTTGGTGAGGGAAGAAATTAAAGACTTCCTAGAATTCAATGAAAATGAAAACACAACATACCCAAACCTATGGGACACAATGAAGGCAGTGTTAAGAGAAAAGTTCATAGCACTAAGTGCCTTCAAGAAGAAATTTGAAACATCTCATACAAGCAACTTAATGGCTCAACTGAAAGCCCTAGAAAAAAAAAGAAGCAGATACACCCAAGAGGAGCAGAGGGCTGGAAATAATCAAACTCAGGGCTCAAATCAATCAATTAAAAACAAATAAAACTATTCAAACAATCAATGAAACCAAGAGCTGGTTCTTTGAGAACATCAACAAAATAGACAAGCCCCTACTCAAACTAACAAAAAGGCAGAGAGAAACTATCCGAATCAGCAAATTCAGAAAGGAAAAGGGGGACATAACAATTGACACTGAGGAAATCCAAACAATCATTAGGTCATACTACAAAAGCCTATATGCCATAAAGTTTGAAAATCTAAATGAAATGGACAATTTTCTTGAGAGATTCCATCTACCTAAATTAAGTCAAGATCAGGTAGAGAAATTGAATAGATCTATATGCCCCAAGGAAATAGAAACAGTCATCAACAGTCTCCCTTCCAAAACAAGCCTTGGGCCAGATTTATTCAGTGCAGAATTCTACCATACCTTCAAAGAAGTGCTAACTCCAATTCTCTCTAAACTATTCCACAAAATAATAACAGTAGGAACATTACGAAACTCATTCTATGAGGCCACAGTCACCTTTATTCCTAAACCACACAAAGACCCAACAAAAAAAAAAAGAACTTCAGACCTATATCTCTTACGAATATTGATGCAAAAAATACTCAATAAAATACTTGCAAACCAAATCCAAGAACACAGAAAAGATAACATCCACCATGACCAAGTAGGCTTCATCCCAGGCATTCAGGGGGTGGTTCAATATATGGAAATCCATCAATGTAATCCACCGTATAAACAAACTGAAGGAGAAAAAACATGTGATCATCTCCTTAGATGCTGAAAAAGCTTTTAACAAAGTCCAACATCCACTCATGTTTAAGGTCTTGGAGAGATCAGGGATACAAGGCACATACCTAAACATAGTAAAGGCAATATACAGCAAGCCTATAGCCAACATCAGACTCAATGGAGAGAAACTTAAATCAATCCCACTGAAATCAGGGACAAGGCAAGGCTGCCCACTGTGTCAATATCTCTTCAAAATAGTACTTGAAGTCCTAGCTAAAGCAATAAGACAACTAAAGGAGATCAAGGGGATACAAATAGGAAAGGAAGAGGTCAAAATATTCCTATTTGCAGATGATATGATAGTATACAGGACTGACCCCAAAAATTCAACCAGAGAACTCCTTCAACTGATAAACACCTTCAGCAAAGTGGCTGGATACAAAATCAACTCAAAAAAACCAGAAGCCCTCCTGTATACCAAAGACGAAAGGGCTTAGAAAGAAATTAGGGAAACAACACCCTTTACAATACCCACTAATAACATAAAGTACCTTGGGGTGACTCTAACCAAGCAAGTGAAAGATCTGTTTGAGAAAAACTTCAAGTCTCTGAAAAAAGAAATTGAAGAAGATATCAGAAGATGGAAAGATCTTCTTCTTCTTCTTCTTCTTCTTCTTCTTCTTCTTCTTCTTCTTCTTCTTCTTCTTCTTCTTCTTCTTCTTCTTCTAGTGTTTTCAGGTGTGCCATTAAGTTGTTTGTATGAGATGTCTCAGATTTCTTTTTTATTATTTATTACAATTTATTCACTTTGTATCCCTGTTGTAACCCCTTTCTTTACCTGCTCTGGGTCCCAAACTCTTCTCCACCTATGTCCCTCTCCTAGTATACTGATATGGGAGGACTTACTTCCCTTCTATCTGACCCTAGCCTATCATGTTTCATCAGGACTGGCCGAATTGTCTTACTCTGTAACCTGGCAAGGCTGAATGCTACAGGGGGAGGTGATCAAAGGGCTGGGGTCATGGGGGTCACTGGGGTCACTGAGACAGCACTTGCTCTGCTTATTATGAAGACACATATTGATACGAACTTTCCTCTCAGCACTGCTTTCATTGTGTCTCATAAGTTTTGGTTAACTTGTACTTTTGTTTTCATTGAATTCTTGGAAGCCTTTAATTTCTTTCTTTCTTCAGTGACCCAGCTGTCACTGAGTAGAGGGCTCTGCAGTTTCCATGCATGTGTAGTCTTTTTGCTGTTTCTGTTATTGTTGAGGTCTGGTTTTATACCATAGTGGTCTGCTATGATTCAAGGGATTAGTTCAATTTTCCTGTATCTTTTGAGGCTTGCTTTGTACCTGACTACACTGTTAATTTTGGAGAAGGTTCCATGAGCTACTGAGAAGAAGGTATACTCTTCTGTGTTTAGGTAAAAAGTTCTGAGATATCTACTAGGTCCCTTTGATTTAAGACCTTTGTAAGCATCATTATTTCTCTATTTAACTTCTGTCTTAATTATCTCTCCCTTGGTGAGAATGGGGTGTTAATTCGCCACTATTATGTTGGGGATCAATGTGTGGCTTAAGCTTTAACAAATGCAGGAACCCTTTTTTGGGGCATATATGTTCAGGATTGTGATGTCCTCTTGGTTTAAAATTCCTCTGCATTCATTAAAGAATACAACTTTAATATACACAAAATTAAGTCTGCTACAACTAAAAAAAGAAAAGTACTGTTGGGGATTATAAAATGGTCTATCAGCAAACCTGATTAACATACAGAAGCATATGTATATATATGTATGTATACATACAAAAGAAGGAAATGAAGACAACAACAACATATGCAAGGATATAATAAAATATTTCAACATTCTGGGTCATAGTACAACATATTTTAAATCAACTAATTCATAAAGAGTATGTTTTCTTAACAGGGTGATTCAAATGAAATTCATGAACAACAGGAAAAATATATCTAGAAAAGCACAAAATGGTAACAAACCAACCAACCATGTGTAAAAACTCATGTGGCTTTCTGCACATTCACATGATGAAATAGCTCAGTAAAATATTCAAGGTTCTGATTTAGTTGTCTTACCCTAACTGTAAGAGATGAGTTCGAACTTCATACCATGTTCTTGACCACCATGCAGTACCAAGTCCTGTGTTAATGTAATTTTCAGTCTTCACTAAGCACTTCTCTCGCACTTTAGCTATAATTTTTAGTTTGAGATAGTGACAAATCCATCATGAACTTCTTTTTATTGCTTTACAAATTCATATATGATTCACCACAGATAATATGGACTCAATCCTGAACACCTTTTTGCCATGTCTTTTGTGATATGTGACTTTCACTTTTAATTTAAAGGAAATGGTGTTAGAGATCTGGGTGACCTGCCCTCACAGCCAGCATTGCCACCCTTTGCTTGGGAGCATCATGAGATCTCATAAATGTCAATTGAAAACAGTGTGTTACCTGCAGCAGTTGATGGATAGCTAATACAGGCATTAAATGGCAAATATTCAGGCACACTTTCAAATATGCATATATCGGGCAAAATTATGTTTTATGCTTTGGGTTAGATGAATTAACATATTTCATGATTTTGTCATAATATTCAAAATTATGTGCAATCTAAAACTTATGCAGTCTTTACTTTTTGATTATTTCACATAAAATCATTGGACACAGTTGACTGATAGGTAACTGAAACCAAGGAAAATAAAAGCATTGTTCTATAATGGGGACTGAACTCAAATGGATTCTATTGATGCTTTTATGGACATGGGAAAAATAATATAAAATAGTTTCATCTGTGTAATTCTACTATATTACATAGCTGAAAATAAAGCTGTGATCAAGGTTGGATTAGCGTTTACAGGAGTCAGAGTGGCTTGTGCAGGAAGTGGGCTGTCTAGGTTGCCCCACCAGGGAGAAGTGATCAAGGAACAGGAAACCAAGTTCATTCACCCCTTACTAGAGAACCCTATGGACAATGAGCTGTCGATGGGCTATATCTGAGGAGGGGTCTTAATCCTTTCTAGGCATGGGCTTTAGTTGAATTTTTATAAGAGGTATGATGATGAAATTCTTCAGGTCCTTCCTCTTAGGAGAGATGTAAAGGTGACTAAGCAGTGTAGACCTATAGGAACACACACAGACATGCAAGTACAAAGGAAACTGTATGATGAATATTACCCAGAAATTGGTATCAGTGAAAATATTCTGTGCTTATGTCATTACTTTCCAGAACAACTACATCAGTCATACAGGAGGTTGTCTCTACAGAGGTTCTTACACTTGTATGATAACCTAGCATTATCTCCAAATAAAAAGCAGTGTTCTTTAACACCATATTATTAATCTATTGCTGTAAACATTATTATAGTATAGCCACTTTAGGACTTAGTTTGAAAGAATATACACACACATACACATAATTCTTTAAACAATGCTATTTTATGTGATAAAACATATACAAAACACAAAATGTTTTTGTTTGCTTTTTGTTTTGTTTTATGTCTGTTGTTTGTTTCTTTGTTTGTTGGAAAGGTCTAGGATTAGAGAAATGGCTCAGTGGTGAATAGCCCTTATTCCTCTTCAGGAGGATCCAGAGCTAGGTTCCTAGCATCTACACTATTGTCTCACAACATCTGGAAACTCCAGCTCTGGGGATCTGCCTCCCTCTTCTGGCCTCCAAGGGCACCTGCATTCACAAACACATACCACTCCCTATATGCCACGCCCACACAAAAGTACACATAGTTAAAAATAAAATTAAATCTTTTCCTAAAAAAGTGATAAAACTGAAAAATATCTAAATCTCAGTAAGGCCATTGTCTCACAGTGAATGTTGGTTTATGATATTCCTTCCTCTGTTTCAAGAATTATTTTCCATGATTTGTTGAAACACAAAGTTTAAATGTAAATTTTTGTAAGAATAGTATTTTATTGATTTCCATTGAAATAAACTAACACATCATAATGATAATAATAGTGTCATCTGTACTATTTACAGTGTTTAAAGTTTAGGGCACTGTATCAAACAGCTTCTCATTTCCAAAACTGAACTATCTCTACTTTAAAGCTTGGTAATTAACCTCATTCCATAAGTTTTAACTGTGTATAACTTAAGGGATATAAATCCAGTAGATAAGTATTCTCATAGTTAGTTAAAAATGTTAAAAGTTATCTTTCTTTCTCAAAGTAATCAGCAGGCATTATGGGTCTATCAGTCTTGAGAATGGGTGAAATTATATTATGTTATAGCAATTCTGAAATTTTGCTTTAAAATTTGTTGCTAAAAATGAAGGTGTAAGAATTGGCAGGGCCAACTCCTGTAGTATGTTATCACCATACCGTCAAGCTGTGTGTGTGCCAACTCTGACGACACTGGGTGTGTTATAAATCAAGTGTGACCCGTGGGTTTGTTATAGCAATAATACATTTCCACTCTTACCTTATTACCACATTTCTTGGACACCACAGGATAATATATTTTAAGCTTTTTACTGCTTGTATGTGAAATTTCAAGTTATGTAGCCAAATACAGTGAGAGTTCAGAGTCATTTCCTGACATTGGTTTACTAATCATGAGTTTTTGAATGTCCAAACACTTGTCCATCTGTAAGGTATGTTAAGCATTACCTCCTTGTTACAAAAGTTGCCTTTAAGAATTCACAGAAATGGGCCTCTATCATAGAAGAATTCCTTTCTAGCAGGCAACTGCCATAAATTCTGTGAATATGGCTATGATGCTATATGAAATATGTGTGCATTATATTGTTGGAGCATTACATATGCATTTTAAAGAAAAGACATGTTTCCTTTAAAGAGATCATTTAAGGCTAAACTACATTTAAGAATATAGCAACGGTGAAGTATACTGACTGATTTTTTAGTCTAAAATCAAAGCCACATCATATATGTTCTGGAAGTAGAAGAAAGTTGAATCTTATTAAAAGCAGACTGCGTGACAATAGAAATGTATCAAAATATTTTATTTGTCTTTTTATGAGAAGATTAAACACTTCAGGGAAAGAATAGGGGTTTTTTTCATGTTAACTAATCCAGACAAAAGTGAACAGAGACTTGCTTTCCTCAGCATTTATTGATATTAATTGCTTTATTGAACTAGCTGTGGGAACTGGGATTTCCCAATGCCAGCATAAAGGATCGTTATTTATAAGCTAACTGATCCACAAATTCTACACTTAGCTCAACATTTCCGTTGGAAATACAGGAAGAATCCTTTAAATACTGTTATATTTAAGCTTTCTTAGTGTATGTGAAATCACATCAGCTAAATGATAAAACATTTTCAGAAAAAAAAGGAATTTTAACATTCATATACTAGGTCTCAAATCAAACAGCTTATTATTACATTTTTCTTCCATTTATTTTTAATTCTTCCCTCTTGGCTCTGTCTTACAGGTGTCCCTAGTTACAACCATCAGTAACAACAAAACACATATGTAGCTCATAAATCTGTATTTGTGCTAAAGCATGGGAGAAAAGTGTCGTCAGTGCCTCCTTCCAATTTCCTTCCTTTGAGTTCTTAGAAGCCCTCTATGTGTTCTAAACCTATGGTCATAGAAACCAACCTCTTGGACCCGTGTGATAGGTTAATGGGGGGGTCTCAGCATGTCATTTCTAGTTGCAACGACAGCAGTCAAGGCAGAAAGCCCTAACTTATTTAGAGCATGAAAGGACCAAGTAATCAAGATTTGGTAAAAAAAAAAAAAAAAAAAAAAAAAAGTGAGCTGCTAATCAGACTTTATTTGCACAAACTTGCCAAAGCCCAAATAGGTCATTGTTGAATATAACAGGAACATTTTTGTTAAGGATGGCCTAACATGGCACAAAGGAAGGCCTTTACTTTTGTTCAGTATTCAAACTACTAAGGCACCAGATGTAATACTATGATAAACTAGGGCCAAGGTTCAGCCAGATATTTGCTTGTAATGTCTAATTTTCATGTTTAACCTATCAGATGTTTTAAATCACATCACATTGAAATGTGGTATGAAAACTGTATTTAAACTGTTTCCTTCTTTCTCAAATTTGTTTCAAAAACTAAGACCTAGATTTCTAACCTGTCTTTTGACATAAAATAAACCAGCAAATAAAAGTAATGAGGCTGTTGCATATTATATTTGATAAATCAACAATTTATTTTTATATTTTGCTTTTCAAATATGGCTTCCTCCTATGGCAGATGAATAACATGACAGTTATTAGTATCAGTTATTTTACCAATATGAGGATCGTATATGTATAGCCATTCACAATTGAATACAAACATGTATATAATGTTCTCAGAGTACCCTAGACTTAATTCTGGTGTTAGTTTTTGAGTAGATATGCAAAGATCAGGGAAGCAATGGCCTGGGCTTATGGAGTCACCACCTCTTCATTGCAGTACAGCGTCCTCCAAAGCTTTTAGCGTTTCAGTGATAAGTGATCCAGCCACAGGGTTTCAAGCATTTCTTTTTAGTGATAACTTTACACTGACAGTAATATTTCACTGGAAATAAATGAACCTTTGGGCCACTTTGCTGTGACATTTTTTTTTATTTTATTCTAGAACAATTATGATAAATCCTTCAATCCTATTCTACCTTCCACCAATTATACGTATATTTTCTTTTTTTGTTTTGTTTTTTGTTATTTGCTTTGTTTATAGTGAAAAAACTAACTAGGTAATCTGCAAATGTTTAAAATCAAGCTGGAACTGACCTACAATATTCCTTTCTGCTAAGCAACTTTCCTACTGTGGAAAGCGGTATGACAGCTTCTGAAAAGAACATTCATTAAAAATTTAAAATACCCAGGTATGAACCTTATGATCTTCAAAACAGACTGACAAGCCATTCGTATAGGTGTTAAAATGGCGCACATCTAATGGGTAACCAACTACTATCTGATTGGACTTAAGTTCCACTCTATGGTAGGAAATCCATGCCAGGTACTGTAATCTGATCAAGAATCAAAGGATTGTGGAATTCACAGATCAAAGGGGTGTACCTACTATTATTATTTTATGAAGTAGATAAAATATTAAAATGCCTTCTACAGATGTGTCTCTATAACCCCTTCTATCTGACAATAGCTTATCAGGTCTCATCAGGGCTGGCTGTATCATCTTCCTCTGTGACTTGGCAAGGATGCACCCCTCAGGGGGAGGTGATTAAAGAGATGGCCACTGAGTTCATGTCAGAGACAGCCTCTGTATCCCTTACTAGCGAACATACTTGGAAACTGAGCAGCCAATGAGCTTCCTCTGAACAGGGGATCTAGGTCCTCTCCATGCATGGTGCTTGGTTGGAGTATAGGTTTCTGTAGGCACCCCTGAGCACAGGTATTTTGGTTCTGTTGTTCTCCTTGTGGAGTTTCTGTCCCCTCCAGGTCTTTCTATCTCCCTCCTCTTCTATAAGCATTCCAGTACTCTGCCCAAAGTATGTCTATGAGTCTGTATCTCCTTCGATACCCTGGTGGGTAGAGTCTTTCAGAGGTCCATCTGACAGAGGGCTAATATCCAGAATATATAAAGAACTGAAGAAGGTAAACAGCAACAAACTAAGTAATCCAATTTTTAAAAAAATGGGGTACAGAGCTAAACAGAATTCTCAATAGAAGAATACTGAATAGCAGAAAAACACTTAAAGAACTGCTCAAAATTCTTAGGCATTCTAGAAATGCAAATCAAAATGACCCTGAGATTTTATCTCACACTCATCAGAATGTCTAAGATCAAAAACTCAAGGGATGATGCACGCTGGAGAGGATGTAGAGAAAGGGGAACCCTCTTCCATTGCTGATGGGAATGTAAACTTGAACAACCACTTTGGAAATCAATCTGATGCTTTCTCAGAAACTTAGGAATAAAGCTACTTCAAGATCCAACTATACCACTCCTACGCATATACTCAAAAGATGCTCCACCATTCAATAAGGACATTTGCTCAACTATGTTCATAGCAGCTTTATTTGTAGTAGCCAGAATCTGGAAACAACCCAGATGTCCCTCAACTGAAGAATGGATACAGAAATTGTGGTACATTTATACAATGGACTACAACTTAATTAAAAACAAAGAAATCATGAAATTCACAGGTAAATGGTGGTAACTATAAAAGATTATCTGGAGTGAGGTATTCCAAAAGCAGAAAGATACACACGGTATATACTCACTTACAAGTGGATATTAGCCATATAATATAGGATAAACATACTAAAATCTATAGTCCTAAAGAAGTTGAACAAGGACCCTAGGGAAGAGGCTTAATCCTCATTCAGATGTGCAAACAGGATAGACATCAGAAGTAGAAGAAACAGGAAAGGAACATCAAAAAAGGAACAGGACTGGAGCCTTCCACAGAGAACCTCTGAAAATAGTCAAAATTTAAAGAAATCACAGTCAGTGTTTGGTCTCATAGTAGTTGTAGGATAAAGTTCTCTCGTTACTTAGAAAATGATGTAGTCAACAGAGAACTTACTAAAATACTAAAAGAGTTTGGCTTCTTTAGAATTATTTTCTGTAGTATGTAATGACATAAATTGCAACAGTGTTAAGACACCAACCTTTTTTTTCCTTGTGAATACAAATAACATATAAAAGGTGACATACATAGTTAATTCACTAAGAGATATGGAATGATAACTGAGTAACAGACTCAGCACAATGTAAATATAAAAGCAATGCTATATTTGTTGAACTCCAGCTTATTAATTATCAACCCAAGTAAACAAGTAAAATCCAAACTATGCAAAAAAAATCAGGTCCCCAAATCACTAGCAAACACTTTATTAACAGATGACAACTGTTTTTCACAGTTATTCAGTCTGATTCCGGAGCAAGAAAAGACTCTTTGTCTTCTACTCCCACACAACAGGCTGCACAAACGCCTAGTTCTGAGACTTTATTGTTTCCTGCACAGTGACTTTTAAGGTCTGCCTACCTTAGTCACAATCGCATGATTCCACCCCCAGGCCTCCTCCACTTCCTTTTTAGATTCCAGTTCCCGATACATGGGCTCAAGGAAATAACCGATTCAATGGGCATCTGTTGAACACATGGAACTTGTGACTGCAGAGTTATCTGCACTCCAATAATATTAAAAAAAAAAAAAACTAAAGCATAGTATCATTTCTTCAGTTTAGTCATTTAAAGTACCATAGGAATTTACCATTTCTCACGGAGAATTTTTTTGAGGAAAAAAAAAGGATTTTCACCCTAATACACACTCTCCTGTGAAGGAAATCCTACTTGACACAGAAGTTCTTCATTTCTTACCAACCCTGCCGCTTTCTTACACTTTCTGGTACTTTCTGGTACTTTCTTACACTTTCTTACGCTTTCTGGTACTCTGCCACCATGACTTTTGTCTCACACTGTAGATAAGTTAAGCAACAAAGCTTATAAATTCTGTGAATGCACACAGTTAAAGTTTTCCTGAGTACTAGAATGGGATTAAGATAGAAAGTCATGAAGTTACATTTTGGAAACATAAACAGTGCTGCTGTCTAAACTAACTACAAGATTTTTGTTCACATAGTATCAGATATTTCTTTCATAAAATAATATACTTACCTGTCCATTACTTCAATAAACAAATGTTATAGTATCTTCCAGACCCTTATAGTGAAAGATTTTTTTTCCGTTTGTCTCATTTCAACACTAAAGAGGTCAGTGTACGAGCATGATGCATCATAAACTATGCATGAAATGTCAGAATACATGTTCATAGGAGGAGAAGAGGGAGGGAGGGTAGGATTAGGAGAGGATGAGGGAGGAGGCTACAGCTGGGATACAAAGTAAATAAACTGTAATTAATATAAAAATTAAAAATGTAATCAAAAAATAAAAACCATGTTCTTGATGTGTTTATACACACTGATCACTGATAAGTTCTGTGTAAGTATGTGTATGAAAATGTGTGTACTTATATTTAAGTGACCGGATACCTCTTGTAGATCCTTGTAAATTTATTGCAGAAGAACTGCATGGTCAGAGTAATATTTCATGGATGATATCAATGTGTCTATTAAATTACAATATTTTACTTCTGGCCCTAGTGTTTTCCTTCAACATTCCACAAAGACTAGGAAAGTAAAGCATGATTTAAACATAACTGGTACTTGGCATGTTTCACTAACTACATTTGAGTGAAATTCAGTATGACAATATTAAGGGAAACTCTCCTTGCTGATTTCTGGCAGATAATGTTAAGTGATGGGTGTGACCTTGGATCACTGACTGGAAAGAGATCCTAGGGATGAGGAGCATTCTCAAATACTCAGCCTGGTTTTTTTTTTTTTTTTCGAGTATTTGTGGGGAAATGTTTAAAAAGTGATTTTCACTACAACATTTCTCCCACTAACAAAACGTAATTTGTTAGCTGTGTCTTAGATTTCTATCAAGATAGGCCACAGATAAGATACCTAGCAAGCATCTTCATCCCTTTGCTTTAGTATAGGTTTGACACTTGAAACTTAATTTTTACATCTCCCAATTCAGTCTAGGCAACAAATGAAACATGACATGCATAGAATTTTCAGGGTTTTTTATTATTATTTCTGAAAGGAACACAGTGTAGAAGCAGGAAGAATTGTGCACATTACTGATGAAACAGTCTCCGAAGATTAAGGCAACTAAGTCTCCATAAAGAAGAGTCCTATGGTGCAGTCGGTGGTCTGAATGACTCTAGAGCATCAGAAATGTTTTTGCTTCTATAAACTTTACTCCAATTAAATGACCAACTAAAGCCTTTTCAGGGTCCTGCTTCTATTTGAGAAGATGGTTCTCAACCAGTCACTACAAAGGAATGTCAGCTGAGAACCAGCTGCCACTGTGAACATTGCAGTTATGTATTTGTATTTCATCTCTAGGTTGAGCATCTGCTACTGGGATCTAGCACACATGCTTGACACACACATACACACACACAGTACTTTATTTCTCCTACTTTTGCTTTAAATCTTTAGATAATGTCACATATATAGTTTGAAATTAAATCTTGTTAATAAGTGAATAAATGTGAATTAATCAACTACACATAATTTATAACTTTGAAAACAAAAAATAGGAAGCATTCTTATGTAGAGTATTGAAACTAGAATCTAATCCTAGAAAAATTTTCAGTTTCCAAGTGGGTTCCCTAGCAGGGGATGTCTCTGACATGAACAGCCAGCCTTGATGAGACCTGATAAACTATGGTCAGAAAGAAGGAGAAGAGGTCCTCTCTTATCAGGGGACTAGGGAAAGGGCACAGGGGGAGAAGGAGGGTGAGTGGGGCTTGTAGGTGATGAGGGAGAGGGTTGCAGCAGGTGTACCAAGTCAATAAACTGTAATAAATAAATATATAAATAAAATTAAATTTAAAAAAGAAAATGTTTAAAATTTCAAATAAGTTATTTTCATTTTTTACAATGGGTGTTTCTAATAGTAATAATTGACTGAAGTTGTTGCAAAATGCATCTAATATTTTTTGAGACAATACTGGATTCAAGTGAACAGGAAACTTTGTAGAATAATGAAAATTCATTGGTGCTTATAAGCTTTATTGGCTTCTATTCTACTGCTGATAACTACATTTCCAAAATTTAGTTGCTTAATGTTATCTGAGATGTTTTGCTTTCAGCTTCACAGGAACTGCAACACTAGTTTTATGAGCAAAGCTTCCCAGGACACTTGAGTCACCAAGTCTTGATGGAAGCATAATCTGTGAGGACATAGCCACTGGCTGCCAATGTCGGGGAAGAACAAACTGAATCGTTAAGATTCAGTCATCCCGAAAATTGCAGCTTGATCTTGAATTTTTTTTTTCTTCATCTTGGCCATCTGTCCAAGATTTTGTTGCTGTTGTGTTTTACTTGATTAAAAAATGGTTTATTGCAGTACACACAGAATCCCCATGCAAAAATATGGTAGTGAAACAAGAATATTAGTGCATAAAATTTATGGTGGAGATGACAAACTCACTGAGACCCCGTGAATGATGAAAACACCACTCAGTTTTTGCTGGTTCTTCACTAAGAAAAGCAAGAGCAGATTCCATTTGCTTGAAATTTTCTCAACCAGTGTGTCATAAACATTGACATGAATACAGACGCCAAGGGATCTTGGGAAGCTGCAGACATAACTGAGAAATCTCTCAGGGTTTAGGGTCTTAAATTCTGCATTTGTGTCCAGATCTCAGGTGATACTGATGATGCCAGGCAAAGGACTAGACTTGAGCAGACTATTTCTAAACTATTCGTCCCCATTTTTGTTTCAAAATTTAGTTGTTTTTTTTAAACTTTTTTAAAATGTAATTTATTTATTTTTATATTAATCACAGGTTAGGTCATTTGTATCCCAGTAGTAGCCCCCTCCCTCATTCCCTCCCGCTCTCCGCATCCCTTCCTCATCTTCTCCCTGCCCCCTCCAAGTCCACTGATGGGGGAGGACCTCCTCCCCTTCCATCTGACCCTAGCTTACCCTGTCTCCTCAGGGCTGGCTGCAATGTCCTCTTCTGGGATCTAGCTAGGTTGTTCCTCCCAGGGGTGTGTGGGGAAGGATTGAAGAGCCAGCCATTGAGTTCATGATGGAAATAGTCCATGTTCCCCTTACTAGGGTCTCCAGTTGGATACTGAGCTACCATGGGCCACATCTGAGCAGGGGCTCTAGGCTATATCCATACATGGTCCTTGGTTGGAGAAACAGTCTCGTAAAAGACCCCTGTGCCTTGATATATTTGGTCTTTTTTAACTTTTAAATTTGAGTTATGTCTGTGTTTGTTCTCCTAGTTCTTGAGTTCCTAAAAAATTAGATTAATATAAAATTTGGACTAAATAAAGAAACAAAAAACTTTAAAGAAGAACAAATCTTGAATCTTAGATCCCTTTTTCAACTATCAGATGCAAAACTCAAGCTTCTATTTGGCAAGACCTTTGAGACTTCAAACCTTTCCTGTTATCCAACAGACCACTTGTCCCACTTTGCTCCCTACCATGATGCTGTGGATATCCCACATAAGCATCTTTTCACATCTCTATAAACAATGAGTGGATTGTACATTAAATAGGAAAGCTTTATCATTCATAGTAACAGGAAATCTCAAACTCATAGTATTATGTGCAATGATATCTGAATACACAATCAGACTCTTTGAATTACACTGTAAGATCCACAAACACAGCAAAGAGCCTACAAGATCTGTTTCTCTCAGGGCATTAACAATGCAAATGAGCCATGATGAAGGAGAAAATATGGTTAAGCTCACTTACTAGGCACAAAGCATATCTAACCTTTAATCTTCAATTTCAATTTTTCAATTTAATGCATGATATCTATTATAAAAGAAAAAATATAATGGTCAATGTTGTGGCATTAAATACACAGCCCCCAAACTTACTATAGGATTTCCGTTCTACCCTCCCTACCAGACTCTGAGGCACAGTTTTACTTTTAAACACTGGAAAAAACTATCACTTAGTAAATAGTGTCTCTGAAGTCCATGTAGAGTCCAAAATATGTTAAGATCCTGGAATGGTCTCTGCTCTTGGACTATTAGTTAAAGAAAATAGTACTGTACTGCTTGTGGAAAATACTACTACCACCTACTGGCATATGTTGTACAGAAAGTTGAAAATGCTTCTAAATCACTTTGAACAAGTCAAATAAAGGCCAGGAATATGAGGAAAATATTAAAGTCATATTACTTCAGCTCTATTTCCAAATTTAGTCAAATGAATTTGTTCCTATCCTGACAAAGTGACATAAACTTCTAATTATCTGAACATACAAACAGGAAATAAAGGCAAAGGCATTAAATTCGTAAAATGCTACACAACAGTAATGTCTCCCTTTCTGTTTTAAGGACTTAAATGCCTTTTCATTTCACCTGTTGATTTTCTCATTTCTGTTTTATTAAACATAAGAAAAATTACAAGGTTTACTTTAGTGAAGAGAGTCAGCAAGAAAGACACAAATACCTTTTTTTTAAAAATCATAGCCAACCAACACAGCTATTTAAGGTAACAATTTTGATTAAATGAAACAATAACAACTTATATGACCAGAGGAGTTTTTATTCCATACTTAATTTCATTAGCTTTTATGTCAGCATTAAATCACTGTTTTGTTTAAAACTTTTCTCAAGAAGGCATGCTGGTTCCTTAGCTGCTCTTTTGAAATTTATCCTCTGACAATATTGTCTTTTGTCCTACAAATTTCCTATCTTTAAAGAAAGTATCTCTTGCATAGAATCTATTTTCTTGTTCAATAGTTTAATATTTTGCATCAATGAGCTGTAGACCCATGAAAGGATGTGGGATTAAAGGCAATAGTTCTTTCCCCAAAACTTTACTGTGACACCTCTATTTGTTAGCATTTTAAAATGGACAAATTATTCTTTCACTGACAGAGAATGAGGATTTATTTAATGAAATCTAATGGTATAGTTAAGAAACATGGAGGCTTGGCCATATTAAATTTTAAATATTAAATAAAAAATACTTCTCATAATTTGCATTTATACATTTAATGTGGATTTTACTTTGCTTTTATGGACACTAAAATAGTACACATAATAACTTCAAATCATTCCTCATCTCCCTATCTAAATAACCACCAGTTCCCTACCAACACATTAGTTGATAAGTTTTTGAAAAAATATTTTGCCCCAAAATACTGTTTTATATGTAAAATTAGGATTTGCTGCTTAATAGTAAATTGCTGCCTTTGTTGAGTAGTTTGACAGTATGCTTTTTTGTCTATTGGGCTCCTTTTGTACCTCATGACATACTGTTTTCTTCATTTCAAGGAGAAATGGGCATTGTACCATTACATATTCAATCTTGATTAGCAAAACTGATTCAGTGGTGGTGGGTCACAATAGACAAACTGCCAATATTTTTGCATTTAAAATAAAATAATGGAGAAATGTAGCAAAGAAGTCAGATGCATCAAAAACAACAATAACAACAACAAAAAAGAACAAAGGGAAAAGGATGCATTCCTATAATTGAGATAGGGATAGTATTTCAAACCATGGACAGGAAAATTCTCTCTAGAAATACTGAAGTCATAGATTTTAGTATGTTTATCCTATATTATAATGCTAATATCCACTTCATTTTTTTCTTTATCTTTTTAAATTAATTACAATTTATTCAGGTTGTATCCCACCTACAGCCCCTTCACCCCTGCCCTCCTAATCCCACCCTTCCTCCCTCTTCTTCTTGTGTGCCCCTCCCCTAGTAAAATGATAGGGTAGGTCCTCTTCCCCTTCCATTTTACCATAGTCGCATCAGGACTGGCTTCTTTGTCTTCCTCTGTGGACTGGTAAGGCTACTCTCTCCTCAGATGGAGGTGATCAAAGAGCCAGGCCATGAGTTCATGCCAGAGATAGTCCCTGTTCCTATTATTGGGGAACCCACTTGGACATTGAGCTGCCATGGGCTACTTCTATGCAGAGGTTCTATGTTATCTCCATGCATGGTCCTTAGTTGGAGTATCAGTCTCAGAAAAGACCAGACCCCTGTACCCAGATTTCTTGGTTCTGTTGCTCTACTTGTAGAGTTCCTGTTCCCTCCAGGCCTTTCTATCTCCCTCTTCTTTCATAAGATTCCCTGCACTCTGCAGAAAGTTTGGCTATGAATCTCAGCATACATTTAATACCATGCTGGGTAGAGTATAAAACCTGTACACCTAAGGAATCTAATCAAGAAGGAGGACCATGATAAGAAGCCCGATCTTCAATCAGAAAGGCAAAGGAGGTGGACATCAGAAGAGGGATAAAAAAGGGAACAGGACAAGAGCCTATCAGAGAGGGCTTCTGAAAAACTCCAATATCCACTTATAAATGAGTATATATCATTTGTGTCTTTCTGCTTCTCACTCAGGGATCTTTTCTAGTTCCCACCACTTGCCTGCAAATTTCATAATTTCCTTTTTTTTTTTAAATTGCTGAGTAGTACTTCGTTGTGTAAATGTACCACACTCTCTGTATCCATTCCTCTGTTGAGGGACATCTAGGTTTTTTTCTAGATTCTGGCTATTATGAATAGAGATGCTACAACAAAGAGAACCCTAGGGAAGAGCTTAATGTTCATTCAGAAGGACAAAGAGGGTATACATCGGAAGTAGGAGAAGACAAGGAACTGGACAGGAGCCTTCCACAGAAGACCCCTGAAAGAGTCTACCCACCAGGATATCAAAGGAAATACTGAGAATCATAGTCAAACTTTAGGCAGAGTGTCAGAATCCTTATGGAAGAAAAGGGAGATATAAAGACCTGGAGGGGACAAGAACTCTACAAGGAAAACAACAGAGCCAAAATACCTGGGCCCAGGGGGGCCTGCAGAGACCAATACTCCAACTAAGGACCATGCATGGAGAGGGCCTAGACCCCCTGTTCAAAGGAAGCACTTTGGCTGATCAATTTCCAAGTGGGCTTCCTAGTAACGGGTACAAGAGTTGTCTCTGACATGAACCCAGCGGCAGGTTCTTTGATCACCTCCCCCTGGAGGGTGCAGCCTTGCTAGGCCTCAGAGGAAGATATGCAACCAGCCTTGATGGGACCTGATAGGCTAGTGTCAGATAGAAGGGGAGGAAGTCCTCCTCTATCACGGGACTAGGAAAAGAACATAGAGGGAGAAGACAGAGGGTGGGTGGGTCTAGGAGGAGACAAGGAGGGGGCTGCAACAGGGATACAAACTGAATACATTGTAATAAATAAATATATAAACAAAATTAAATTTAGAAGCCATCAAAATCAACAGCTGTGTTACAAAGGAAGCTTAGTTTTATATGATTAATGAAGTTTACTTGTTTAATTGAGACAAATGCACCACCTATTAAGAAAAAAATAAAAATATTACTCACAATTCTCCCTGTTATAGTTCAGGTAACTTCACATCCATTCTCAAAATCACAAATTAGTTTTACCTAGCTATACATGTTTCTGTGTTTACAAAATGGTGACACTTTTAAGTGGCAGTTAATGATCATTTGATTTCTCCTGGGTGCATTCATAAAAGGCAAAGAAATAATTTTAAGTTAAATGGTAATCCAGAATCAAGTCATTAACATTTCAGAATAGAGGTAGTAGAAAAATGGACACCAGTTTTGAGAAGTTTGGATCCTGCCAACATAAGACATAGGTTTTGCCTCTCTTCATTACTAGAGTACTGTAGTTTAAAGTGGCTATTCATTCACTTTTATTTTTACTAATTTTAAACTAATAAAATTATATACTACTAATAAAATTCATTTTCTTCTATTCGAAACAAACAAATATATATTTTACAATGTTAAAAAATGTGCTAATGTTTTGGCCCAGAGAACTGAAGTTAAAAAAATTTAAAGAGAAGATAGATAGTTTTAAACAATTAGACTCAATGTGCAGACATGGTTAAGTATATGGGATAGTAAAATGTGGAAAACACATCTTTTGATGTTCCATATGTACATGCTATTTGGTTGGAGATCAGCAACAAAAGAAATGCAAAGTTAATAATATCAGTCTGTGGAAGTTTTTAATGTGAAAGGAGGAGAAAAAAAATTTTAGACGTCCACCAAGCCGGTACAAGTAATGAAATCTTATATTAAAAGAAGTATGTAAAGAAGTAGAAGACGGTGGGGGAAGAGGAGGTGGAGCGTAAAGAAGGAAAAGAAGGATGAGAGGGATGTGGAAGAGGAAGAAGAGGAGGAGAAAGAGGAAAAGGAGGCACATGGAAGCACTTTTTTGACATAGAATTCTAATTTATGAAATAACAAAATTGGACTAAAGATAAACTTGCTAGAAAGATTACTTTTTCATAAGTTGGATAGTTTATATAAAAACTCTTACTTTTACCTGATTAATGGTGTGCATGTGTGTGTATATGTGTGCGTGTGATTTCATGGATGTAGAAGAGTCGATGACTGGAATGCATCCATTGTTATTTGTTGGATCTGTTAATTCATCTTACAAGGCAAGCATGAATGCTTGATAACTAAGTAAGAAACTACAGCAGTTTTCAGGGAAGAGCACAGATGCTGGTGACATGTGAAAAGAAAGTATCATGTGCCTGTATCCAATATGGCTATCAGAATTGCAGTCAGCTATAGTTGAGTAAAACACAGCTCCTGCATTCCTTCAAAGAAAATGTTCCTGAATAAGGCTGAGGGAAGTGGATAGCAACACAACTTTTAAAGATTAATAGTGTGTTTTAAAGACCCATTTGATGGTTCCTTCAAAATAAGTGGGTAGAATATATATAAAGTTTACTCAACCAAGATATTTATGTAATGATGACAAGTACATGCTTAAGGAAGGGACAAGTATACTACAAAATTCAGAATATTTTAACTATATTCCTAGGTTTTCCATAAATTTATCTATAATCTTCTTGATAATTTTGAAATTCAAAATTGTTCTTTAGGTATTAATAAATATTAAAGTAGAGGCTTTTATAATGAGTTTGGCATGCTTAAACAAACATGATCTGGCCCTTCTACTCCTTTAAATAAATTATTTTGGTGCTTTTTCCCCCTAATTATTTTTGAGAGAAATTGATAGATATTTGAAATCCTCATCCAACGAAGCACTTGTATTCATCCAAGTATAGAAACAGTTAAAATATCTATGCTAAGCTAAAGATTTGATTATTCCAAGTATTTCCAACAATTTTCCATTTTATTTTTAGGTAACTGTTATATAGAAACCTAAAATACAAACAAGAGAAAAACTTTACAGGCTTATTAACTAAGTAGTGAAGAAAATCAACCAAAATAATGGCTTAGTCTTCGGAATCATTAATCTGTTGTCCTTTATGCCACTCATAATTAAATAGAAGAGTCTGTTCCTCCAGTCATTGAAGAAATGTGCTCATTTGTTAAGTTGGTTCCAAGCTAAGATCATTCCAGACTGTTTGCTTGTAGCATTCCAGTCCAAGGCCTATCACAACTTTGTCTTCATAATAATCATTACATCCAATTCAAATGCTAGTCATGGGAATTGTTACTTGACATTTATTTATTTTGCAATTTATCTCAACCTGATTTTAATAGGGGGGAAAGCACGAAGGAAACCAATCTGCTGTCTCAGCACTTACTTGTTTATAGAAAATTTCAGCTGAGGTGACCCTGTTCTGGTGGGAAACTCTGATTAGGGCTTTTTCTGCCTCAGTGACAAGTATATGCATTTTCCTTTCTGTTGAAGATACCGCAGAACTACTAATGGAAACAAATTAAGATAGCAGGCATTATTAAATGGTCAAATATAGGACACACTTGAATTTTATACTAACTAATAATTTTAAGGTAGGAGCTGATTGCGATCAGATAGCTTGTAATTTGATACATTAGTGTAGCACATTTGTTTCAAATAAAATGGAGAGAAATTTGAGAAATCGTAAGTAGAATTTAAGTACAGGATAACAGTAACCATGAGATTAATATTTAAGTATAAAATACACATGTTAAAATAATATTAATGACCTTGTGTCTTAGAAATATTCTTTTAAAATTATTTTTCTTTCATTTTGAAATAGGTTTCCTGCTCTGGGATGGTTGTCTAACACAAACTAGATTCCCAGTTCTGGGTTTTAATTTAGTTTAGTTTTTGAGAATAAGAGAGGGGGAAAAAATACACATGAATTTGCCTGGATGGGGTGGTAGTGGGTATCTGTGAGGAGGAGCAATAGGAAGGGTAAGAATATAAGTAAAAAACAACGTGAACTTCTTAAAAGATTTAGAAAAGTAATATGTAAAATGGAATACTACAGACTGGACACATGTATATTATTCCTATTGGGAAAAACAATTCTCTCCCCATTTTTTTTCCTTCTAAGCAACTCAGAGTTGACTTTGAAACTGATTTCCCCAGTTCTTCGCTACTAAACTTCAGTTCTAATGGAAGCAAAGTTAGAGTCCTGGAAGAATCTGGGAAAACAATTGTTTTTCGGGATTATCTTCTTTCAGAAGTATAAAAGGATGCCTGAATCTCCTTCAGAAAGGGAGAGACTTCAGAAGAGGGTGAAGGGGGAGAGAAAGGTGTGGAAGAGGGAATGGGAAGGGGAATGAGGGTGGGGATAAAGTTGAAGGAGAGTGAGAGTGTAGACTGGGAAAGAGAAGGGAAACTGGGGGCCGGGAGCTCCTTTCTGGGACAAACTGGAGACCCAAGAGAAGTAGGCTCCTGGGAGCATATGCAGGAGATGCTAGCTGCGGTGGATATGGAGAATGAAGTGGCCTCCTCTTATATCCAGGGGACTTCCGGGGGAGAGAGGGAAACATCAACCTACCCACAAAACATTCGACCCAAAATTCACGCTGCCAATAAGGTGTGCACAGATAAATGTGGAGCAGAGATTGAGGGAAGGTCCAAACGATGATTGGCCCAACTGGAGATCTACCCCATGGGAGAGAGCCAAAGCCTGACATTATTAATGATAATCTGGCTTGCATTAGAGTGGGGCCTGTCTCTGACATGGACTGTGTTGTTTGTTGGATCACTTTCCCCTAGCTAGGCTGCTTTATCATACATCAGGGTAAGAGGATGCACTTAGTCCTGGTTTGACTTGATGTGCTGGGACAGGTTGGTTGGGTCAGGGGCATCCTTTTTCTGAGGAGTAGGGGATGGGGGAACAGGGGAGGAAGGAAAGATAGTGGAACGGGGAGGAGATGGGGGAGGCTGATGTGATTGGGATATAAAGTGGATAAATTTTTAAAAATAAAGGATATTTAAATTAGCTAATAATTATAACTTCACTTTGTTTAATTTCCAAAGAAGTCTCCATAAAACAATATATGCATATTGTTTTATTACCTTGTTTATCTTTGTTTAAACTAAAAAGTTTTAATATGTTATTTCAAGTGTAACAATTTTGATATATTTCAAAAAAGATAGAAAGAAAAGAAAACAAAATTTCAAAATACAGAAAATAGCTAGAAAGTTTCTGAAAAACCTTTGAACTCAAGAGCAAGCCTATGAATTACAGTTAGAAGTTATTCAATTACATAACCTTAGTCAGTTCTTGCATTAAACAGGAAAAGATGAACCTGAACATATCTAGGAAGTTTTTGATGATGCTGTTGCTTGTGGGTTGGTTGGTTTTAACTTTTACTGATTTCATTTGCTTGTTTTATGAAGGTAGTTGTTCTGGGTGCACTGCTGCACGACTCTGTGATCCCAGTGCTTATGAGGGACAGGAAAGACAAAGTCAGCCTAGACTATAAGCCTAGATCTTATCAAGAAATAAAACATAAAGATGTATTGACACTTTAATGGTGAGAAGATGAAATATTTTAATAAATATCTCAAAAAATTGAGACTAACTGACGAAGGTGTTCATCCCTTCGGGAGACTAACTCTCCCTGTCTTACCAGTTGCTGACTTCTTATAGCCCGTCATATAGGGGGGCACCCTGGGAGAGGGGGAGACACGGGAAGGATAGGAAGAAAAAACAGGAAGGAAAATGATATAACTATGTTAAAACACAAAGAAAAATCAAGACTTGAATAATTGGTATGGCTATTTGATTCATGCAGCCTTGGGTTTTCTTAATATTTTACCTCATTGCCCACATTTCAAACACTATTTTGTGTTACTGAAACTTCCTTACTTCTGACATCTCTTCAAGATAAACACAACTCACCTCATACAGCCAGGCAGCAACTGAGAGAGTGCTGAACCCATTCCTTGTGGTCTGAGTGCTATCCCCAAGTTGCCAGGCTTCTATTTATTTATGTGTGTGTGTGTATATATATATAATTTACCACACATGCTTTTCTCTGGGAAGATTTTAATTTTTGCCTTACCAGAATGACTTCTGATCTAAATAACACATATTTCCTATAGAGCCATCACCTTTTCTTGTTTCTGTTTTGGCAATTTTTCTATTCATTTCAAAATTATATGAAATGGAGAAAGTAGCAAGCAGAAATAATAATAATAAAAAAAGATCCCCAAACGGTAAGCTGGCCACCATATCTCCTATCTACTTTCCATCTTACCTCCTCTAATCTTTATAGATGTCTTGAAATATTCAAGCCTCTCCGTGTTTTTCTTAGTCTTGCTAACATGATCTTTAAAACCCCACTTTCTTTATCAGAGCCAGCATTTAGGTTTGTGCAAACCTGCAGGCTACAGTACAGATTGTGCCATTTAGCAGTGGTCAAATTGCCTATTACAGCCTTCTGAACATATGCAGAGTTGATCACAGAAACTCTGACAGTCGCTGAAATATCATGTCTCTCTTGGGCATTGTTTTAAAAAATGTATTTGAAAGAGAAAAAAAATGTTACCAGTTATCTACAGTTCCCAGAATACCTTGTAGAATATTCTCTCTGTACTGATCATAAATTGGCGTGACTACCCTGCTTCCATTGGCAGAACTTCCATTGGGAGGAAGATTATAAACACATTTTACAGTGCGACAATTTTCAAATTATAAAAACATCCTACAGTGCTTTATCAGTGTTTTCAGTCTTTGGGTACAAGCTAAATCTGCTAAATCTGAAATCTGCTATTATCCAAAGGATTTTGTTAGGTTAAGAAGATTACCTGTTGCTACATGTAGTTGTTTAATATAGTAATGTCTGATGGGAAATACTGTTAACAGTGAGTAATAAACCCAAAGTAGACAGTTTATTTCAAATTCCTACAGTTCAAGAAGTATTACACTTTGACACGGAGCACAATTTTGAGTGAAATTTTTGGTGCAGTTTTCCTCCACTAACCACATTTTAGAGGATTTCAATGCATCGCCTTGCTTATTATTAACATATACAAAGAACAATATAGGATACTTCAGAATTGGAATAAAAGTTTAAGGGAGAGATACAAGTTGCTTTCAGTGTTTTAAGTATAAGTAGCTCTACAGAAGATCAGCTTTCTAATTAAAGTAAGGTAGAGTTTATGTAGCCCAGGTACATTACGATGTTTCTTTAACTACTTTAACTACTGTAACTATTCTCCTTAATGAAAGCAGACATAAATCTAATTGCAATGAAAGAAAGAAAGAATATAGTATTAAACATCATTTCTTTTGTATAAAGTTAATACATACATATTTGGTGGAAAGGAACCAAGAAGTATTTTCAGCATTTAAACTCTTTATGGGAAGTTTCTTCTAATACTCTACATTATAGATGCATATTTTGTGGGTGTTTAGTGGGTTTTTTTTGCAAATTTATGCATTAAAATCGCTCCCTATGTCTTGGTTTCCTCCATTCAGTAAGGACTTATAAAAACAGAGGACACTTCATGAAATAATGTGGAAATTTCTGAAGAGCCTTTGATCCTGTAAAAGGAACCACTGCTTGACCAAGGTGTATAATTACCGGTCTTACTATTTTTTTTTACTCTATTTTGTAATAATGCCCAGATTTTGTGTTTTTAAGTATATTTCATAGTAGGACTTGAAGAGTTAAATGAAACATCTGTGTATATCAGCCATTACATTTCTGAGAACATCATAGGCTCTTGGGGAAAAGGTTGTTACTGGTTTCCAAAGGACAACTGAGGCCGCTCTGTGGTCCAGGAGATCCTGCCTTTGTAAGAAATTGCTGTTTCTTGTCGTGTTTGTGTGTGTGTGTGTGTTAATCAAAAATGTTAGCTTTTTTTTTTAACTTTGTTGTTTTTCAACCATGCAATAGAAACTGCCTGCACCAGGATATCAGCCTTTTCAGTAACCACGTTTCCAACTTCATCAGGGAAATATTTGGCCCTTCCCTCATGACCCATTCAGCCTTTTCAGGAGGCTTGGCTCCATGGCTCTAGGGAATTCCCAGTCTTCCCAGTCGCTCTTCAACAGTGTCTTTTTAAGGTGACAAGAGAGAGAAATAGTCACAGAAAAAACACTTGTGTTAACACCATCTAGCCTTTGCCCCGGCGCCTATAGGGTTTTATTTTTCCCCATAACGACTGCCTTCAGCTGCATTTGGAGGCTGCCCTGGTGCTAAAACTATAACTTACGATGCTCTCAGAGGGAAAAAGGGGAAAAAACCCAAAACAACAAAAACAAAAACCTCAGTCCTCGCAAAGCAACCCACGTGATAAGAAAGGACAGTTCTAATAACTAAACAAGAGGTAACAAAACAATATTAAAATGAAATAAAGCCAGACCTTAGGAAGGAGAGTGTTTCCTTAACCCTTTGTTTTCCTGTCAGGGCTTCCCCAGAGGTTTGCAGGGAATGGAACCCAACTGGTACTGGAGTTCTACTGCCACTCTGGATGCTCCATCTTAGTATGGAGTCCGGCCTCGGTGAAATAGCTCCATACCTGCTGGAATGCAGGGAATTCAATGCTAGAAATTTAGATGCTTAAAATAATAACCATAATCGTAAAATTCAAGGTTATTATATGATATTAGCATAATTAACTTTTGGTCAGAGTACACATCTTAAGTTTTCCCTAAGAGCTTGAAAATGCTAGCGAACTCTGCTCAAAGTTTAGCTATGAGTCTCTGCATCTTCTTTGGTACCTTGTTGGGTAGACTCTTTCAATGGCACTCTGTGGTAAGCTCCTGTCCTGTTCCATGTTTTCTACCTCTTCCGATGTGTATTCTGTTTGCTTTTCTGAATGAGGATAAATCATCTTCCCCAGGGTCCTCCTTCTTGCTTAGCTTCTTTAGGTGTACAGATTTTAGTATGTTTATCCTATCTTATAAGTCTGGTATCCACTTATAAGTGAGTATATACCATGTGTGTCTTTCTGCTTCCGGGATACCTTACTTAGGATGATCTTTTCTAGTTCCCACCATTTGCCTACAAATTTCATGATTTCCTTATTTTTAATTGTGTAGTACTATTCCATTGTGTAAATGTACCACAATTTCTGTATCCATTCCTCAGTTGAGGAACATCTTAGTTGTTTCCAGATTCTGGCTACTACAAATAAAGCTGCTACAAACATGGTTGAGCAAATGTCTTTGCTGTATACTTGAGAATGTTTTGGATATATGCCTAGGAGTTCTATTGCTGGACCTTGAGGAAGCACTATTTCTAATTGTTTGAAAAAGTGCCAGATTGATTTCTAAAGTGGTTGTACAAGTTTACACTCTCACCAGCAATGGAGGGGTATTCCCCTTTCTCCACATGCTCTCCAGCATGTGTTCTCACTTGAGTTTTTAATCTAAGCTATCTTGTGAAAAATGGGGAAGATAGGAAAACCTGGAGGGGACAGGAGCTCCACAAGGAGATCAACAGAACCAAAAATATGGGCACAGGCATCTTTTCTGAGACTGATAATCCATCCAAGGACCATGTATGGAAATAACCTAGAACCCCTGCACAGATGTAGCCCATGGCAGTTCAGTGTCCAAGTGGGCCCCCTAGTAATGGGAACAGGGACTGTCTCTAACATTAACTCAGTGGCTGGCTCTTTGATCACCTCCCCCTAATGGGGGAGCAACCTTTCTAGTCCACAGAGGAAGATAATGCTGCCAGTCCTGATGAGACCTGATAGGCTAGGGTCAGATGGAAGGGGAAAAAGACCTCCCCTATCAGTGGAAATGCTAGTAAACCCCACTCAGTGTTTCCTCACCAACACCCATTCATTAAGTAGGTTGTTGATTTGAACAACCTACAACTTTGCAGTCCAACTCTGCAGAATGCCTGCTAACAGAGGCTCAACAGAGGTTTCAAAGTTTGAATTTTTGTTTGAGTGGTAGGAAAGCAACTTATAAATAAGAAAATTTTGTAAATAGTTCAATTCTGAGCTGGGTGTTAAGCTCAATGGTAGAGCCCTTGCCTAGCATCTGTAGTCTCAAGCACCGTAAAATTTATAGAAGAGAGAGAATGCTAAATTCTAAATAGTGCTTCTACCATTTCAAAGTGAAAAATAAGCCCCAGGGGACTTTGAAATGTAAGGGTCTGTTTGTCTTCATGAATGTGAGGAGCTTTGTGTCATATCCATGTACTCTCATGCAAAAAATAAATTACTTAAAATAAATTTCAATAGACTTGTACTAATAGGTTCGAACTCAGAAGAATGCAGTGTCTTACTTAATTCTTTACTTCTCTGTGTTCTCTTCTATGATTTATTCACAGACCAAACCAGAGAAATCTCACTGATCTCTTCCTTAAAGTGAGATCATCTGATGTATTTCCCAACGTGTTTATATTTGAGAAGTGCCCTTGTTGCAGCAAGAGGCTCTCTTAACCTTTTTTATTCTACTCTCCACAGAAGTCCTGGACTTCAGAAAAGCATTGTTCTCCCCCAGCAGAATTATAAATAACCATGCAATTTTCTTTTCAGCCTTGTACTGCGTCATGATACAGGTTCAGAAACCAAATTTCCCACTTGTTTCATTTATAATCTAGAGCTCCCATCCTTGACATTCATTACCCCACCACCACCACCAAAATTCTAGCGCTGAAGTCAAAGCAGGCCACCCCCAGGGAATACCACAACTCCATTTCTGAAATGTATTTGATTCTCTTTGGCTAATCTTGCAGTCTTTCGTGCTTTTCCTTTCTTCCCCCTGCACTGCTGTGTGCTTTAATTTCACGTTCAGTCAGTAGTTTAAAAACTTTAGCTTCTAATAACTGGAAAAATGGTTATTTAAAGATAACTGCAGCTTGCTTTACATGCCAGACTATCGTATGCTCAGCGCTTTGAAGCTGCAAATTAATGACGAGCAGAAACAGTGACTATCTTTCAGAGGAAACTGACCTCTTTCTAATGGCACATCGCTAATGTCATCTGTCTACTGCATCTCATTATGTGAATTTCACGGAGTTAAAAAAAAAAAGTATCTTAAGGCTGTGCACAAATAAAAAGGACCTTACAGTATTAAGCACTTTGAAAATTTTTGATCTCTCAAAATACCTTCCTTAGATACTGCCCCCCCCCCTTTCTCTGCACGGCACACTGCTTATGTCATCTATTCTCTGTGACTAATTATGTTAATTTTGTGCCATAAAAGTAACTGAAGGCTGTTAAGAATAAAAGCTTTGGAGTGGCCTTATTTCATAAACACCCTTTTGAACAGGCACATTCAGTCATATTTGCTGTAACAGAAAGGGTCTTGTGCTAAAAATACAACAAAGGCTCTTGAATATGGCCATTTATTCCCACTTTATTAGGTAATTTATGAAAAAGTATGAAGGGAAGCCTTTTTGTTACTATAATTTGCATAAAGCTGGTGCCCCATTAATGAGATAACTTCCTGCCTTTTGTGTGTGACCAGCTGGAAATAGAAATGGACGGACTTTTCCGCAGCCCAATTACTTAACCTGCTGAGTTCAGAGTTGGAAAGTAAACAGGAGCCCTATTTGCCAAACAACTTTTTTTTTGTTCCCCTAACTTGATTTTTTAAAAAAGTTAAAATGATTCGGAGGAAGATGAACAATAAATGTTTAAATTAACTAGATTTCACTAACACTTTTTTGTTAGAGTACATCAACTTCTGAGAATATTGCATATTTAGAACTCATCTGCACAAAGCCGTATTTTGATTCCTCTTTTGTTAGGAAATAATAATAACATTTGATGGTCTCTCTCTGAGTCCATAGAGAATATGTAAATAAGACAATAGGAAAAATGGGTAATAAATTCAAGATTTAGCTTTTCAAGAACAGCCACACAAGCAGAGCTAATTATGATATGCAATTCTTTACTGAAAGTTATTAAAGTATTTTTTAACCACAGCCATATCTATGCTACTGAAAAATTTTAGTAATATGAAAGCTATCAGGTATGAAACCGATCCTAATTAGGAAATAATGTACACATGTGTATAATGAAAGAATAAGATGGGGACAAGAAAGAGGAGTGAATATGAATTCATAACATACATATGTATGCTTGCAGGCATACATACGATACTAGAAAAAGCTAAATCAAACCTTACAAAGATCCCACAAGTAAGAAAGTGCTGCTTATTGTATGCTACATCACCTAATTTAATCCTTGAAAAAAATGACAGTTTTAGTACATTTACCCATTATATTTTTCTCCACTTTTTTGTGCCAAATCTATAAATATAGCTTCAAAGATGTAATTTAAAGTTTGTTAGTGGAAAATAAAAGAAAGTTAAGATGAGAAAGATAAACCACTGTCTTTTCCTAGGACTCCGAAGAAAATTAAGTAAGAGGACCGCCAGACCCATGGATTTGAAAGTTGAGTTTTGACTACTCTAACAGCATTAAAAGAATTATTTCATCACTGACGCTTAACTCTGTCATTTTCTAAACAACTCTTGTGGCATTTTAAAGATTTTATACGTACCACAGTAATAGAAATGGTTGCAAAATCCTGGGCTGTGGAAACCATCACCATTGTAATGTGTTTGCATATGTCAACTCTTGGGACATACTGGCTAATTTAAGATTAAGCCTAATCATACTACCGGTCAACCTAGAATTTTGTGTACAGTCTTACTATAGTTTTAAGGAGGGTGTGGATTCCACTGTGCATCATTCCTTTTATGCTTTGGTTGTCTATATCTTATGCATTGAGAGGGAATTGAAGACTGTCCTACGGGTTCTGCCCTTACTTGAGAATGTTTTATCTCACACTACTTACATGAGATAGATCCTGAAACTTCTCATATACCACAGAAAGCAGGATAAATGAAGAGGCTTTTAGGTCCAAAATACTTTTCTGGAGAATTTCTGTTTGAGTCTGTTTTTGGTTGTGTTTATGTTGTTTTACCTGAATATTTTAAATAGCTGAGACTAGTACAAATAAATTCACCCCATTCAATCACCACAACTTGCTTTGTTCTGTTACTTATTAGATTTTCAGTTAAATTGTGAGGAGAAATCTGGGAATAACTGATTATTGAAAAATAACAAAAAGATCCCATAGATTCTTTTATAAAATCTGGCACAGAATTGGTTAGTCTTAAAACACTTTCTAATTTGCTTTTTTTCCTATTACCTGTAAAGGAAAGTGCATCACACAAATAAGTCATAGTTTCCAATTCATTTGCAATTGGACTTGTGACATAATTTGTCACTTAGATTTTCATGAGGGTTACTCATTTTAACCACTGGAAGGGATATAGAGGAAGGAGCTAATGTATTGTATAAAACTTTCAGGAAAAAGCAAAAGCCTAGAGCAAAGTTGGTTAAACTCAGTGGAGAAAGTAGCCAGGGCAGCAAGAAAAACACATAGCAGTAACACTTAATTTTAGTTATTTTGGATCCCTACTAGTTTTCACTTATGTTACTCAATAAAGTATTCATATTTTGATGATACTTTCCTGTATTCTGACTCATATACAGACCTGAAAATTAATTAATCTTGCAAAGTTTGAAAGTATATTGAAGAATTTTCTGTTAGTTAGGTAATAGATATTATTGAGTTTTAGAATAATAATCATGCAATAGCTTTAGGACTCATGAAATAAGCCCATTTTTAAAGCGTAAAGATCTTATTACTATAAAGGCAACTATTTCTCTCTCTGTCGTTTTTCTGAAATCCATACAATCTCTTCCATAATAGCTGAGAAGAAAAGAAATCACTCAGCACAGAGTTAAGACTTTGTAAAAAGCTACGCAGAAACGTCCAGGAAGATACAGGGGGAGTGAGAGTCCACAAATGCTTTCTCCATCCCGAGTGGAACTCCACAGCCCGTTTTTTCCCCTGCTCTTTTTTCACCCTCCTTGTCTGTTACAAGTTATGATGTGTGGATGAAGGCTTTTTCCCATGCAGTAATGACTGTATACTGAGATTTCAAGGGGCTGTTCATGACAATCCCATTTTCTGTGTAATTTCATGGTTGTCTTCTTGAATGAAGATATTGGCTGCTCTGAGGCAGGGGGTCAGCCTCTCTTGCTCCCTTTCAGTATTGTTCCGGAGTATGTTTCCTTTCAGCTGATGAAAAGTAATTCATCATTTACACCCCTGAATTCTGCCAGCATTTTTTGAACAACTTTTCTTTCCCTGTGGTACCTTAGGCCCTTGAAAGAGATAAATAGGTTCAATACAGCACTAGGCCCGAGATCCTGGGAGCAGGTTAGGCCTCCGAGGCCCGGAGCTGCCCCTTTCTCATGATAGAGTTTGTCACCTTTCTACCTCGAGAAGTCAAATCCTGTCGACTCAGCCATCTTTCAGGCTCTCTGAAGTGGCTTTGGCACCCACTGGGGCATGTGAGCTTAAAATTGATTTTTTTTAAGATCTGTCAAGTTCCCTTAAGGGACAGAGTTGACAGCCAGCAGGCCTCAACTATCACAAAGCATTCAATGTGGAAAAGACACCTAAGGAACTTCCTTTGAGGGGCCAAAGGGCTTCAGACTTTGTGACACATTGAGAGGGTGCTGTTGCTTAGAAACTGGCTTTTGGCAATAGGATTTTCCCGTGGTTCTGCCACGTTATGAAGTGTGTTAAGGTACCTCTTTTCTCAGGGCAGAAGACATCACCTATTATAAAAGCAATATACTCCATGAAAAAGATGCTAAATAGATCATTGCGTGGTTCTTTGACTTAGAAAGCCTAGTATTCCTGTAGTTTAGAAATTAGTAGATGTGTATGTATGTATGTGAGTTTTCAGAAGAAATTAAATCCAATGTTTTAAAACATTATAAAATCAAACTTAGTTGTTTCTCTTTTTATAATGGGCACGAACACTTTAGAAATATGAATGTTGTAGAAACTAATGAGAGATGCATTATTTTTTTCTTTCATCATAAAGTTAACAGCGTCTGTTGTATCTCCACAGAAGTACCATCATTGACTGAGTTTGTCTCAGCTTTGTCAAGTGATCATGCAGAAGCCTTGATAGCCACTTGCTCCTGACCTCAGTCTATCAGTTCAAGAGATTGCTAATCCAGTCTTTTATTTAAGTTGCGTCATCCGGTTTTATACATTGTCAAAATAACAAAAAGCCATATTTGGCTGTATGTTTTTAAAAGCAAAGGAAACATTCTATTATTTTTTATATTGATTCTAAATGGTTCGATATGGCAAGTAATTTTGTCTTTGTTTTTATTATAAGTTAATAAAAAAGCAATTTGGCCTGATCCCACTGTGTTTTTTTTTCTAAGCAGCCCCTCCTGCACAGCAAGCACCACACTTCTTGGATGACCACTGCACCTTCAAAAGAAAGCAGGAGAAAGATTTTCAAATTCATTTCCAACCTGCGTGGCTTGACAGCCAGGAACTTTCACCTGCACTGTAAATACTGCACTCACCCCTCTCCTGAGGCTGGATTTTGGTGACTGAATGTGAAAGGTCACTTGCATAACCAGGTGTAAGTCTGAGTGAAAGGATTCCTTGGCATTAATCTTCCTTTAAGGGGTCTTGCTTTCGTGGGCTGTCGTCAAATATAACTAGATTGTTGTGTAGCTACTGAAGCAGTTATCTGTCCCTTGTCAAAGAACAGTGGCTCCCAACCTTCCTAATGTGATCCTTTAATACAGTTCCTCATGTTGTGGTGATCCCTTACCATATAATCATTTTTGTTGTGATTTCATAACTGTAAATTTGCTGCTTTGAATTGTAACGTAAACATCTGTGTCTTCCAATGGTCTTAGGTGATGCCTGTGAAATGGCCATTGGACCAATCTCCCCTCCGCAAAGGGGTTGCAGCTCACAGGGTGAGAACCGCAGTCATAGAGCCTTTCCCTGGCAGAAGAGGGAACTTCTGTCTGACTTTTCAAAAAGCAAGTTTGATGTGGGATGCATGGTAGCAGAAACAAAAGAAATGAAGTTCTGTGACCTGGTGGATAAGAGAGAAAAATATTGCTTTTTCTGAGCTGTATTGTGGTGGCAAATATTAAAACTCTGAGACAAAGCATCCTAGTACATACAAGAAGGTTTTTGTGGAAAAGACCTATCATATTCATTAGAACAAGAGAACCAAGTCCTACACATTATTACTCAGATTGACCAAACATATCCCGAATCCTCACCGCCAGTGTCACTGAAGCTTAGACTGTGGCTATCAGTTATGGACTTTAAGCAATTATCCTAAAACCAAAACTGTACACATCAATTTCCAAACTGGAAGGATTATTACCTGGGGTGCAATCAGTGCAGTCCTGATAGATATAGAGTAATATCCTGATCAGACTATGAAAGGGAATACTGGGATGTTGATCAAACATTGATGGGCATAAGCCTACCAGTACAAGTCCTTAAACAGGTAGTAAGAACAGAGACTGGCGCTGCTTGCCCCTCTTGCTATATAGATATAAGCTACTATCCTCACTGTGGCTGACTGGCATATGTGACTGGCATGTTCTGTAAATGTTGATCCATGTCAAAGAGGAGTCAGCTGGTCAGCTTTCCCAGTTATGTAGTTTTAGAAAAAAATATCTCTCAATGATTTTAAATTCTAACCCAAGCTTAGCATTATTGCCCTAGATTAATAAAAAGCATTGATTACTTATTATTTCCCCATACAATATACTGAGTGCCAAGAATCATACCTATTTTGCAGAAAAAGAAATACTGTAAGAAACAGGAAGCCACTCAATTGCCAGAGACAAAATCATGGGGCTGAGAAGAAACAGAAATTGCAAGATCAAAAGCCACTGAATTTTTATCTTCTTGTTCCTTTTTGATAATCAGTACCGCAAACAAGCTTTCTTGACAAGTTGAATCATTTTTCCATCTCCCCACCATGTTAATAAAGTTTCCTTAAGTAATTACACACAAACACACACACACACACACACACACACACACACACACACACATTCTAGTACAAAGGGCTAATGTTGGAGTTTGCCTTTCCAGTGAAACTTGAAGCTATCCCTCCTTCCTCTCTATTGTAATTTTCTCCAATGTTACTGGTCATTTAGATACGGGGTTCTGTATTTTTCTAATTTCCTTCAGTTCTCTCTTTCCAGCAAGAGGGTGATTGAGCTTAAGTAATGATCACACAGGAATTTAAAAGAAAAAAGTCCCAAGCAGAGTAAACTTGTATATGCTGTTTCCTGGTGCTGACCTGGGCTTTGTAGAACTCAGGCATTTACCCAACATATACATTTATTTGTTGCATGTAACCAAGAGAGCTGGTGCCAAGGATTTGACACTTAAGACATCTTGGTAGGAAGAGTTGATGCACTTTCACTCTGACATGGAAAGAGGATGTGCCTGCTCCACCTACTTCGCCTTCTCTGACAAGAATTCAGGAGCGAAACTTCTATCTTTGTTCTTATGAAATATGATTCTTTATGTCAGCACGCCTTCAGAGAGCACTGAAAAGTATCGCAGAAAGACAGTTGTTAGATTATTGTGTAAGTGCATCAGAAGGGTGAGAGGAAATAAACGTTTAGTCTATCTTGAGCATTTTTACAGCTGTACTATCTCTGATTAAGAAAAACTGCAAAACTTTCAGTGCTATCCCTGGATGCATCTATCGTTCAGGGGGTCATCATATTACAGTCATTAAGGCAGGGGGATCACTTCCCTCCCTGGTCCATTATAACTGACCGTAATGTACCATAGAGGCTCGAGATATTCTCTTCTTGACTGAGCCTGGAGAGTATCTATTTCACAGTATATTCCCCTTAAAGGGAGAGTCTAAAAATGGCAATAGCTGAGGCACTTATCTGTATATAAGCATCAGAGACAGAATGGGAGTAAATGATGCACTTCATAGAGCTGCGTTACTTCTTCAATACAATTTGTTGCTATAAAAAAAAAAGAAAGAAAGAAAAGAAAAGTAATTTGGCAAATTGACTCTACTGGCCTGAAAAAGTTAATGTACATTTTCCAGCTTCAGAGAACAAGCAGTTTGTAGGGGGCGGTACCTTCTCTTCTCCAGAGCCACATAACTGATGCAAGGGAGATCTAAAATGGTTCTTCAAGGGCTTCAAGGATGGGGTAGAAGAAGTTTTTCATGTCAATACCAACCACAAAATAAGTTCGCAATATTTTCCCTTGTTTTTCAACGGTTGCCCACAAGATCACCCAGAATCAAGTTGCAAGACATGCTTTATAATATAAAAGAAGTGCAACCACAATAAGGTTCACCCGTCCTTTGGCATTTTGTAAATATTCAATAATCAGCTTTTCACTAGATTCAATTTTCATTACTTAATCTGATTCTAGGTATTTTACAGAGTTTTGCTTAGGTTGATCTTTTAAAATAATTTCATTTTATATCATAGTTATAAATCAATTATTAATGCACCATAACATTTTTGATTATAAGTTTTCTCTTAAACTCTCTGTGAGTTATGACACTTGAGGAAACATGTTCTGTATTTTGTACCTTTTCCAAAATATTTTTTCATACACAAAACTACCCTGAATACATTTGTTTTCATGATAAGTTGATATCTATGTGTTTCAGTAGCATGTAGCTCTCAAATAGTAAACATATACCTTCATGTTTTCCAGAGTCTGACGTATTACTTCAAAAGTTATTTTCTTTACCTCATCATAATGGTTAGATTTTCCTTTTTTTTTCCTGAGAAGTTTCAGTATCAAAGAAAACATTTTATAAAAGAAATACATACATACGTACGCACATACATACAGCCCCTAATCTATTTTCTCTTTATACCATGAAGCAATATTTCAACCTTCATCAATCACCTGCCTATACTAATTTTCCTTAATTTTTATGCAAACTGTATTCACTGTGTCAGCTAAAATACTCGTAGCCACCCACATCACCCTACAAAATGGTTTGTACTTTCAGTAAACATATGCTAGCATTTTAAATCCTCACCCAATCCGCTGGCTCAAACATAGTATGTCTATTTCGGTAATATCATGCTTATCCATGATACTCACACATCATCAATAAGGCTTTGATGTAATAAATCCTTGACATAATATCATACTTACCCATGCTTTGAGATATAATCAAAAATGAAAGCGGAGTCTTAAGATACAGAGGAAAATATATTACTTGCCAATTTTCCACAGTAACTTTTCATCATTACTCCAAAATTACTTTTTAATGCAAAGAGTAGTTTCAATCACATTGAGGCCCACATGACTCAGATACTATCATAATCACAATTAGATTACATTACTGCAATCACGAATGGAGATCATTAAGAGAAAGAATATAAATTGCTTTAGTTTTACAAGTACTGAGCTAGCAAAATTATAATTAATCTCCATTTATAATCTTTTCTTTCATAGAACTGCAAACCATGCTACTTTTTTTTTAGGCCATCAATACAAATTAGAACTAAGTAATAAAGCCCTAACTACTACGACTGCATTGCTCACAATTGTAAAGGCTTGCACATTATGTATAAGGAAGCTTTGGAAACAAACAGAGCCTTGGAGGAGATTGCTTCCATGAAGAATGCACCACTATTACAAGGGACCTTGATAGCACAGTGCTGCAGAAACTAGCTTCTTGCTCAGAGTAATTTGTCTGTGCACGCCACTTCTTAAATGAGATGGTGCAACTCGTGTGAGCTGAAGTAATGACTTAAGTAATGATGATAGTGAATGCACTGTTCTGAGCATTCTGAGGTCTAAATATAATTGGCATGATACAGCAAAACAAAAAATTATGAAAAACAAATAAGTTCAAGGCACATAGCTCTTCAAAACAAAAAATACAGTTATTTCCTGTAATATTTTAAAAAGGAGCTATAGCTGACATTCCACATCACTTCAAAGTCATATACAAGTCTTTTAGCTGTTGTTTCCTCAAAATTAATCAGAAACCACATATTTTATTGAAGAAACACAGTACTAAATGTATAGCTACAACTTATAAAGTACTTTTAATAGTTCTAAGACTCAGGTAACTTTTTTTTTCAAACATATTCAATGCCAAGTATGCCCAATTTGCTCATTTGAAGATGAGACAAGAACTGATTTGGGGGCATAACTTGACCAAAAATTGGAAGAAGTTATTCACATTTCTATCCTCTTCTTTTGACAAACACTTTATGCATGTGCAAGTTCATGGTTTCTTGTGGGTTATATCGGTTTATGGTGAGCACAGTCAGGTTCATAATTGTAAGCCTCAGCTCACACAAACAAGCATCTTCATGAGTGGAGGAAGCACTTAAGATGACTATGCATTCCAATACACACAGGGCATCACCTGCAGCCACCATGCTGAGATTTAGCTTCATTTATTTGATTTCAGAAGACATTGTTCTCCATTTCCAGTTGTGAGCTCCGTTTACTAGTCCTTTCCAACCATCGTGTATTTCTATTTATTAATTTTATTCTACCTGTTAGAACTCTCAGTATTTGTGCTCTGTGCCTAATTATGCATAGAATTTCCTATGTTATGGGGATCATAAAATATGGTTAAATCTTATTGTAAGGCTAATTTTCCAGCGTATTCATACCATATTTTTTGACTCATTCCTCTGTAGATGAACTTGTCTACAACTTGCTTAATTCTTCTGTAATTGATTCTGTAACATGGCTATTAAGAATGGTAATTCAATGAATGTGGGAATTCGGCTTTTTCTATAAGGCATGGTTTGATTTCACTTGTCTGTACTCAAAATGGAGTTGGAAGATCCAAGAGAGTATCTACGTAGTATTTCCCATGAAGGCTATTCCAATGTACCTTCCCACTGATAAACATAAGTTCTCTTTTCTTCATTGCCCTGCAATTATTTATCTTTTGACTTTTGGGTAATTGTCATCCTGACAAATATGAAATGGTAACAGTTTGCAATGTATTATGTTTCCCTGGCAATTGTAATTTTGGAAGGCTTTTGTACACCTGCTGAATATTTGAATTTTCAGAAAAATACTACTAATGTACCATGTTCCATTAGTAAGATCACATAAGTAATGCTTGTGTTGTTGTCTTATGCCAGTTTCTTATACATTTTAAACACTAACACCTTAACAAAATGATTATTTTAAAACGCCCTCCAAAATTACCTTAACTGTTACTTTTCACTGTATTGATGGTTTATACTTCAAGGAATAAAGAGTTTCATTTGAGGCAGCCTCCCATGCATTTGCTGGGCTTTAGATGGTTGTCTCTAAGAGAATCATTGACAACCACGTTAACATTCCCTGTTTTTTGTTTGGTTTGGTTTTTGGTTTTTCCAGTCCAGCTTCTTACAATTCATTGTATTTAAGTCTTTAATCTGTTTGAACTAGATGTGAAAAGATCAAATTTCATTCTTCGCTAACTGAATATTCACTTTACTCTTCTCTGAATATTCACTTTATTATTTATTTTATACACTATCATTTTCTCAATTAGTTTGCAATTTTATCTTTGGCATCATAAATATCAATTGATTTCTGGAATATCGATTCTGTTCTATTGGTGACTCTCCTCATACCAAACCATAATTCATTGATTTACAGAGCTCTGTCTGTATTTTCACTTTGAATCTGGGAAATATATGTCATAACTTTTCTCTCTGACACTGGTTTATTTTAGTCAGAAACCTTTTCAGATTCATATGAATTTTAAGACTGAATTTATGCTTGTGAAAATCTCTATAGGAATTTTGATGAATGAATGAAAATGACATGAGAATTAGCAAATCTGTAAGTCTTTTGTGCTTTACACACATTTTAAAACAATTTTCTTTTTTTGACTCTAATACATACATATATATATATATATATATATATTTGCTTCATCCCTCACGTTGTATGTGTTTGTGTGTGTGTATTTGTGCATGTATGCATAAGAGTATTTGAAGAATAATTTCTCATGAATTAGGGATAGGACCTCAGGGGAGTTGGAAGAAAGTGGATGGACATAGTCTAAATGCAGTAGTCATATATAAAATTATCAAAAATAAAAATAGATAAATAATAAAAATTGAATATCTTATATTTAAATAATTTATAAACTGTTTTAAACCATTCTAAACTATTCAGAACTATTAAAAATACCATCAAACATATTAAATAGGAATAAATTTAAGGAAGAAGAAACATTGCACACTGAGAGCTATATTGCATTGATGAAGGAAAGTAAAGAATAAATACATAAATCATTTCTTAGAGTAAACTGGGAGCTGGTCAGGTGAAATACCTACTGTGAAAGCATGATCACGTTATCGCAGATTCTTAACACTCACATAAGAGCCACAAGGCATGTGTAAAACTGACCCTGCAACCCAGTGCTCAAGGGACAGACAGTGGTTAATCTTGGGCACCTGAAAACACATATAAACACACACAGAGAGATACAGAGACCGAGACGGATATGGAGACAGAGACAGAGAGCAGAGAGAGACATGAACAAACACACACACAATCTATTGAATGCATTTTTGATTGTATGCTTTGAGTTTAGGTATGATTATTTGGTTCATTCCTGTGGAATACTGGTTCACTCACATTAAATAGTGATTAATTGCCTATAGAAATTTTAAGGGTATGGACTTGTAACATATTCCCACATACACAGTGGCATTTCAACTAGTATTGCTATTGTTCAAGTCTTGTTTAGACAAACATATTGTTAATATGTGCAGCTTCCATATACTATGAGGAAGATATAATCACGGAGCATATATTCAGGAATTCTGGCTGTTGTAGTATTTCCAATCACTCTCCCATAATGTTTCTGAGCCTTAGGTGAGGGGTTGTGTTGAAATGTATCCGTGGGATATGAGCACCAAATAGTCGGTTGTGTTCTGCATTTGACCAGTTTTAGATTTTTGTGTATTTCATAAAGAAGTTTCATTTATGAGGAGTGTGAGTCACACTAATCTGAGGGCAAAAGAATACATACTTCCAAGTGAGATTTATGCATTCCCCCTTAGATCCTTCTAGTTATTTATCTTTTGTGCCTCACAGTATGCTTATCATGTGCTCTATAGTTAAACTCCCCTTAGAAGTGAGTACATACCATGTATCTCTTTCTGAGTCTAGGTCTACCCTATGGGAGAGTGCCAACCCCTGACACTATGAACGATACTCTGCTAAGCTTGCAGACTGGAGCCTGACAGAATTGTCCTTTGAGAAACTCTATCCATCAGTGCCTCAAAAGAGATGCTGAGACTCACAGCCAAACATTGTGCAATGAATAAGGAGTCTTGTGGAAAAGTAAAAGGAAAGAGAAAAAGACCTGAAGGTGACAGGAGCTCCACAAGAAGACCAACAGAGCCAATTAACTAGGGCTCAGAGGGGATTGCTGAGACTGAAGTATCAACCAAGGACCATGCATGAACTAGACCTAGAACCCTTACAAATCTATAGCAGATGGGCAGCTTAGGCTTCATGTGCATCCTCTAGTAAGCAAAGTGCATTGGATATTGAATCTCTTGCCAGCTTTTTGATCACTTCCCCCAGGTGGGATTGCATTGCAAAGTCACAGGGGATGAGGAGATGCCCAGTACGCAACTTGATGAACTGCGGTGGATGGGAAAGGGAGCTCCCCTTTTCTGAGGAACAGGCAAGGGGGGAGGGGAGATGAGAGAAAGGAGGGACTTGGAGGGGAGGAAGGATGGGGCTACAACAAGGATGTAAAGTGAATTAAAAACAAAACAAAAAGAATATGTACTTTATCCCAGCACTCCTCAGGTAGGCAGAGGATCACTGTGAGTTCCAGGCCAGCCTGGTCTACAAATTGAGTCCAGGCCAGCCAAGGCTACACAGAGAAACTTGTCTCAAAACAAACAAACAAACAAATAAATGAAAGAAACCAACCTAACTAACCAACCCACCAACCAACCAACCAACCAACCAACCAACAAACAAATGTACATAGAAGGCAGTTAAGATTATTCTGACCTACTAAAATTCTAGTAGTATTTTGTACTCGAAGAACCATGACTTCATTAGTCTGCATATAATGTTTCCAATACTGATGTTTCCAATACTGAGAATGATTTTCTTTATGTTTAAAGGTACTTAACATTAACTAGACAGCTTCTGGTTACTTCCCAGACATTAGTGTCACTATTGCACTTCAGGGATATTTTTCCATACTGGTCCTTTTGTTGTGCACAGGTGTCACCGTTGTGTATGGCTATTGTTTTATTTTATTTTATTTTCATTTTGAAGCTTCCACAGCAGTTTCTCATACCATGGAAGCTAGCCTTTGGAAGGAAAGGAGGCTTTTAGATCTGATCCAGCTCAAAGGTTTTAAGTTCTATGTCTGAAATACATGGCATATGGTATCTTCAGCAACAGGAATTTAACATTTAACCTCTGAGACTCAAATAAGGCCAAAAGCAATAGCCTGTACTGTTTGGGGAGTCTCATGCACCCTTTTTCTCAACAAAGTAAAAGGATATTTCTTGTGATTGGTGCTGGTGTTATTGTGAACGGTATATGGTTCCTTTAAGGAACATTGTTGTGTTAAGTAGCATTGATTTTCACTTAACCTATGTTTCTGTACAAACATATACTTATATGTATTACATGTAATTTTAGATAAATATAAATTTTTATCCCTTAAGACTTCTCATTTTTTCTTTTACTAGATATTAGATTCTTTTCTCATACAATGTATCATCATTATAGTTTCCTCTTTCTCTACTACTCCAAGTTTCTTCCATTTCTATTCCCCTCCAGATCCACTGATATTCTGACTCTCATTGGAAAAGAACAGGCTTCTAGGAGACATCAACCAACCATAACAAAATAAAATATAGTAGGATGAAGCAAAAACTATCATATTAAATTTGGACATGGCAATCCAACAGAAGAAAAAATGTCCCAAGACCAGGCATAAAGTCAGAGATCAACTCTCTAATGGTCAGAAGTTCCATAGCAATTCTAACCCAAAAGCAATATAATACGTGTGCAGAGGACCTGGTACAGATTCATGAAGGCCTTTTGCTTGCTGCTTCAGTCTCTGTGAGCTCATATATGCCTTGCTTAGTTGATCCAGAAGGCCTTGTTCTCCTAGAGGTCTCCATCTCATCTGGATTTTACAATATATCTGTTTCCTCTTCCTCAAGAATCCCTGAGCTCTGAAGTGAGAGATTTGGTGGAGATGGCTGGAAATAATCAAACTCATAGCTGAAATCAATAAATTAGAAACAAAGAAAACAATTCAAAGAATCGACAAAACCAAGAGTTGGTTCTTTGAGAAAATCAACAAGATAAATGAACCCTTAGCCAAACTAAGTAAAAGGCAGAGAGACACTATTATTTAATCTGCATGAGTTTTTGAGTCTACTAGAAATTTGTTTGCTGTTAATTTTAACCTTATTTTTTTGTTCTGGCCAGAAAAGATACATGGATTTATTTAATTTTTCTAAACCTAGTATATTTTGTTTTGCATCCCAAAGTGTTCCATTTAGAGAAGTTTCCATAGATTGCTGAATGGAACATATTTTCTTTGAGCTTGGTTGGAATGTTCTGTAGTTAGTTCTGTTTGACCTAATCCCATTCAATTCTGGTCTCTCTTTCTCTCTCTCTCTCTCTCTCTCTCTCTCTCTCTCTCTCTCTCTCTCTCTCTCTCTCTCTCTCTCTCTCACTATACATACATACATATATATATATATATATATATATATTGTGTTTTGTATTTGTATATGTATTCTCTCTCCCAGTATTCTAGTATAGAAAGTATGATATTGAAATTTTCTACTATTATTGGTTTGCATTTAATCTGTGTCTTCAAATACATTGGCAAACTTTTTTTAAGAAGCAGATGCACTATTCTTTGGTTCATGTATTGTTAGGTTTGTAATATCTTCCTGGCTTCTTTGTCTTTTGTTTAAAGTCCTCTACTGGTATCATGTCATTTCCTACTTATTCATTTCAAACTGTTAATGTATGCTTTTTCCTTTTTTAGTTTGGATTTCCATTTTTGTATTATTATTTACAATTTATTCTCTTAGTATCCTAGTTGGAGCCCCCTCCCTCATCTCCTCCAGGTTCCACCCTCCCTCCTTCTCTCCCCATCTCTTTTCCCTAGTCCACTGATAGGGGAAGTCCTTCTCTCCTACTATCTGACCCTAGCCTATCAATCTCTACCAGGTCTGCCTGGATCTTCTTACTCTGTGGGCTGTCTAGGTCACACTTCCACTGGTAAATGATCAAAGAGTAGGCAACTGAGTTTATGTCCAACACTGCCCTGCTCTGCTTACTACGGAACCCCCATGGAGACTCAGCTGCATATTGGCTACAATTGAGCAGAGGGTTCTAGGTCCTCTCCATGCATAGTCCTTGGATCATCAGTCTCTGCAGGCCCCCTGACCCCAGCAATTTTTGGCTTTTTGGGTCTGTTTGTAGAGCTTCTGTCCTCTCTGGGTCTTTCTATCTTATCCACCTTCTTCCATAAGATTCACTGTGTGTTGCCCAAAGTGAATCTCTGCATTGGAAGTGAGTCTCTGCATCTGTTTAGATCCCCTGTTGGGTGGTGCTTTTTAGAGGACATCTGTGGTAGGCTTCCATTCTGTTACTTCTCTTCTACAGCTTCTGCTGTCTAACCTGTTTGCCCTTCTGAATGAGGATTAAACATCTTCCCTAGGGTCCTCCTTCTTGTTTAGCTTCTTTCCCTAATAATGGTGTGTGCTTATTAGCACTTTATTGAGAGACCAAAAGATTAAAAATCAGTGGCTATTATTTTAAAGTTTAAAGCACAAGCCTGAACCAAGGCCAACCAAGTGGAGATATGTCCAGTCACCTTCCGGGGTAAGAACTAGCCTTGCTGCATTCTTTCCCACCCTCTAGAGATACAGTTGCTAGGAAACTGGCCCATCCCCCTAGAAAGAGAAGACAGACCATTGATGGTTTAGGGGCCTTCTATAGCCAGTGAATTCAAAATGTAACATCCCCTTTTGTGTTTCAACCAATAGATGCAGGCAGGAATCCCCCTGCTTTGGTGCTCTGGGAGGGACTGGAATCTTTAAATCACCCAACTAACCTGAGCATAAGGCTCTCATTTCTCAAGGCTTCTGTGGTGAGGGTGTGTGAACCCAAGATGCAGCTTGTAATAAAAAGATCCTCACGTGTTTTGCAACAGACTTGACTCCTGGTGGTGGTTATTTGGGGTCTCACAAATCGAGCACAACAGTATCTGTTGATGAAGCAACTCAATCTCTATTTCATGGTGACATTTTTGCATCTAATGACAGTTGTCCATAGTCTTTTACTGTGGCATAAGCATAGTTCTCTCACTTTGGGGTCCATTTAGGAGAATCTTTTACTGTTCTTTAATGTTCATTCAATGCATACCATTAAACCTGAATTAAATTTCTTTTAAATAGCATGCAGTTAAATATTGTTCTTTAACTAATCAGCACCAAGATTTGTTTTAACTGGATAAGATAAACCATTTACATTTACCATTTATATTTACAGTATTTATGTAAGAGTTTGCTGGGTTTTTCTTCCATTTTTATATGAAATTCTTATTTGTGATTTCTGCCTTTTCTTATGAATTAATGTTGCATTCAACCCCTCCTCATTTTCAGAACTAGAGCAAAGATTTTTTTTTTCTCTTCCACTTTTGTGTATTTACTATTTTTTCCCTTGGAGTAGCTAGGAAGATTTTGCGAAATATCATATGTTTATGGCAATCTATGATTTTCTGCTTTTCATATCATAGATCTTTTAGTTTTTGTCACCTATTGATAAATTTTGTGGTTTTATTTTCTCATTTAACCATTTTGCCAGTTGCATTAAATTAATAAAATATTCTGATATTTAGTGTATGATTTCCAGGAAACATCAGATATCCATATGCATTCACATTCCAATTAAGATTCCCTTCTTAAAAAGTCCTCTTTTAGTATTCACTTGAATGTAAATTGGAGTCTTAATAAAGTTCTTCAGCTTTTCTTTTCTTGTAAAGTCTTTATCTCTTTCTTACTTCTAAATAATTGCATAAAGGATTATGTGTTTTCAGTTGAAAATTTGCTTTCTTGGCATTGTAGATATAGTACTCTACAGTTCTATCAGATATAAGATTTTGCTTTAAAAAAAACCTGCTGATAGTTCCACTAATGTTTCCTTGTATTTAATATGCATTTTTCATAGGGTTTCATTCAGATTTTTTCCCATTGAATGACAAATTTTTTTAAGTTAGCTATTGGAACTTTTATTGGCATTTTTAACCTTAGTCATTGTGTTGTTCAATGATAATTCTATTTTTTAATGACTTCTATATGAACAACACATTATCTTTCTGTTGGTATTCTTTTCATTTATTGTTAGTGTTCATGTACTCATTTCCTAGCTAAGAAAATTCTGTATTGTTGCATAAAATATTTATTCTGAATAATTTAAGTGTTTCACACACACATATATACCCGTACACATGAGTACATACACACACAGTCCGTAGGCTAGTTACTGGAAAACATGCTACATTCCTGTTGTCCTTGCATGCTTCTTAGCTCCATATATTCTTTGAAGTGTTTTACTTAAACCTTCTGCTTAAAGAATCACTCAGCTCTTTTACCCTTTACTAAACATGGTTTGGAAAAATTACATTTTCAGTCACTAAGCTAGAAATTCTATAACTTTTGCAAACAGTTTTCAAAGATACTACTATTCAGTCCCTATTGTTCACTGTCGGAAGTATAATTTTTTATGTATATGCCTTCTTTTGATGTTTTTTATGCTGTAAGTATTCTAAAAATACCTAGTTTGTTTTTCACAAGACAGTATCCTAGAATAATTGGGTATGCTTGCCTTATTCCAATTCCATAGAGTAAAGTTAGACTGAGTGACCATGCTCAGGAACCCTTTGTAAATGCCTGAAGTGCCATCTCAAAAGTTGTAACACAGTGCTGTTCAAGAGCAAATGAGGAGTTACATATACCATTTAGCAAGTCAATAATTTATCAGGGGACAATCCACTGATAAAGACATGAACCTATTCTATAGACAGACCTCCTAAATTTGTCTGCAAAGAAATTAATAGGTGAGCTGGCTCTTTATTGAGTTTCTTTTTTTCATTTTTTTTTATTTTTTATATTAATTACAGATTATTTGCTTTGTATCCCAGTTGTAGCCCTCTCCCCCCATTCCCTCCCAACCTTACCTTCCCTCCTTCATTTCCTCCCTTTCCTTCTCTATGTCCACTGATAGGGGAGGTCCTCCTCCCCTTCCCTCTGTTCCTAGCTTATTGGGTCTCACCAGGACTGGCTGCAATGTCCTCCTCTGTGGCCTACCTAGGCTGCTCCTCCCACAGGCAATGGGAAAGTCAAAGAGCTAGCCACTGAGTTCATGTAAGAGACTGTCCCTGTTCCCCTTATTAGGGTAGCCACTTGGAGACTGAGCTGCCATGGGCTATGTCCGAGGAGGGGTTCTAGCATGGTCCTTGGTTGGAGAATCAGTCTCAGACAAGCCCCAGTGCCCAGATATATTTGGACCTTATGGAGCTCCTGTCCTCTCCAGGTCTTACTAACTCCCTCTTCTTTTTTATGATTCCATGCACTCTGCCCAAAGTTTGGTTATGAGTCTCAGCATCTGCTTTAATACACTGCTAGTTAGAGTCTTTCAGAGGTCCTCTGTGGTAGGCTCTTGTCCTGTGTCTAAGATGGTGGTGACCAGCACACACTGTATCTGAGGGGCAAAGGATTTATTGAGTTTCAAACCATGAGTTCTGTGTATTCTTGCCTCACTGACTTTCTTCTATTGGTTGTTGATATTCTCTGTGTTCTGTATGAGTGTAAAAAGATAAGTCCCATGAACAGTATATTGCAAACTAAGAAAACATGAAAATCATCATACTGTGCATTTTTTTTTCTTTCTTTCTTTTCTTTTCCTTTTTTTTTTTTTTTTATAACTGAGGACATCACATGTCAAAGAGTTCCCTTTAAAAACTAAGCTTAGTTGCCTTGGGTGATAGGAGAGGCAGGTATGATGCAACTTTATAGTTTTCATTTTTTAATGCATCATATTCCAACATGCCCTGCTTGCTGCATTGATTGCCCTGAATGTGTTCACTGCATCCATTGTAACTGAACTCCCCCACAGAGCTAAGAACATCAGTCATTACTTCATTCCATTACAGATACAAAGAGAAAACTCCATTTCTTCTATCTTATTTGACTTTATTTTATTTGATGTAAATATTCTTATTGAAAACTTAGTTAAAGAGGTTAAACAGAATCTATTTCCTTGGAAAAGGATCCCAGTCAGTTCCTTCCTCTGGCCTCCGAAGACACCAGACATACAAGCGGTGCACAGATACACAGGCAAGCAAAAAATTTATACACATAAAACAAACTAAAAATCTCCTTGAGATACTACTGGTTAATGAAATAATATGTAGCACATGTGTAAAATTAACTTTTTAAATTGCAAACGCTGTTTTAATTCATATATATTTCACTAATTGATTTATGTAAAATTATTATACAATGGATACATACAGTAAGTAGAACATGAGTCACTATATAAGAATAAATTTTTCCCTATCTTTTAACTCTCTCTATCTTTTTATTTGTTTTCTTGTATTTAATTTCCTATGGGCTGGAGTTTTTCCCACCCAGGCAACTAATTTGGGAACTATATGACACCACATTTGTATACAATTATTATGTCTGCTAAAAATAAATATAATCCACTTCTCTCAAGTCTCAAATATCACTGTGGAAAGGAGAGTGAAGAGTGTTTTGGCTAGTTTTACGCCAACCTGAAATATCTTACAGTCATTTTGGAAGACTTAAGAAAAAACTCAACCAGACTGGCCTTCTTCAATGATGTTTGATGTGGGAGGGCCTTATTCATTGTTATTGATGACACCCCTGCGATCATAGTTCTAGGTGCTACAAGAAGACAGAGAGAGCCAGTCATGAAGAACAAGCTAGCAAGCAACACTCTTCCATAGCTGCTCCATTCCTGCTCTAGGTTCCTGCCTTAAGTTCTTGCTCTGACTTCCCTCAGTGATGCAGTGTAATCACAGATCTAAAATATAAAACTCTTTTCTTCCTGGATCACTTTTGGTCAGGATGATTTATCACAGCAATGCAGGCCCTCACTAACACAGAAAGTGTAGATGGCACAGATGGCAGCCAGGAAAGGGTGTCTTCTGGACAGAGCAGGATAGTTCCTGCATATGAACTTACATTAGTTGCAATATCATGTATAAAACCTGCACAAGCCCAGTTCAGACCAAATCCCAGCATGAAGGGTTGGGTGTGAATTCCTAACTCTAGATGTGGAGCTATTAGCACTTGTTAGCTACTGATTTAAAGAACTATCCAACAACTATAAAGAGTAGGAGATATAAACCTAAAAGAATGAACATTTTGGTTAAACCAATAAATGGTTACATGTGATATGTTTCATTAACATTACTATATATTCATGTGTTCATTTAAACATCACAAATTCATTGCAGGATGTCAGCGTTTCAGAGAAAACAGTTGTGAGTAATTGAGAAAAAATACTTCATAAAAATGGGAATTGGCAGATTTTTAAAACTATTGTTTGAGTTAAGATGTGCATAAAATAGTAGGACTAGCTGTCATGGTGGTACACACTTTTAATCCCAGCAATTAGGAGGCAGAGAAAGATGAATCTTTGTTCCACACTAGCTTGGTCCACATAGCAGGTGGTACATAGAAAAAATATGACTCAAATGCAAAAAACCAACAAACACAAACAAGAACAAGGGGGGGAAAGGACAAATAAATTTAGTTCATTTAGTGTGGCTCCCATGCATATATGTTTAGGCCTGACCACAGAGGATTGGATAAAGTATCCAGCTATTATTCCTGGAGAATACTGATTCCTCCTCTAACAGAAGCCCTGCTTTCCTTGGAGTTCGGGTCTTTGAGATTTCCTTCATCCATCATTGGATGTCAACTATTGATGCACTGTGCAAGTCTTCTATACATAACAATATATTTGAGATTTTCCATATTGTTTCTTTGTAATATATAGAGAGCACTATATCTAAGTATTTTTGCACCCTCTTTAGTGATATTCCCTGTGTAGGAGTTGTATTGTATCTGTATTATTTGGGGCTGTGCTTCACATGGTTATTTGTCCTCTGAATTTTGTCTATTTATTAATTTTTGTAATGATTGCTGCCTGCTGTAGAACAAAGCTTCTTTGATGAGAGGTAGGAACTATATTTCTGCATATAAAAATGTGTATTTGGATGCAGTTAGAGATTATACTGGTTTAGGAAAGTGAAAATATTAGGTCTTCCTCTGAATTCTGGGGATAAGGGGCCATCTGTACAGTACCAACCATGAATTACGTCCTGCTGGCCTAGAGTCCACTTTGATGGCTGTTGGTTACCCCTATGATTTAAGTGCTACTTTTGCACCTTGACCAATAGCTTTTCTCCTCGCCATTATTGTGCTTCAGAGGCATTTCAGCTTGGAAGAACTTCTCTCTCTTGACAGCTCACATTGCTTCTTTCAGTACCATGTTAATTTGTAGCACCAATTAAGGGATGTGGGGTAGATTAACACATTAATTCTCATACTTATCTCATGATATCAATGCACCAACATAATATTTAGTGAACCAAATGATGGTTGAACACTTTTTTTCCCCATAGACATGGAAAACATTCAGATATTCAGAGCTTAAATAACTCAAAATCCATATACAAAATTTTAAGTTTATTTCATCCAACAGACATATATTTTTACTAGATAAATAATTAAATATAAAAAAGAAACTTCAAAGAGAAAATAATTAGTGACTGGTCAAGTTTCTTCAGTAAAATATTTAAGGATTAAAAAAGTATTCTAAAGAATACTAAAGTACTTTAGACAATATGATTTAATAGTCTATAAAGTGAAAAGTAAAGAGTCTAAGAAAATTTATAGCTTTTGTAAAAAATTAAATGTCATCATTAATTGGTTAGGTTATAAAAATTAATGTGAAATATAGTAACACAAGAATAAAGTTTTAAATTACATGAATATTAAATTTTTTTAAATCCAATAAAAAATCTCATGGTTCATTTCTAAGATAAAACCAAATAGGTAGGTTTTTTTTCTGTGAAATATTGCATTTATAATGTCAATATCTTATATGTTGCCATTTCTTTTTCTAAATTTTTTCTTCATTGTTGTTATTAGTATTTATTACACTTTATTCACTTTGTATCCAGGCTGTAGTCCTTTCCCTCATCTCTGACCTGTTCCACCCTCCCTCCCTCTTCCCCACTATATCCCTTCCCTAGTGCACTGATAGGAGAGTTCCTCCACAACTGCTATCTGACCCTAGCCTATCAGGTCTCATCAGGACTGTCTGGATCCTCTTTCTCTGTGGCCTAGTTAGGGGGAGGTAATCAAAGAGCAGGCCACTGACTTCATGTCAGATATAGCCCCTGCTCTCCTTAGTAGGGCACTCACATAAAGACTGAGCTACCCATGGGCTATATCTGAGCAGGGTGTCTAGGTACTCTCCATGCATGGTCATTGGTTGATTCATCAGTCTTGCCATGACCCCCTGAGCCCAGATTTTAGGATCTGTTGGTCTCCTGAGAAGCTCCTGTCCCATCCAGGTCTTATTTTAGAAAAAAAAATTATTGATGCAATGTTTTTTTATGTTTAAAGTTATAACATCAATTTTTCTCAGTTTTAAAAATTTTTATTTATTAAAATGTATTCAATTTGTGGCTCAGCTGTAGCCCTCTCCCATAACCCTTCCTAATCCCACCCTCCTTCCATCTTCTCCTCCCATGCCCCTCCCCTAGTCCACTGATAGAGAAGGTCCTCCTCCCTTTCATCTGACCCTAGCCTATCAGGTCTCATCAGGACTGGTTGCATTGCCTATGGCTTGGTAAGGATACCCCACATCAGGGGAGATGATCAAAGAGCCAGCCACTGATTTCATGTCAGAGACAGCACCTGATACTCTTATTAGGGAACCCACTTGGAGACTGAGCTGCATGTGCTACATCTGTGCAGGGATTCTAGGTTATCTCCATGCCTAATCCTTCTTTGGAGTATCAGTCTCAGAAAAGACCCCTGGGCTCTGATTTTTTGGTTCTCTTGCTCTCCTTGTGGAGCTCCTGTCCTCTCCGGGTCTTTCTATCTCCTCCTTCTTTCATAAGATTCCCTGCACTCTGCCCAGAGTTTGACTATGAATCTCAGGATCTGCTTTGATACCTTATTGGGTAGAGTCTTTCAGAGGGCCTCTGTGGTAGGCTCCTGTCCTATTCATTGTTTTTGTTTTTTTTCTTTCTTCTGATGTCTTCATTTACATTTATGAATGAACATCTTACCCAAGGTCCTCCTTGTTGCTTAGCTTCTTTAGGTGTACACATTTTAGTATGTTTATCCTATATCAAATGTCTAATATCGCCTTATAAGTGAGTATATACCATATGTGTCTTTCTGCTTCTGGGAACCTCACTCTGGGTGATCTTTTCTAGGTCCCACCATTTACCAGCAAATTCCATGATTTCCTTGTTTTTAATTGCTGAGTAGTATTCCATAGTGTAAATGTACTACACTGAGATACTCACAGGCTGTATCTGAGCAGGGTATATAGGTCGTCTCCTTGTATGGTCTTTGGTTGATTCATCAGTCCCTTCAGGACCCCCTGAGCCCATATATTTTGTTCTGTTGGTCTTCTTTGGAACTCCTGTCCCATACAGGTATTATTTTAGAGAAGAATTTCTTGATGTAAATTTTTGCATATCAATTATTTTGCCATATAAACCTGGTTTCCATAGGATCTACTATTATGCTTCAGAAAGACTTTTTTTTATTTAGAGCCAAAATAACTATACATTACTTAATTGTCAAAGATAAAATATATCAACATTTCTATAAAACTAAAATAAGTGGACATGTTTAACTTATTGTAGTATAAATCATAAAATTGAAATGAATACATTAGTTTAAATATAAGTAATTGATTATTATATATTTCAGTAATTTGTGGGCCTCAATTTATTTGTGAGATGTGAATAATTTATACCTGAGTAAATTAATATAAAATATACATATATGTAGCAGAATGTAATTTATTAATACATTCATGGATTAAAAAATGGAGTCTTCATTTATTCCTTGATATTCTAAACAAGAAACATTTTGTAATTTTACTTAAAGCAGATGCTGAGAATTCTAGGATGAAAAAGTATCTGTCTTTTTTCCTTGAGGGAAAGGCCATTAGAAAGCACATTTAACTGTATGTTTCTGCCACAGGATATGTCAGAATAAGAGAAAAAGAGGCACCAAATTTATCTGAGATGTTTACACTCTTCTGTCAATGTTGTAAGAGATTATTTTCATCTTAATCTATACAGTGCTTAATTTTCAAATCCTGTTAAAAAGAATATCTCTTCTTAATTAGTTTAGGAGTTATGGTAGATTATCCACTGAAAGATTGATGGCATGCTTTCTAGTGAAGTATTGTAACCCATAAGTTTAAAGTTGGACCAGATGCAGTTTAGCCCTGAAAACTCATTAGCCATCTGACCCAGTTGCACATATGGCAACAAAGTGAAGGATGTATGCAGTCAAACACACACAAACACTTCATCATCACAAGGCAACTTCGTCTTAAAAGATGCCAGTAATCTTTCCCATGTGATAACTACAAATGTCACAGGAGGAGAGGTTTCAAACAGTAAACATGGAAATGCGCATTGGTGGGTGAAAACGAAGGTGTGGTCTCTAGTCTCCTTCTGCTGTAAAATCCAGTGTCCATCTCTCTGAATCTCAAGTTAAAAAAAAAATCTTTAGGCTAAAAGGACAAAAATCTTATTTTAAGCAAATTTTTTCTCTGCTGATGAGATCACCTGTAATTATTTTATTCTTTATTTCTCTTCAAAATTTATTCATTATATATTCCGATTGAAGTCCTCTCCCCCACTTCCCCCAATCTCGCCCTCCCTCTTCCCCTCATCCCCCACCCCTAGTCAACAGAAAGGGGGAGTTCTCTATTATTGACATCTGCCTATAGTTTTTCAAGTGTCATTAGGAGTGCTTGGATCCTTTTCCTCCATGGCCTGGCAAGGCTGAAATTTATTCTTAAAGTGTTTTGTGACTCGAAAGTCTTGATCCTAGTTGTTTTTGAAAAGACTGATCTTCTTTTCATCGGGAAGATATCAGAGTTTAAGCAGACTTCATAAATTTCTTCTCAACTGCTGCTTCTATCAAAGTGCCATCACTTTCAAAATAAGCAATGTGTGCAACGATTCCTCAAGGAAAAGGTGTCTCCTGGCTTTAACAAACTGAAACATGCTCTAAGATTCATACGGGAGCATTAGACATTTGCATGTATACAGCTGGAATATGGTAGAGCATGTTTGACACTGCGGACCATGCTAGAATGTGTGCATGATGGTGCTGGAAGCACAGGTCACAGGTAGAGCACTTGCTTAGAAGGCACAGGACTGCTCTTTAGAATCACACACACAGGAAGAGTAAGTAAAGACACATGTCTTAGAGGGAGTATCAATGCTTTGCAGACTTTAAATAATTCAAAGATCTACCTAATTTTAAGTTTATTTTTTGGACACAAATATTTATGTTAAATGTATTAAAGGAATTCCAAGAGAAAATAATTTAGTGAATTAACAGTCTAAGAAAAGTTGATAGTTTTTTTTATATTATATTTTAGTTTAAAGTGATTAACTGTAAATAGTCTGCTCAAAACAATTGGATATTTGGTGTTATTTGTGGTTTTAAAGTTTCATTTTTGATTACAAAAAATCAGTTTCCTGGGTAGAACCATATGTAAAATAAATGTTAATATTAACTGTGTTATATAATTTATTGAAAACCAGTGTGACTTTAGACATTGAAGTTACCATTAACACTGATAATGTTTACATCATTAAAGCAAAATATTTTTTATATTAAAGAACATTATGAGTAATTATTGCAGTGGCATTGTTGAATACAGACTCACAGTTAAGAATGAGAGGCATAGAAAGCTTTTGTGATAAACTCTTCCACCAGCCCCCACAACCCCTACACCAAAAAAAAGAGTCTAGACAGGAAGCCATTAAAGAGAATCCCTTTTTGTCAGTTATTTACCCATTTATATTTTATTAATTACAATTTATTCACTTTGTTTGCCAACTGTAGCCCCTTACCTCCTTCCTCCCAATCCCACCTTCCCTCACTTTGCTCTTCCCATGCCCCTCTCCCAGTCCGCTGATAGGGAGGTCCTCCTCCCCTTCTATCTTCCCCTAGCCTATCAGGTCTCATCAGGACTGGCTGCATTATCTTCCTCTCTGGCCTGGTGAAGCTGTTCCTCCCTCAGGGGGAGGTGATCAAAGAGCCAGACACTAAGTTCATGTCAGACACATTCTGCTGTACCCCTTACTAGGGCACCTACTTGGACACTGAGCTGCCATGGGCTACACTACACCTCTGCAGGGGTTCTATGTTATCTCCATGCATGGTCCCTGTTTGGAGTATCAGTTTCAAAAAGACCCTGGGTCCAGATATTTTGATTCTGTTGTTCTCCTTATGGAGCTCCTGTCTTTTCCAGGTCCTTCTATCTCTCCCTTCTTTCATAAGATTGCCTGACCTCTGCCCAAACTTGGCAATGAATCTCAGCATCTGCTGGGTAGAATCTTTCAGAGCCCTCTGTAGCAGGCTCTGGTTCTGTTCTCTGTTTTCTTGCTCTTCCAATGTCCATCCTGTTTACTTTTCTGAATGAGGATTGATCATCTTACCCACGATCCTCCTTCTTGCTTACCTTCTTTAGGTGTACAGATTTTAGTATATTTATCTTGTTTTATATGTCCAATATCCACTTAAAAGTGAGTATATACCATGTGTGTCTTTCTGCTTCTGGGATACCTCACTCAGGATGATCTTTGCTAGTTCCCACCATTTTCCTGCAATTTGAATGATTTCAGTGTCCTTAGTCATTAGGGAAATGCAAATCAAAACAACCCTGAGATTTTAACTTGCACCCATCAGAATGGCTAAGATCAAAAACTCAAGTGAGAATACCTGTTGGAGAGGATGTAGAGGAAGGGGAACCGTCCTCCACGGCTGGTGGGAATGCAAACTTGTACAACCACTTTGGAAGTCAATATGCCACCTTTTCAGTAAATTAAGAATTGTGCTTCGTCAAGATCCCCTCTTAAAAATATACCCAAAATATGCTCATGTATCCAACAAGGACATTTGCTCAACCATGTTCATAGAGGCTTTATTCATAATAGCCAGAATCTGGAAACAACCCAGATGTCCCTCAATGGAGGAATGGATACAGAAATTATGGTACTTTACACAATGGGATATTACTAAGCTATTAAAAACAAGGAAATCATGAAATTTGCAGGAAAATGGTTGGTACTGCGAAATATTAAAGAGAATTTTTAAAAATAGTGATAGGGATGCTGAAATGTAGGTCCTCACAGTTGATGGCTTCTGGTAGGCAATTGGGGAAAGACCAAGTTTTCTTTTAATTTATTTATTTTTATCTCAATCACAGGTTAGGTACTTTGAATCCCAGGCGTAGCCCCCTCCCCCATTCCCTCCTATCCTCCCACTCCCTCCCTCATCTCCTTCTTCCCCGCCCCCTCCAAGTCCACCAACAGAGGAGGACCTCCTTCCCTTCCATCCAACCCCAGCTTATCCTGTCTCCTCAGGGCTGGCTGCAATGTCCTCCCCTGGGATCTAGCCAGTCTGTCACTCCCCGGCTTGTATGGGGGAGGGTCAAAGAGTTTTCTTTAAGACTCTGGCCTCTGGGAGTGTGACTATGCTGCGGTGAGTGGTGAGTATGTGGACAATACACATTGGACTTATCTTTTTTCTTTTTTTTTTTTTTTTTTTTGGTGTGTGGGGGACAAGGGCATGGATTTGGAGCTGATATGACTGGGAAGTGAATGTGATCAGGTTGTTTTGTGTGAAATTCCCTGAAGAGGATTTTTTTTCCCCCAACACAACTGCTTTTATCACATTTAAACACCTTCTAGGTCTATGTGACCTGGCTGAAATATATACTCCTTAGCTCATACCTTTAATCCCAAACAATGAAGGGGAAAAAAAAAGTTAGTTAGCAGAAGGACGCACCCATGTTTGAAAGTGACATGAGATTTAAGCATCTTCGATAGGTACTTAGTGTTTAGCTTCTTTAGGTCTGTAGATTTTAGGATGGCAATACTATATTTTATGGCTAATATCTCCTTATAAGTGAGTGAATACCATGTGTGTCTTTCTGTTTCTGGATTACCTCACTCAGGAAGATCTTTTCTAGTTCCATCCCTTTGTCTGCAAATTTCATGATTTCCTTGTGTTTAATAGCTGGGTAATATTGCATTGTATAAATTTGCCACAATTTCTATCACTTATATGTTTTTGTTCTATATATTTAATGTTTTGATTATTATGTGACAGGAGGCAGTCACAGGCATATTTGAGGTGATCTATCATTGCTCTTCTCTGTATAGTATACATTAATGTGAGATCCATATGAGCTCAACTGGGTAAATTATGTCTTTTGGTCCTAGTGGCAGGATTGAATTATCAAACGCAAGATACATGTACTTAGTGAAGTGGAGAGGATAGACAAAGCAATTAGAATGTTCTCACTTATATAAATGATTGGCACCAGAGCTTTAACTAGGATGTTTCCAGAGTTAAAATATTTATGATATGTCTCAATTATTGTTCAATTTTATAAAAAAATTCTAGAACAAATTATTGAAAGGCTGCCTCAAATCATACCAAAAGAGAATCACAGTCCCTGAACTAATTTCTAAACTTGAGTTAGTTTAAAACACAACTACTTGAATAAAAAAGAGAACCAATCCTAAGTGGAGATGGGATTGTATCAGAGGTGGACTCAGTTGCCTCCCTGTGGATCAGTTTTCCCTAGCTGGGGTGCCTTGTCTGGCTTCAGTAGAAGAGGATGTACTAAGTCCCTGTGCGACTTGACATAACAGGTGAGTTTGTAAGAGGGGAAAAAGTGGAAGGGAGAAGAGGGTGGGAGGAGAGGAAGAAGGGGACTGTGATCAGAATGTAAAATTAATAAGTGAATAAATTTTATTTTAAAAAAAGTTTGCCTTATGTATCATATGACCTTTGACTAGGATAACAGTACTTTGAGAAAGAAGAGATAATCAGACCTTTCAGGGCCCACTAGAGGCTGGCTCTGACTGGTTTCTGATTCCAGGCAATCTGAAGCAACATTGTAGAATTCTAGGTAAGGGTCTCATGGTGGCCAAGTGATCAATAGTTTAGCTAAGGTAAAAGTCACACCGTGTCCAGTGCCTTCCTGCATTCAGCCTGTGGTGATTTACCCAATCTTAGAATACATAATTTGGATAGATATACCCAGAAATTGGCAGAATCTCCACATTCTTTTTCTGACCTGAAGAATAGGAGCTATTATGTTTGGAAACTATTGGAATAATTCTACTAGTTAATATAGTGAAAACAAGTAAGCAAGCAAGCATACAAACAAACAAAACCTACAACCCTAAACGGCCAACATTGCATACCTGGAGAACTGACAGAAATTAGTGCTGCCATCAAGGAATTACCAATGCACAGGCTGTGGTTCTCTTCTTATACCACTTTGGTACTGCTATTTAACATTCACAGAAGACAAATGGATTATAGAGAAGGACTTTTGATTAAAATACACCTACTATATTACTGATTTTGTTTGCAAGTATTGTACTAAATGGGTTTTCTTCTATGTGTAAATTAGTACATTTCCTAGTACCTGGTACATAGATAGTGATTTTATCTTCCTATATATTCTTGTTATCTCTGTATTGCTCTAGCAAACACCAAGAAGGTTAATAGAGAAAATATTTATTTGTTTTGTACTTTCAGGTTACATTGTATTATAACTGAGAATATTCAGGGAGGATTTCAAGCAGGAACTCAATCTGAAACCATGGACAAACATTTCTTTCCAGCTTGTTCATACTAATGCTTAGTAAACTTTCTTATACATCCCAGCACAAACTATTAAGGGATTGCTGATGCCCACAGTGGGATGTGTCACCATACATCAATTAACAATCAAGACATCACCCATAGATATACTCCGAGGACAACTAATGCTTCTCCTTTTAAATGAGTGGAGGCCGTGTCAAGTTGGTATTTAAAGTTAACCAGGACATTAGCCTTCCATAAAAACCACCAGAGACAATTTGCTTTTGGTTGGCAAATCAAGAAGTACGTTTTCTGGTAACACTTAAGTAGCATATTAATTCTGAAAGCTGTGTTATTATTTAATTAACAGGCACTTTTTTGTCTTTTCTCTACAAATATATATATATTTGTATATATATTTATATATATATATTTATATTTATATATATATATATTAGTCTACTTTATTGAAAATATTATGGTGACTGAACTATGCATGAAGTACTGGTATTTCTGGGCTGGTTGACAGAATATAAAATATCCAGGTGATATAAAATATATCTATTCAAAATTTAAGGGCTTTCTACCCAAGTAAAATTTATAGGAGTCCTGTCGTATGGGTATGTTACTTTTAAGATGAATAAATTGTTGCATCTTAGATTAATCACAGCACATAGTAGGTCTAGTTATATTTTTGAAGAGATTATGTTTCTTACTTGGGGACATTACTTTAGTTCATATATCAAATTACTTAGATAAATGCTTATTTTGATTGGTTCCAGGGAAGGAGTAAGCTCCACATCAGGTATGTCTACCACTTTACCATATGGGTTGTGTAATTCAGGGTGCCATTTGTGGTGTCTGTAGTAGAGAGGGATGCTGTTTGAAGACTCTGACAAACCCCCATGACGTATAATTGCATAGGCAAGTGACAGTTTTGAGGAAGGGCTTGGGTGTATATATCTGCAGACCCCTAATCTTTCATTGAAATACAGCTTGTGACTTGATATTGAGCCTTTGTGGAAACCGAACTCTTCTTAATGGGCCACCGCATGAACATTAAACCTGAGTTGCCAAACATGAGATGTTTTATTTCCATTACCAATAAAGATGGTTTGCATGGCAGTAATCCATCAACAAATAAATGTGGTGCATATATGTTCAGGCCAGAAAATTTGAGTGAACAAATAGTTTCATAAGAAGTAAATATAAATATATATATATTGTTTTTCATTATTTTTATGAGCAGGCACCCATGAATTTATAACTGTGTCCTATGATCATTTGGCCAAGGAAGGAAACACTAGGCCGAATACAGATGCAGATACCACTACAAGCAGGCAGATGTACTCTTTTAATCTCTTTCTTGGAAAATCCAGAAAGATAAAGGTAAATAGAAATCTTCACACTGAGCAGAAATTGAGCAGAATTGAGCAGAAGATGAGGTTGTCTGCTTTGTTTGGAAGGGAAGATGCTCAGAAGAGTGGTTCTATACAGATTTGCAAGCTATATCCACTGGTTTAGACTGATGCTTAGACACTTGGTTGAAACATGTATGAAAACTGGTAAAAAATACGTTTACAGGAGGAGAATGAGGATAGACTTCTTCAAAAAGACATGAAGGTATGTGTGTACATGATGTCCTATAAAAGTGATATCAACAAAGAAGGAATTCAATAAGCAAGTAGAGCATTGCCTGTTTTGTGGCTAGTAGTCAACCATCTTTCCTTGATACACTATTTTCCATAGATTCTTGAACAAAATGATCAATGTGACAGGGAAAGAAATTATGTTTAGGGGCAACAACATGGACATGCATTCACCAAAGCTAATACTTAATGCCAAATATGCCAGGAGCAAAGATTACAAGACATTCTCTATATGGTACAATGTCCAAGAATGATGAGCCAGTGACATGAAAGCAAACTGACCGCAGTGGAACATTTCTGTTACGAAAAGGGTAATGCTTTGTACTTACTCAAACAGATACTTACCCTAAGAATTGATTTTCCTTTCTTGCATATAGTATTTTTGCCAAATTTACCATTCAGAAACTTATACAATGTCCTATCCATTACTTTGGTATTCTGCACAGCATTGCTTATAACCAGAGAACACACGTCACAGAGAAGTTCATCAGTGGGCTCATTTTTTCCTGTTTTCCATACTATATTCTCCACTATCATGAAGCAGATTGTTTTATGTAACAATACAATGTTTTTTGTTTGTTTGCTTGCTTGCTTCCTTGCTTTGTTTTTTACAGATGAAATTACTTTCAGTGGAAAAGCCTAAAGCCCTAGGATAGATTTCTCCAGAAGTCTGTACATTTTCTGAATCAGCATCTGATAAATGTAATGTTTTTCATGTAGTTGGGACTCACTGGTCTAAAAATGAACAGTCAGAAATGGGAGTGGTACCACTCAACCTTACCCCTGTTATCCAACTACAACATTTGTTTAATGTTCTTATCACTTTGTCCTCTGCTTACCTAGATATATTGGTTCCAAATGGGACGGTGCCTCTATTAGGAAGCAACACAACTTCCTATTGTCCTCTATTGGGCTGTGATGTACATATTCAATAGGCTAAGAGAGAAGTCACATTGATAACAGAGATTACTGGTAGAGACTGTCAGAGAAAAATAGGAGTGCTACTTCTTAGCGAAGGCATGAGAGTGTATTTTGAGTTCAGGAGAACCTTCAGGGCATCATTTGGTGTTACCCATGTCTAATGATTAAGTTCAAAGAGAAATGGCCATCATAAAATAAGGAAGGCTGATGAGTGATGAAAGGTCTGGAAGTTACAGGAGTTTTCATTCCAGGAAAGAACCCAGACTTGCTGAGGTGCTTGCTATGGGTACAAGATAAACAGAATACATATTAGGGGGGGGGGGGAGAGTAGTTCTTAACACAAGTTCAAGAAGTGCATGTGATCAGTTATGGAACAAGGATTACAATTGCTGTGAGTGGTTCTGTTATATTTTTTGTTATGACTGTACAAATACACTCACATATTAGGTATGTATTTGCGTTCTTCTTCCTCTACTAATGTCTTACTATGTCATAAGACATTGATTGAGATAATATTGGCAATTAAGTGTGAGCAAAAGCATATTATCATGTTTAATTGTGGTATATTTTAAAAATAAGCATTCTTGCAAGAGATTTTGCATCTATTATGGACTAAATAGGGTGATTTTGGCTATACATGTAATAGTTTAGATAGAGTTATGATCTTCATTTGGAAATCACAACACGAGTTCTGATGGATTGTAATGTTGACCAGGTGTGGACTTATGATAGCTAATTTTGATTGTCAATTAGATTGGCTCAAGAATCAATTAATGGACTTACTTCTTGGCAGATCCATGAGTACATTTCCAAGAAAGATTACGTGAGGTGAGAAAAACTTTCCCAAGTGTGGGTAGTAGGTTTTGGCAGCAGCCCAGACATAGAGCAGTCCAAGGGAAAAGTACTGCCTACTTACTTAAAGAGTGTGTCTACTTCTCTTGCAATATCCACTATTTTCCCCTGATATCTCACTTCAACTCCTTCAGGTTCCAATATTGATTTAATAACAATGATTCTCCAAGAATCTTCAACTTCAGTGCCAAATTGGAGTGCTACAGAACCTAGGTTTGTGTACTTAGCAACTACCAGGATCTCACATCGAGCAGGTGGATGGATGTTATTGATTACATAGTCAGTATTAGGTGTACTCGATTTTATTTTTTCTTCTCTGTAACATACATGTACATTTTATTTATTGTATTCCTACAGAGAAGCAAGTGTATTTCAGATGCTTTTTAAATTATTCGTATGCGTGTGTGTATGTATGTGTGTGTGTGTGTGTGTAGGGCACTGATAAATATTTAAGTTTTAATTTAAAGCAATATTTATTTAACTATCATAATCCATTATTTTAATTTTTCTTTGATCTGAATTATACAAGTTCTCAGTTTTTTCTCTTGTATAACTGTGTGAGCAGTGAAATTATAATTTACTTGCTAGTTATTTTCTTATAAATATGTTTGCTATATAAAATATGTTCAAAATGCATTTTAAATGAATGCATTCATATTCTGCTGCAATTAGGTACACTTTTTATCTGGAACATCATGTGTTCTGCAGTTATTTTTTTAAGAGAGTTCAGTTTGGAAGATTCAATAACTACCTGCCTCATAAAATAGACAAAATATTTTTCTTTCATAATTTCTCTCATATTTACTATTGATTATTTTTAATTCCTATGCCAATTTATATCATTCTTAAGCAAAAAATATCACTCAAGTACCAATTTTGTTTCCACATTTTCTTCAATCCATATTTTTAAGTAAAAAAGCAGCTAGTTCATCTTGCCACTTAATTACCACCTTCCTGCTCTTGATCTCATAATCACAATTTGGTATTGATGGGACAGCTGTCTCTGCACCTCCTGCATAAACATACAGGAAACCAGCACTGCTTACTTCAGGAGACTCTTGAGTAAAGCTTTGGAATATTACTTGCTTTATTTTGAGTATAAGAAAATAAGATCATAGTTTACATTACTTGGCTCCATTGACTTCACGTGAAACTTGCTGAAGTTTTGTCTACTATTATATTTGAACAGAATAAATGTGAAGCGAAGTTGATAGATAATATTTTATAATTAAGAAAAAACTTGATTTTTATTTGATTTGGGGGGATTTTATACAACTATCCTCTACTTTTTGATGAGTTTTAAGTCTCTGTACAACCATATCTCCTGTGTAAGTTAGTTTCTTTGATGATGCGTGAGAGACACACTAATCTGTGGACATAATAGTAAGCATTTAGAACATGGTTAGAATAAAGTAGCCAGATTGTCTTAGGAAAATTGTAGTAGTAGATTCTCCTCTATGGTCATGACCTATCTAAACAGATACTTGGCTAAGTTATGGTAGCTTACAGGGATTTTATCCTATTGATCAGACTCAACATTCAATTAGACAGCTTTTGGTTACCCCAACCTATATGTGACATTATAGCATTGGGAGCATCTTGGCAGACTGGTTATTGTTGGGTTTTATAACGTTTATAGTTTGATGGGACTATTGGTTGCTTTCTCCACTTGAAATTTAAATGAGAACTTCTAGTATAGTGAGAGCTAGTCTTCAAGAAGGTGAATTGAAGTCAGTTACAGCTACATTCCTCCAAGCCCTGTGTCTGCAGTGTGTGGTGTCTTCAGCAATGGGTTCTCAGGAATCTGTTATGTCTTCACGAGTCTGTGTAATTTCTAGGGTTTACTCTATTGTTAGATTCAAGCTTTAATATTTTGGGGTATCCAATTGGGGACATAAAATTTAAATTTTCAGGATTTGTTGAGATTTGTTTGATGTCACATTCTTTCCTATAGAAACTTTCATGAGCTGTTGAAAGAATGTGTATTGTTTAGCATTTGGGTGGAACATTTTATAGATATCTGCAACATCCATCTAATATATGATAAAATGTCGTATAATTATGTGCGTTTTTTTTTTTTTAATTTCAGGTCCTGATCACATGTTTGTTGGAGAACAGGTAATGAATTTATCTACCATTGCTTTTTATGGTTTATATTTGCCTTAAAATCTATTAGGAAGATTTTGTAAAATTGTATGTTACAAAATTTTGTGCATATATGCTTAGGATTGTAATACCTTCTTGGTTACTTATACTTTTTATCAGATTGAATTATCTTTATTCTATCTCTTCAGACTAACATTAGTTTTTAAGTCCATATTACATGATTTAAAATAGAAACCTTTGTTTGTTTTCTGGCCCCAACTGGTTAAATAACTTTTTTTCTATGCTTTCAATCTATAATGTACCTATCATTGAAGGAAACATATTATTTTGTATTCAAAAAAATGGATTTTTTAATTTGACAGAGGGCTAATATCCAGTATATATAAAGAACTCAAGAAGTTAAACAGCAACAAATCAAGTAATCCAATTAAATATGGGAAATAGAACTAAACAAAGAACTTTGTGTAGAGGAATATAGAATGGAAGAGAAACACTTAAAGAAATGTTCAAAGTCCTTTGTCATCAGGGAAATGCAAATCAAAACAACCCTGAGACTTCAGATTATACCTATCAGAATGTCTAAGATCAAAAACTCAAATGACAATACATGCTGGAGAGGATGTGGAGAAAGGAGAACCCTCCTCCATTGCTGGTGAGAATGTAAAGTTGTACAACTACTTTGGAAACCATTTTAACAATTTTTATTAACATGTTGAGAATTCCATACAAGGTAGTTTGAATTTATTTATCTCCTTCCTCCCAATCCATTTATAACTACCTTTTTATCCACCCACCTCTTCTCACCTAATGTTGAGTTCCCTTTTACTTTCACCTTCAGTCAGTTCCAGACTGTGTAGTCTTGGGAGTGGCTAACCTACCACAGGTTACATAATTTAAGAAAACTGATTCTTTCGCCCAGAAGCTATCAAAATTCTGTAGTTCCTCAGCTTATAGTGAGATTTTATGCTCACCTTCCCTACACTATGCTGGGATTTTTTTTCTTGCTAGAGTACACAGAGGTCCTATTAAGTGATTGCAATCACTGTGGGTTTATATGTGCAATTTTAGTGTTTGTGCATGGAAAACACTAATATCCTGATATCATTTCCCATAAGTCCTCTCACAGTCTTTCCACTGTCTCTTCCACAAAGTTCACTGAGCAATGAATGCATGGAAAGACATCATGTATGTGTCCTGTTTATGGCAAATCATACCAGAGTCGCTTATACATATTCACCAGTTGAGGGTTTCTGTGTTAATTTTTATCTATTTCTTCTCTGATGTAGGATAAGGGATATTCTGATCAATGGGTATAGCCAGACACCATTGGGCTCTTTCCTATGACCTTTGACCTATCTACCCATAAATTCTTGGTATCTTTAACTGTGCCAACTTTGGCTCCATCTTGTGGAGCAGGGCTTAGGACCAGTATGTATTTCTTTCCTTAATTTGTGGATGTTTTCTTTTTACTTTGATTCTTTTGAATATCTTGTCTAAACCATTATTCTGGGATTTTTCTCCTTTTTCTATATCTTGAATTTATAGGTTTTTTTCTCTTGTTGTGTCCTAAAGTTAGTGCATGTGTTTTTGCAGGAAATTCTTTCCATGTGGTTGAAAATGCAGCATATATTTCAATTTAAATATCCAATTTCTTTACTTTATTTTCAAATACTAATATTTAATGCTCTGCTTGATCCATTCTTTACTGAGAATGATTTCCTACGCATTTTCAAATTGGTTTAAGAATATTTGTAATTTAATCTTTGTTTTAGCATTATTTTCTTCAGCATTTTAATATTTTCATTGAATTCACTTCTTAAAGTATGGATTGTCCTCATCATTTTATTCAGCCATATATTTTTGTTTTCTTGGATTTTAATTGGGAATTTATTCCTACTCTCTTTTTCATTAAAGTGTTTATTTTTCTTTAGTTTTTTAAACTCTGTATTTCATTTTCCTTTTTCTTTTAGTTTTATTGTTCTATGATTCATGCAGGTAATTTTCTTTGTGAAATATTTTTATGTATTAATTTAATCATTTTACAGCCTGATCCTAACCCCCTTCCTCTTCTCTTCCCAGTCCTGCCTTCATACCCACTTTTCCATCCCCCACCCCAATTCTCAGAGAAAGGAAGCCCTTCTCTGAGCCAGCCAGCCTCTACTCCCATTTTTAGGGGAACCACATGTTGGCCACATTGCACACCTGCTACATATGTGTAGGAGGTTTACGTATAGTCCATGCATGCTCTTTGGTTGGTGGTTCAGTCTCTGTGAGGCCACCTCAGCCCAGGTTAATTGACTCTGAAGGTCTTCTTGTTGTGACCCTGACCTCTCCAGCTCCCTCAATCCTTCCTCCCACTCTTCCTCCGAACTCCCTGAGCTCAACCTATTCTTTGGCTGTGGGTCTCCACACCTGTTTCCATTAGCTTCTCAATGAAGCCTCTCAGAAGACAGTTATGGTAGTTTCTGGTCTAGCAGGGTATTGTTACCAGGGACAGGAGTTAGCTCTCTGCATGGGGTAAGTCCCAAGTTGGGCTAGTCATTGGTTTGCCACTCCCTCAGTCTCTGCTCACTGTGGAATATTTCTATAGCACTTGTGATTTTGAGAGGAGCATATTGTACTGACCTTCCATATTACTCATGTTTTATGATATCACCTGCGTATGTGGATTGATTTTTGTTAGTGTTTGACGCTTCTTAGGCAATCTTTGTTGACTGAAAGTTTTTACTGTTGTTCAAACCCGGTTATTTTTAGAACAAGTATAAAGAGCTTCTAGGTAGTCTGTCAGATATGATATTGGATTGGAGATATTGATTTGATTTCAGTTTAGTGGAGAGGCTTCAGGGAAGTCTGGGTCTCTGAAACACCTTGAAAACAGGTGACAGAGAATGTGAAACATTCCCAGTTGGTACTTTGAAATCAAATATCAGGATTCTATAAGATCCCAGAAAAATGTAAGGACCTTAAAATCTTCCTTAGATTCTATTCACAGCTTCTAATTATGTTTTTGTCAGTGCTATTATATCTGTGTGTGTACATTTACTTTCACATACTCATAACGTTTCTACTATACAAAGTAAAATTCATATTATTTTAGTAAATTAGTTACAATTTTCATTGTCCACAATTTTTCAATTGAACTGTTTCTTTCCTTTTTAAATGTGCTTTTGTATTTTGCTGGCATGTATATGTCTGTGTGTAGAATCCCCTGAAGCTGGAGTTACAGATAATTTTGAGTTGCCTTGTATGCCTGGGTCCTCTGGAACAGCAGCCAGTGGTGTTGACCACTGAGCCATTTCTTTAGTCCCTGAAACTCATTTTTGGTTTTCCTTAAAATCCTTCATGAAGTGATTTAGTTTTATGAGATCTGAAGCTCAAATTTCCTGTTTTCATATATTCAACCTTAAGTTTTTACTTTACATTAAAAGAGTACATTCAATTGGCAAAGAGTTTTAGACCTTCAATACTTTTAGTGATTTTTACCTTTTAATACTGAGTGGATTCCTTTCCATTCTCTTCTAATTTCTGCTGTTTCTCAGTCTTACATAAGTATTGTGCTTGGTGTCCACTTTATGCTGAGAGAGGTTTTGTTTCTTTTGTATTTTGTCCCATTTTCTGTTTTTCACTAGTTATTGGTTCTCTGATATAGGCCATCACATCATAATTGGGAGCAGAAATTTTTATTTTAATTTTATTTTTTATAATAATTACAGTTTGTTCACTTTGTATCCCGGATGTAGCCCCACTCACTCATTATCTCCCAATCCCACCCCCCTCTCATCTCCTCCCATGCCCCCCCCCACTGATAAGGGAGTTCCTCCTGGGAGCAAAATTTTTAAAATTAAATTTTAGTCTCAAAATAAGAAGAAAATATTAAATTACATTTTTATTTAATTAAGTATTCCGGTACCTCAATGTGTGTCAAAATTTGATGACTTAGAATAAACAGCTACATTTAATCTGTATACACCTTACTTCAAAGAAGTTAGAATTTGTTTTTCTGTCAGAGCTTTGTGCTTTGAAATTGATAATGTTGATGAACTTTCTTAACCATAAGTATATGACCTAAATCCATATCATTGAGCCAGAAGATGTAACTATGCATTCAGTATTATAAAAATGAATTCTTTATATGTATAAATAAGTATTTTGACAATGCTGTCAAAAGTAATACCAGGTAAATAATGTAGAAAACCATAAATGTTAAATATAATTACCAATTTTGAGAATTCACCTTAGAAAATTTTCATGAAGGGGTATCATTGACTTAAAAAATAAAACTAACCATGTTTTCAATTTAAGGCAAGGGGCTATTTGTGAATAAGAAAGGAACTCTTACAGGCCACAGAGGAGGACATTGTAGCTGGTCCTGATGAGACCTGATAAGCTAGGGTCAGATGGAAAGGGAGGAGGACCTCCCCTATCAGTGGACTTAGAGAGGGGCAGGGAGGAAATGAGGGAGGGAGGGTAGGACTGGGAGGGAATGAAGGAGGGGGCTACAGCTGGGATACAAAGTAAATAAACTGTAATTAATAAAAAATAAAAATTTACTTAAAAAAAAAGAAAGTCACTCTTAGCTTTCTATGGAAGATGACTATAAGTGAAAGACCACACAGAAGTAAAGGGGTAAGAGGATGAGGGGACATGGGGAAATTTCTTTAAAAGGGCACCTACTATGGAGAAGTAGGTAAAAAACAAACTGAGAAGCTTCAAAACAGAAATGAGTTATGGCTGTGCTCAGCCTCTGCTTCTTCCTTACCAAATGTTACGCTCTAGGGCAGGGCATGCTGCTCTTCAGAGCATCTCTCCATATAGGTTTTACAGTAGGATGGACAAGCAGAGATCCACCCACTGACTGCTCCACCTAGACAGTTTGCAGGTGGAGATGAAAAGGAGCACTGGACACGATTTTTTGAGATAGTAAGAGTTACCTTAGGTACTTAACGCAGTTATTGTGCTGCTTCATAAGAGAAAATCAGTTATAGTATTTTAACACAAAAAGAAACAAAAAGGACTAAAAAGAAGAAAAATATGATTAAGGACAAAATCTCAGAATTTACATAGAAAAGATTTCAATCAAAAACATTTTTCTTAAAGCAATAAAACTAGCCATGTTTTTAACACAAATATTAAACTGTGTTTTCAGATAACAGTGAGCACATGTTAATTATTATAGATGTTTTTTCTATTTTTTATAATTGCCAGTGGTGTTCTAAAAATGAAAATATTTTAAGCACATGCTTTAACTTTTGGAAAAGCAATGCATGTTGACATGTAGCTCTACCTATTACAACGGAGAATTGCCTAGATCGAAAGGCCTCTGGTGAAATTTTCTAATATATAAGTTAAGCAGACATTTAGTTCTGCTCTGCTTTTTGGGACCACAAAATGGCAAATCTCCAAAATTTGAGAACATCAAAGCATCATTGGAAATTGATTAGTACTGTAAAGCTATTTGCCAGAGAGGTAAGTTTTCTTCTTTCACTCTGTCTTCTTAAGAGATGTTTGTAAATATTAAAGGAAGAAATGTAGAGTTCACAGAAATAGTGAAATGAAAATAGCAGTAATCTTCAATCTATTTAAATTTCACTATTGCTTTCACACCATCATTTACTTATTATCACTGAACTATATTTTAAATCTGTAGTCAACAACTTGTCTCAGTCTTACATTTATTAATTTAAAATGATATGGTTAGATTTTTCAGTAAACAAAGAAAATTTTATGTTTTTAGGTCAAAATATTTAATTCATTTAAGCACTTTTATTTTCAGAAGAGCTTTTTTTTTTTTTTGGTTATTTCCTTTCTGCCTCCATTCCTTTTTTATATCTACATTACTCTAAATTTCACATCATCTATAAGCTGGATTTATATTAACATAAACTTCTCTATATATCTAAATTCCTACTGCCATATAGGTACATAGTTTAATAAATACATATAAGAATTCCTGTTTTCTATTTCTATAATTTTCATTATAAAAATTCATTCAACATACTCATTCAGATAAATACACTTAGTAATCATAAGCAATGTGATGCTCTCTTGAAGTAGCCATGGTCTTGGTCTTTGTACAATATCTGCTGGTTTTTTTTTTTTTTGTCTTGCTTTTACACATAGCTTCAAGACATGGCAGATGAAAGTAGTGCAAATTATTTTCCTTTATATGTTCAGTGTCAACTTGGCAAGGCCTCATCCTGAGATTCTTGGGGTTTGGTCTCTCCAGATGCATGTTCATATGCATATGTTTCTGCTTATAAATAATACAGAAGTGTGTTACCTTGTGGCTACTGGGAATTTGTCATGGCATTCATTTTATTTATCATTTGATTCCTCAAGCAGTTATATATCAGAAAACAAAACGTGAATTTAAACGGATATCTGTGGGACAAGACAGCTTTCTTTTGGATGCAACTATCTCTGTTAAAATTAAAACAGGGGTTGACTCATGTCCTGCTCCTGAATACATGTAAAATTTGTACTAAAATAACTTCTATGAAAATGATTTGTAATCTGTATACACTGCTTGGGAGATGTCTTGAGATGTAAAATCATATCCTTTGGGTTGAGAGTTTTTTTGTTTTTCTCCAAATAAATCCTGTTTTTAAAGTTGAAAAAAAATGGATCTCTATGGAAGTGTTAAGGAATTTTTGCCTTAGTCATTAGAATCAAAGGCATATAGAACTTACCCCTGTGTACAGAATTAAATAATGTAGATGAAGTTTACAAAATCATCTAATGAATCTTTCAATATTAAACCAGATAAATACAAGTTCAGCTGTACAAGCTTATAATATGGTCAACTTCTTGCTAGTTTATTGGATGAAGTCCTCATCTATGGTTTGAGTTCATAGTTAGAAACACTAGTTACTATCATTTAGCAACTGTGAAATATTGCTGTATATTAAAAATTGACTTTCCAACAGTTCATTGAATGTTTCATTTCATCATTCACATGGTGCTCATTTCTGAACATCAGGCTTATTTCCCAACTCTAGGCAAGAATTCCATTGCTTTGTAATACTTTCTTTTCTAGGTAAGACCTAAGACTACAATTAGATTTATGTTTTATTAAATTTTTTATTTATTATTTCTTCCAATTTATTCACTTTGTTTTCCAACTGTGGCCCTCTCCCTTGTATCTTCATGATTCTGCCCTCCCTTGCTCTTCTCCCCCTATACCCCTCCCATAGTCCACTGGTAGGGGAGGTCCTCTTCCTTTTATATGACCCTAGCTTATGAGGTCTCACCAGGACTGGATGCATTGTTTTCCTCTGTGGCAAGAGGGGGAGGTGGTCAGACTTATGATTTAATGTTTTAATGTTATAATCAACAGTTCAACAGTTACTACTTTTCAAAACAGCAGTTTGTCTCTGAACCCCATTAAGTTTCTGCCTTGGTTTTATTTTATTTGACATTTACTTAATAGTTGTAATTTTGTCTTACTAAAAGGATATGTTGACTTCTGGCTGTAAAATGTTTAAGGGTTTATACTTATTCTGTCATAGTTATCTTACAGATTCTCTGTATTTATTTCTCACAATCTTTTAAATGTATTATCTATAATACATTTTAATGACAGCTTATCATATGACAAAATGAAGTGAATATATATATATATATATATTCTAACAGAAAGGCTTTTTAATTACTACAGTTTGGAATTAATATAAGACTTTATGGATTAACATTTAAAATAGATGACAATGAATAAGATTCTTAACAGATTTATAGAAATAATACAGTCCTTTAACAAATTTGATTGGTGTCACACATTAATTGCTTTGTGTAGATAAACAGCTTTAAGATAATATATTTGTCCCGTGTTTCTTACATGAAGCATCCTTTGATCCTCAGTTATTCTGTTAGAATCTCAAAGCCACTGGTATTCTGTTGCATAAAGTTGAGTGTTCATTTAGCTGTGCACACAGGCAGCATATCAGCACCCAGTAAACACACCGAGTTGTATGCAATACATTAATGACAGGAATCCTCTACAGCTTCCTTGCCTTCTTCTATCAGTAAAAGATTACCACGCACATCATTTTTCTTGCTTTATTAAATAGAATTCACTACAAATTGCTTGGCCTTTCGTTAGGCTGACCTTTCTGGCCCATGAGTGCCAGCTATAAAAGACAGCCAGTGTATTCAGCCTGTTTTTGCCAGGCTTTTCATGAACCAATTGAGTATAAAGAGAATAAAATGAGGGACTGACAAATGTGTATATATTAATACACAGACATATGTCATTTTTATTTATTTTGAAAAGTGTGGATATACGAAAGAAAACTAAAATTATCATCCATTTTCAGCATCATTAAAAAAGTCAAGACCAATTTAATAAAAAATATATAATAGAACTGATTTCACCAGTTGGAAAACTTTCCAAATATGTTTCATAGTCTCTGCATTATGAAAATATCCAGCAATATTTCTTGAGGCATAAAATTGATAGTGATAACTGATGATACAAAATAATGAATCCAAGCACAAGTCTAACTCTTTTAGAAATCTGTTATAACTTTTAATAATCACACAATAATCTATAAAAAAACTCTTCACATAACCTTTTCTTAAAAATGAAAGTTCTTTAAGTAAATTAAAATTTGTGGCCAGGACAGGACAGACTTTTCAATGGATCAGGACACCTACTCCTCTTGCAGAGAACCCAGGTTTGGCTCTCAGGACAACATAACAGTTCACAACTGTAATTCCAGTTCAGGTGATCAGAGTGCTCTTGCATGCACCTAGTATGCATAAAGCCATACATAAGATAATGATGTCTTAGTAATTCCAGGGGATAAACATTTTTTAAAAGCAACCTTTTTCTTCTAACAGGTTTTATGCTGAGATCTTTGATCCACTTAGACTTTACTTTTATGCAGTATGATAAATATGGGTTTATTTCCATTTTCTACATGTAGACATCCATGAGACCAGCACCATTTATTGAAGATGCTATCATTTTTCCATTATATGGTTTTGGCTTCTTTGACAAAAATCAAGTTTCCATAGGTATGTTGGTTTAATTCTGGGTCTTCGATTGATACTGTTGATCTACCAGTATGCTTCAATCCCAGTACCTTGCAGTTTTTATTACTGCTGTTCTCATACAGTTTGAGATTCCTCCAGATCTTTTATTGTCGAGGATTGCTTTAACTATTCTGTGGAGAATTGTTCCTTCAAGGCCTGTAAAGAATTGTGTTGTTATTTTGATGGGGATTGCATTGAATCCGTGATTTCTTTCGGTCAGATAGCCGTTTTTACTTTGTTGATCATAATGATCCATGAATACAGGAGATCTTGCCATCTTCTGATAGTGCCTTCATCAGAGACTTCAAGTTTTGTTTTATTTTTTTGTTGTTTGCCGTATAAGTCTTTCACTTGCTTGATTAGCGTTGCACCAAGATACTTTGATTTTTGTCTATTGTGAAAGGTGCTGTTTCTCTAATTTCTTTCTCAACCCTTTTATCTTTTGTATCCAGTGGAACTACTGATTTTTTGAGTCAATTTTGTATCCAGACACTTTGTTGAATGTGTTAATCATCTGTAGGAGTTCCTTGGTAGAATTTTTTGGGTCACTTATGTATACTATCATATCCTTTGCAAATGGTGATACTTTGACTTCTTCCTTTCCAATTTATATCCCTTTATTACTTTAGTTGTCTTACTGCTTTTGATACGACTTCAAGTACTATGTTGAAGAGATACAGAGAGTAGGCAGCCTTGACTTATTCCTGCTTTCAGTGGGATTGCTTTAAGTTTCTCTCCATTTAGTTTGATGTTGCCTGTAGACTTGCTGTATATTGCCTTTACCATGCTTAGGTATGTGCCTTGTATTCCTGACCTCTCCAAGACTTTAAACATGAACAGGTGTTGGTTTTTCTTAAATGGATTTTCAGCATGTATTAGGTGAATTTCTAAAACAAAATAAAACACTACAAGTAGTGCATTCTGAAACAGAATAAAGATATTACACGTAAGGCATAGAATATATTTTTAGAAAAATCATGAAAAAACTTTCTACACCTACGAAAACAGTCACCCATCTAGGTATGAGGTCTACAGAACTCCAAAAAGATAGGCCAGAAAAGTAAATTTCCACATATTATAATTAAAACTTTAAAACACAGAATAAAAAAATGTACTGACAACTCAAGTCATTTATAAAGGCAGGCCCATTAGAATAGGACCTAATTAACTGATGTAGTGAAGAAAAGATGTATTCAGATTACAAATGTTCACAAAGACTATTATAATCTGCAAAAGAAATCTATTAAAATTTAAGGAGAAATAAAACCTTTTATGATTAAAAACATGCTAAGAGAATCTACAAACACTGAACCAATTCTAAAGAGATCACTGGAAAAAAAATACTTCAATATAAAGAGAACATATATTAAAGAGGTCACAGTGAAAAAAATAAAAAAAATACCAGGGCAGTCAGTCAAAAGTGATCTATGAAATATGACAGAACCAAGAAATTACAGGAATTAAAACACATCTTTCAATAATAATTGTAAATACTGATGATATAACTTTCTTAATTAAAAGACATAGACTAGCAGATGGGATTTGAAAACATGATCCATCTTTTTTCCTGCATCTCAGAAAACAAAAAAACAAAACAAAAAAATGCTTTATTGTAAAAGAAGGGATAAGATATTCCAAAGCAAATGGATCTAGGAAAAAAAATCAGGTAAAGCTATTTTAATATCTGACAAAATAGACTTCTACACAAAACTAATCTGAAGGACTAAAGAATTTATCAAAAGAGCAATTCACTAGGAGAATATTATGATTCTTAACACATGCAAATTAATATATATCACATATATTAATATATGTTAACATATAAATATCAAACACAGGTGTTCTGATTTCATAAAATCTTTTTACAAGATGTCAAACCTTAAAAAGACTCCAGTATAGTGATAATTGGTAACTTTACTGTTATACTTTCATGATAACAGATTATAAATTGGACAATAACTAAACATAGAAACACTGGGATAAAATGACAACATAAATCATATGGGCCTACCAAACATCTATTAAACATTCCATCTAAACATTTAATAATGAGCAATTTTTTTCAACAGCCAATCCAATTTTCTCTAAATTTGATGGCATATTAGATCACATAGCAACTCACAAAAATAATATTAAAATAACATTAAATTACTTTAAATATGAGTGGGTGTTGAATTTTGTCAGCTGCTTTTTTGGCATCTAAGGAGATGATCTTGTGTTTTTTTGTTTGTTTGTTTTTTTCTTTTGTTTTCCTTTCTATTTTTTTAAATGGTAGATTACATTGATTGATTTTCCTATGTTGAACTATCCCTGCATGCCTGGGATGAAGCCTACTTGGTAGTAGCAGATGATATCTGTGGTAGGCTTCCATCCTGTTCCTTCTCTTCTACAGCCTCTGGTGTCTGTCCTGTTTGCCATTCTGAATAAGATTTAAACATTCTCCCTAGGGTTTTATTTTAAATATCAACTATTGAACTATTGAATTGTATCCTGCTCTTAAGCATGTAGGCCTGACAACTTGAATTTAATTTCACTTTATTATCAAAAGGGAGGCTTGGAGGCAAAATGGCTTCTGATATGCTAAAGGCTACAGCAGGTGTGAAGAGAGGAGCCATGGTTATGCTAAGAACTAAAGCAGATCTCAACAGAGGGGCTAGAGAGCTTAGGCCTCATAAGCCGGTTACAACAATATAAAGGGAGAGAAGCCGTAAAACAACAAAATTAAAACAACAACAAAACTCAGGACATCACAGATAATTACTGAAATTTGAAAAATTTAAGAATTTCTATTCCATGAAATTAAAAATTCTAATGAATTCTGAGATATATTCAAAATCACAAAATTGAACAAAGGTAAAAATAAATAATTTTGACAGTTCTGTGGCCACAATGAGAGTAATAAATGTCTTTCAATTAAACAAAAAAAGGAGCCTACTATTATATGGAATTACTGCAAAAATCTACAAAACTATCAAAAAATAGTAACCGCAATATTACTGAAATTTTTTTCATAAAATATAGATTGAAGGAAGTGTCTCAACTATTTTCATTAAATCAGTTTCACCCTGATACCAAAACCAGATAAAGACAAAAGAAAAAGGAAATTACAGCCTGACCTCCCTATTGAACACAAATGCAACTTTCTCAACAAACACTAGATAAATGAATTAAAGCTCATATAAAATGATTAATCATGACCAATTTTGTTTCATTCCAGAAATTCAGGGGTGGTTCAACATATATAAGTCAAAAGCATAAATAAAAACAAATTCAAAAACCACATGATTATCTCATTTACTGAAAAAAAAAAAAACCTTTAACTAAATCCAACATCTTTTCTTCTTAAATGTCATAGAGTAACTAGAAGTGGTGGCCACATACCAAAACATAACAAAGACTACACAGATAAGTCTATAGCTGATATCATGCTGACTGGAGAAAAACTCAAGACTCCAATTAAAATCAAAGAACTAATCAAGGGTATTTATAAAATGGTTCCTATTTGATATAGTAATGAAGATAACTAAAACAATAAGAAAAGGTAAGTACAGAAAAGTCAGAAAAATGAAAGGAAGAGATTAAACTATCTCTATTTGAAGATTCTATGATTACATAGATGACCTGAAATAAGCCACTAATCATAGGCTGAGCTTGGGATGATTTGTGGAAGAATGGGAGGAAGGATTGAGGGAGCCAAAAGGTTATTGTGTGTTTGTGTTTATTCATTTATTTGTTTGTTTGTTTTCATTCAATCACTTTTACAGCCTGATCATAGCCAACAACCTCCTCTCCTCCCAGACTCTCTCTTTTTTAATTTTTATTTTTTATATTAATTACAGTTTATTTACTTTGTATCCCAGCTGTAGCCTGCTCCCTTATACCCTCCCAATCCTACCTTCCCTCCCTTATCTCCTCCCTGCCCTTCTATAAGTCCACTGATAGGGGAGGCCCTCATCCTCTTCCATCTGATCCTAGCTTATCAGGTCTCATCAGGACTGTCTGCAATGTCCTCTTCTGTGGTCTAGCAAGGCTGCTCCCCCCCCCCAGGGGGGCAGGGAGATGTCAAAGAGCCAGCCATTGAGTTTATGTCTTCTAAGCTTCCCTTCCAGTTCTTCTTTCTCCTCTATCATTCTTTTCAAAGAAAGGGAGCTCCCCACCCCACCCCTGAATACAAACACACCCTGGCACATCATGTTGCAGCAGAGTTAAGCTACAAGAATAATAAGGCACAGGAAGACCTACAGAGTAAACTAACCTGGACCCCTGGGGGTTCACAGAGACCAAACCACAAACCAGAGAGCATGTGTGGGTTGAGCATAGGCCCCCTTTACATATGTAGCAGATGTACAACTTAGTCATCATGTGGGTCCCCTTGCAATGGGAATAGGGCCAGTCTCTGATTCTGTTGCCTGCTTTTGCCCACATTTCTGCTAGCTGGGCTGACTTATCTGCTTCAGTGGGAAAGTTGCCCAAGGCTCTGCTGTGACTTCATGTGCCAGGGTGAGATTGTACCCACTGGGGACCTACCTGTCTCTGAGAAAAAGGGAAGAAGGAAGAGGGAAAGGGCAGGGCTGGGAGGAGAGGAGGAAGGGGGTTGTGGATCAGGCTATAAAGTGCTTAAAGAAATAAATAAATGGGGAAAAAAAGCCACCAAAGAACTTTTAGAGATGATAAGTATTTTCAAATAAAATCATTAACAGACTGAAAAGCTTTTAGGGCAAAGAATCTCATTAATGATGGCCACAAAAAAAAAAAAACCACATGATTGGAAGTAAAAATGAAGGAAATAAAAAAACCTCTAAAATTAAAAAATAAAAAAAACCTTAAGACACCAGATATTGTAAATTAGAATTAATATTTTGAAAATGACTATCCTAAAGAGAGTGTTTTATAGATTTAATGTAAGCCGAGTCATGATTCCAACACCATTCTTTAATGATATAGAAAAAAATTTAAAAATTATATGGAATCACAAAAAAAAAAGCACAGGTAACAAAGCAATCCAAAACAGAATAAATAGTAAGAGAAGAATCACCAAACCTGGTTTCAAATTATGCTACAAATGTGTAGTAGAGAAATACAGCTTGGTATTTGTATGCAACTACAGTTACTTGAATTTTAAAAAGGAAACAAAAAATTATAAACTGGAGAGTGGACAGCATCCTTAACTGACAGTGTAAAGAAAATTAGCTCAAGGTACACCAGGGGAGAATATAAGACCTACAGGAAAGGGAATGCTGTCTTAGGGACAAGACATGGCTATTTAACCAAGAACTCATTCATAGCAGCTATGGCTACTTACCCAAAATCCACCCAAGATTAAGTCATCTAAACTCTTTGCAAAAAGAGTAGATTATCGTAACCTTATACAAACATATTATTCATGGTAAATAAGTACTCGGAGTGTGAATATCATTATTTACTGAAAATATGACAATTGGCAGATTTCCTTGATCCAGTGGATAGTGCAAACTCAATGCATCTATGATCAATAATAATTGAATTTACTGTGGTATAAAATTCATAGGTGAATGGATGGAGCTAGAATCAAATTAATGTAAGTAAAGCACCAGAATGATAAAAATCACATATTATTGCTCATTTTTTGGATAATTGCTTTGGATCTTCAGATACAGGTGTCCTTTGGAATATTCATAGATCTGGGAATTAGTAACAGGCCATGGTGGATTTACAACGTAGACAACAAAGACTTGTGTGGTTAAAAGAGGTAAAAAGGAGCACTGGAAGAGCAAAGTTTAAACAGGGATGGAGATTAGAGAGGGTGCTACGTCTGGGATACAGAGTGAATAAATTGTAGTAAATAGTAATAATAAATAAAAAAAACAAATTTCAAAAGAGAACATTTTAAAAGAAGCTACAGACACACAGATAGACACACTGACACAGACTCTACACATGCACACACACATATACCATGCTTTAAGAAAAGGGGGAATGATGTCATTGTATTATAGTTTTTTAAGTAATTTTAAATAAGAAACATGAGGAAAAAATACAAGGGGAAATATACTTCCGTATATATTTTTTTAAAGAGAAAGTGTCAATAAATTCTGTAAATCTGTTTCCTTCCACTTCCTCCTCCACTTTTATAGCCTGGTGTTGATTGGAAGCCAGCCAAGGAGAAGACAAACAATGGCACTACTGATTGTAGACAAGACTCCAACCACTTCATGGTGGGAGACAAGCAAGAGGAGTGCATCTCCAGGAGATACTGAAGTAGGTGTTGGGCATTCTTGAAGTCTGTTAAAATCCTGCTGCATGATAGTTATAGGGTCCATAAATTAATAATGCAAGCATTCTTTCTGAATTTCATTTTCTGGAAATAAGCAAGAACTACGACTGTGGATATTTAACACATTAATTGGCAACTGTTGGACTCTGCAGCTTTGGCTTGCTTGAGAAAAAAAAAAAAAAAAGGTTGTCAGTCAAACAGGCTTATGCTACCCTTATACTAACATTGAGGAATTTGAACACTCATTGATGCCTTGACAAAACTACACAAAGACAATAGCTGATTGTCCCAGCTCCTGAAGGTGCAGCCTCAGCCAGGACTGTCTTGACTAGTTTGTATTAAAACACTATTATTCATTGAACTCTAACTAACCCTGAAAGGATTAACACCCGGGTCACATTAGGAGGTCTTCCTTAGGTGGCCCTCGCAGAACTGCTGTGACTGAGGCACAAGGGAAAATATTGTGATTGGTGCAAACACAAGCTTTCCTTTCAGTCTACAGAATCTGGCTGGCTCACTTGAGATGTCTTAGACCCTTTCCTTAGTTCCCTTTCTTTATGTTGCAACGTTAGCCCTAATGAAATGTTCCTCATGAGTGATATCTTCTTGTCTGATTTTCAGAGTGCAAGAAGCAAGACAGTAGAGGTGCAGAGGCAGCAGACACACAGAGCAGTAAAGCATCACAGCTGCTGAGTTCTTAGGGTTGGGGGCCAAAACTCAGCAGTTGACAAATTGAGAGACAGTGAGTTTCAGGACCCTTACCAACAGCAGCAGTGATAAAAGTAGTAGTCAGTGTTTGCTGACCAGCAGCAACGGGGATCATGACTTAGTAGCAAATGAGGCTGGCTGTAGCAACAAGAGTCAATTGAACAACATGGGAGAGTGGCCAGGGCAGGCAAATGAAGGACAGAACAGATGCCTAAGAAGACAGAACACGAAAAGGAACCAGAAAAGTCCTGCCTGCCTTTGTGTGTCCTTTCTGCAACACAGCAGAACAGACCTTTCAATCCTAAACTGAGAAGCATGTATTTGCAGTACAGAGTGATAACAGAGACTGATATCTGACCAATACCCGAGACTAAGAGACTTGGAGAGGGTGACAGGGGAGGAAGAAGGAGGGAAAGGGGACCTGAAGGAGATGGGGGGTGGGGCTATAATTGGTATAGAAAGTGAATAAATTATAAAAACTAAATTAAAATAATAGAGACTACTTTTGTGGAGATAAACACATTTTTGTTTTAATCCCAAGTGTGTGACATGGGACTGATTCAGCGAGTCCACAGCAGCAAACCATTTGCTTCATGTGGGCTCTGAGAGGTGCTCTTTCCCAGCTACAGGTGCTTAAAATCTGAGGACTCTGGAACGAGAATAAATGCCAGAGCCTGGAGAGTGTGGAGGAGCTCCTAGAAAGAACAAATTTTGCTGTTGCTGTTGCTGTTGCTGTTGCTGTTGCTGTTGCTGTTGCTGTTGCTGTTGCTGTTGCTGTTGCTGTTGCTGTTGCTGCTGCTGCTGCTGCTGCTGCTGCTCCTGCTGCTGCTTGCTTGCTTGCTGCTGTTTCCCCCATGTGGCTGTTCCTTCCCCTGCCTCCCGTCCTGCCCCAGTTGCTGTTGTTGCCAAAGTTGGAAATCTGAAAGGAAGAACCTAATCAGCAGGAAGCAGCTAGGAGAACTGTGCCCACACTCCCATTAACCCTTTCTCTCTCCTACCTGGTGTTGAGATGTTGGAACAGATTAGGGTGGAGTAGGGAGAGACATAAAAGATGTAACCAAGAGCTTTTAAAAACTACATGAATACGATCCTGAATGCTTATCCCTAAAGGCAACACGCATTGTAGTAGCCAGAAGCAGTAGATGTCTACAGGAATACATCTACATACCGTAGAGAAGCTGTACATATGCGTTTACAGTGATTGCTACAACATGTTCAAAACCTGTCCACGTGCAATCCATACCAAATCCCACATGAAAAGGGGTGTCAGCTTAAAATCCCACCCTAAGCCATGGATTGAACGAAAATTGTGAGCACCTTCAAGAGGGAGACAGTTTTTTATGACTGCGTTATTTCAAAAACTGTAATTCAGTGGAGGACTACACCTGCAAGGATATTAGCGCAGCACAAATTGGTCTTAGAAAAAAAAAAGTCAAGTGCAGGGAGAAAAGAGAACACAAAGTAGTGTGGATAGAAAAGCAGGAGCTAGATCTTGGAACCGTTTGAGAAGGGGGAAAGAATGTGATCCAAATATATTCAGCATCAGGATTCCTGGGACTGTGTCCCAGCCTCCAAGCCACTGGTCTGCCAAGTGAAAAATAGAACCACAGGGGTCCCGGATGCAAGATGATGGTGCCCAGACAAATCTGAGTACCAGGAACAAAGTGTCAGTCAGGCCTGTAAGCCGCAGCCCAGCTCTTTTCTGAGACACCCCAATGTTGCCACCCAAAACGGAGCCCTTCCTGGCACCTGCACCCGCAACTGTGCCTGCACTGTGCCCTTTGGGGCTCCTGCACATGCCCTGACCTCAAACTTGAATTTTTTTTGGCTATGATTATTTTTAAAAACTTTTTTTTTGATTATACTTCATTCATTTTGTATCCCCCTATAAAACCCTCCCTCCTCCCCTCCCAATCACATCTTCCCTCCACCTTCTCCGTGCATACCCCTCCCCAAGTCTACTAATAGGGGAGGTCTTCCTCTCCTTCCTTCTGATCCTAGTCTATCAGCTCTCATCAGGAGTGGCTGCATTGTCTTCCTTTCTGGCCTAGTAAGGCTGCGCCCCTATCAGGGTGAGGTGATCAAAGAGCAGGCCAATCAGTTCATGTCAGAGGCAGTCCCTGTTACCATTACTATGGAACCCACTTGGAGGCTGACCTGCCATGGGCTACATCTGTGCAGGGGTTCTAGGTTTTCTCCTTGCATGGTACTTGGTTGGAGTATCAGTCTCAGGAGAGACCCCTATGCTCAGATTTTTTGGTTCTGTTGCTCTCCTTGTGGAGCTCCTGTCCTCTCCCTATCTTACTATTTTCCACATCTTTTGTAAGATTCCATGCACTCTCCCCAACAGTTGGCCATAAGTCTCAGCATCTGCTTTGTTATTCTGCAGGGCAGAGCCTTTCAGAGGCCCTCTGTGGCAGGCTCCTAACTTGTTTCCTGTTTTCTTCTTCTTCTAATGTGCCTTTCTGTTTGGGGATTGAGCATTTTAGCCAGAGTCCTCCCTCTTGATTAGTTTCTTCAGGTATACAGATTTTAGTAGGTTCATCCTATATTATATATGAGTGATTACCATGTGTGTCTTTCTGCTTCTGGGATAGCTCACTCAGGATGATCCTTTCCAGTTCCCAACATTTACCTGCAAATTTCATGATATCCTTGTTGTTTTATTGCTGAGTAATATTCCATTGTGTAGATGTACCACAATTTCTGTATCCATTCTTCAGCTGAGGGACATCTGGGTTGTTTTCAGCTTCTGGCTATTACAAAAAAAGCTGCTACAAACATGATTGAACAAATGTCCTTACTGTGTACTTGAGCCTCTTTTGGGTATATGCCTAGGAGTGGTATAGTTGGATCTTGAGGAAGTGCTATTCCTAGTTGTCTGAGAAAGCGCCAGATTGACTTCCAGAGTGGTTGTACAAGTTTACATTCCCACCAGCAGTAGAGGAGGGTTCCCCTTTCTCCATAACCTCTCCAGCATGTGTTGTCACTAGAGTTTTTGATCTTAGCCATTCTGATGGGTGTGAGGTGAAATCTTTAAAGAACTTACAATATAAAAAGGAATCAGAGAAAAGAAACTGAAGGCCCTAGTCACAGAGAGAATTATATAAAGCTCTCAAACATATGTGGTTAATTCTCCATACACCCCAGACCTGGAGACTCATTCTGGCCACAAGTTAGTATTACTAGAACTGAATATTCAGGATTTAACAAAAGGTGCAATGTCAGCTGTTAACAAAAGTTAAGGGTTCCTGATATACAAAACTGATGTAAGAGCTGTACCACAAGCAGAACTAAGGTTTTCAGCACTCTGGCCTATGAAAGATGTGCACTGTCCTTTACAGACCTAAGGACCTCACTTAAAGAAGTTAAACAAGAAGGAGGACCCTGGATAAGAGGATCGATCTCACTTAGAAGGATAAATGGGATGGACATTGGAAGAAGGAGAAAACAAGAAACAGTACAGGAACCTACCACAGAGGGATTCCTTCTCTACCTAGCAGTGTATCAAAGCAGATGCTGAGACTCATAACCAAACTTTGGGCAGAGTGCAGGGAATCTTATGAAAGAAGGGGGAGGTCGTAAGACCTGGAGAGGAGAGGAGCTCCACAAGGAAAGCAACAGAACCAAACTATCTGGGCTCAGGGATATTTTCTGTGACTGATTCTCCAACCAAAGACCATGCGTGGAGATAACCTAGAAACCCTGCTCAGATGTAGCCCATGGCAGCTCAGCATCCAAGTGGGTTCCCTAGTAAGGGGAAGAGGGTCTTTCTCTGACATGAACTCAGTGGCTGGCCCTTTGTCATCCTCCCCCTCCCCCAGAGGGAGGAGCAGCATTGCCAGGCCACAGAGGAAGACAATGAAGGCAGTCCTGATAAGACCTGATAAGCTAGAGTTAGATGGAAGGGAGGTGGACCTCCCCTATCAGAAGACCTCACCTAATTCTGAGAAAAAAAACTCTGTGAGTAGGTCATGGGGCTGATGTTCTCTTTCTGCTGTGAAAAACTGCCTGGTAGAAACACTGCTAAAGGCAAACGTGTGGAGCGCTTCTTACCTACTCACGACTGCTATCCACGTAGAGCACGGGACTTCAGGCAATTAATGGATATGGCAACCATACACATCAGCTTCCAGGAGCCAGTGTGAATTTTGGATGTACAAGCCTTTGCTTGTACAATGAACGTCCAGTGCTCATACAAGTACTGTTGCTTCACTTTATTTACAGACATGTGGTTTTCTAATACTAAAAAATATCTTGATTGTCAGGAAAAACTGAGAAACAGAACAAACAGGAAAAGGAAGAAACATTGCCATTTTCTATAAAGTATAAAAATTAAAATTATAACCTCCAATGAATAATTACAAAATTGGAACCTAAACAGATACACAGCTCAGCTATTTAAAGCATTTGCAAAAGTGGTTGCAGCTACCTCTATCTCTAGCTCTAGGGGATTTTATAACCTTTTTTGCCCTCTGTCAGTACACAGACATGCACACACACACACACACACACACAGAGAGAGAGAGAGAGAGAGAGAGAGAGAGAGACGCAGAGAGAGAGATCAGCACTTAAATACAAACAAAATAAATCTTTAAAAATCATAAGACTCAACTGTTTTGTGTACATTCATAATTAAAGTAAATAATAAAATTTCATGTTGCTTTAAAAGCTTTTAGAGAGAGCTAGATAGCAATACTTGGAACAGAAACAATTTAAAAATTGAGTATAAGATCCTCATTAGTTTAAATGTTAGTGTGTGAACCAGACCTCGGGACACATGCTTGTAAAACAAACAACAGAATGTCTTAAGAAAAAAAAATATAAATGTAGGTGTGCATGAATACTAAAGATACTAAAAGCATGGCTACATAAATAGATCCAGTGTCCGCTTTCCTGGCATAGAAGGAATATAGCGAAACTAAAAGACATCTGAGAAGAAATATCTGAATTTATGACTCTGTGGATGAAACAGCTAAATCTATTTGCAAAGTCTGGAGCTTTATTGTTAATTTTCTGTTAACAATGTGTATTTTCAGATTAAGAATATCTATTTTTTTCCAGTCCTTTACTCTAGTTTAATTCCATTGCTGTGATAAATCACTGTGACAAAAAGCAAATTTAGGAGGAGAGGGTTTGCTTCATCTTCTACTTCCAAACCACCATCTATCAGTGAGCAAATTCAGGACAGAAACCCAAGGCAGCACTGGCTACTCTTCCATTATTGTTGCTTCCAGCATAGGACTCACTCACACCTAAGAAAATACATCAGGAAGCATGGAAGATGCTCATGCTAACTAGCTTATTCTTGGCTTGTTCCCAGCATCATGATTAACTGGGTTTCATATACAGGCATGGATAGAAGTAGTATTGTCCAGAGTATGCTGAGAAGTCCTACTTCAATTATAGCAAGCAAGACATTTCCTTATAGACACATACACAGACCACCCTGATAAAGACAGTCAACTGAAACCACTTTTTCAGATGGCTCTAGGTTGTATCAAATTAATAATTAATGCTATCAAGGACACCCTTACTGAAAAAAATTCTTACAAAATGCCGTGCAATAGAATTATGCTAATGCCACCAAATGCATTTATCCAAGTACAATGAAGACAGAAGGGTTTCCACCTTCATAACTACCTCCTGAGCCAGTGTGCTCTACCCTCTGGGTGCAGCAGTTTTCTCAAAGCATCCCAACTCTTTCAGTTCCAACCGTGTTTCTTTTGTTCTTACCTTTGATTACAATGATCTTCACACGACTGTACATTCAAATATGCCCGTAGTTTTACATAGCTGACTCTATGAACAGTCTTATCTCACATGGAGAAGATATTCAGGCTTCCTGTCATCTGACATTCTCTATACATGTTTCTGTGTGTTGTGTGACTTTCTTCTTATTACAAACCCTACATTATAACCATCTGAGGAATAAATTGGAAAAGCAATAATTCTATCTCTTACTCACCACTATATTTCTAGTTAGCAATATGTTACATATAACAGAAGTTCAATAAACCATGTTTGTTCATGGAATAATTTAAGTTGGAATGTATTATAACATAAGCTTAAATATCATCTTTTCAATTAATATTGTATAAAGAGTAAAATACTAAATATTTCCATATAATGCCATATAGGTATAACAGGCTGTTAGAACCAAAAATCACACTCTATTACTAGATAACCGATTTTTATTATGTCTTGGTTATAATCATACATAGAAAAATTAAACATATAAATAGAAGCCTGCTGTCCATTGGTATATTATTGTTCTTATTAAGTATATGTGGATGTGCTGAAATATCAAATAAGTACTTACTTCCACCCCTTTTGATGAATATGTTGAATAGTAAAAATATTATGGTTATTACACACACTGAAAAAGACATCTCTCTGTGTTTACATATCCTCCTACAGTATGGTCTGAAAATATTTAAGAATTCTGAGATTCTAACAAAGCAAGTAAGCATTCTCATCTTGCTTTGGAGGATGAGGCAAGAACACTCTCTTTGTAGTTATTGCAAAGACCTGACAGACTTCTCTTTACATGGTATTTTTCTTTCTCGTGTTAACTAGTGAGTCAGTCTGTGCAGATTTGTAACACAGCTTGCATCCTTCTCCCTCTAAGTCTCTTCTCCACTGCTAAGCCAGGAGCATTAGCCCTCACTGAGGCAAGTTATTCCTTGTGAACACTCCAAGTTAGCTCAATGGCTTCATTATAGTACCATGAAGCCTTTAAATTAAATAGAGTAGAAGGTATAAAGATTACTGTTCATTAATTACTCCAATTCTGCTTTATTAGCAGTTTGTTTTTGCCTCATTACGTTTCAATCAAAACTAAACTTGAAGAGAAAGGGGGTGATTTTCAATCTATAGGATTCTCCAGAGAACTACCAGAGAAAAGGCTTTGCCTGGTCATCTGGGGAAAGATTTCTGGCTCAAGAGGAGGAATTTTTTTCTGCCTAACAAAGGGACCTTGGCTTTGCTTGTAATGTCATTTGCTCTTCAGTCTCCTGTTTTCAAACCTTCATTAATTGATGCTAACTATTGAGTAAAGTCTAAATCTTTCACTAAAAGAGTTATGAGAACGTCATCACTTGATAAATTGCTTCCTCATTATGGGCTGCATTATTGTCGCTTTGTAGGACATGTTAAATTTATGACTGAAACAGAATTAAGTAACCTGTGAGAAGGATCAGGGAATCCTGTAAGATATGACATTTAAAATCAGACACAGAATTTCTTCATGAGGTCTGTCTTTATTTACCGTACAAAAATACATAGAATAGCTTATTCTATTTCCCCCTAAGATCCAGGATACTCATTTTCTTCTTCTTCTTCTTCTTCTTCTTCTTCTTCTTCTTCTTAATTGATCAATAGGTCTTTTGTACATAAAAATCATACGTGATAATCATAGTCACAAAAATTGTAGTTACAAAATTTCGATAAGGGGCTTTTCTGAATTCAAGGCTCCTGCAGTAAGAGTAGTCCTTAAGCTAGAAAAGGAAAAGATCATCCAAGTACTGAACATAATAAAGATTAAGCGAGAGTTACTTGGGAAGTATTTCACAAATAATGGCAATGTATAGTTTTACTCTGGGAGTATTTAATGTGTAGGGCTTGAAGTTCCTTGGTCACCCGAAAAACTGAGCAACCAGCTGCTGGGCTGCAGCCAGGAAGCATTCAGAGACCAGTTCTTCAATTAGCCCCCTCCTATTTAGAACAGGTACTTACTGCCAGGAGTGATAAGTTAATCAGCTAATGAGTCGATTAAAGAAGTAATTAAAGTGTAAAGGAGCGGCAAGGGGACTTGCTTTGAAATGATGTTGCAATGCTTAAGGTTAAGTCAAATTAGCTCACTTACAATAACATCAGGTCTGCCTAAAACAAGATCTTCCTGTAATTCTTCTTGCTGGTGAATTCTGCTGACATAACTGATATGCTTGTATACTTAATACCATACGGACAAGGTCCATTCTGTGTTAGACTAAAAGCAACTCAAAGAAAAATGTTGTATTTAAAGCATGCACAGTTTGTGAAATTATTATTATTACTTATTATAATTTATGGACTTTGAATTCCGGCTATAGTCCCATCCATTATTCCCTCCTGGTCCCACCCTCCCTCTTCCTCTCCTCATGTCCCTCCCTAATATCTGACCCTAGCCTTTCAGGTCTCATCAGGACTGTCTGGATCCTCTGTCTCTGTGGCCTAGGGAAGGTGATCAAAGAACAGGTAACAGAGTGCATGTCAGAGACTGCCCCTCTTCCCCTTACTAGAGAATCCCCAGGGAGACTGAGCTGCCCAGGGGCTACTTCTGAGCAGGGGGTCTAGGTCCTCTCCATGCATGGTCCTTGGTTGATTCATCAACCTCTGCAGCCCCCTCCTAGCCCCATTTTTTTAAGCACTGTTGGTCTTCTTTTGGATCTCCTGTCCCTCCAAGACTTTCTATCTCCCCCTTCTTCCGTAACATTCCCTGTGCTCTGCCCAAAGTTTGCAGAGTCTCAGCATCTGCTCAATACCCTGCTGGGTAGAGTCTTTCCAAGGCCCTATGTGGTAGGCTCCTGTTCTGTTTCCTGTCTTCTCCTACTTCAGAAATCTATCCTGTTTGCCCTTCTGAATGAGGATTAGGCATTTTATGAAGATAAGATTAGTTTGTAAAAGGAAGCAGCAGTGTTTGAAAGTGGTGGTTGTCGGTGAAAGTTGGTTGGTGGTTCAGTCTATGTGAGCCCCCATGGGCCCAGGTTAGTTTACTCTGTAGGTCTTCTTGTGGTGTTCTTGACCCTTCTAGCTCCCTAAATCCCTCCTCTCACTCTTCCCCGAAACTTTCTGAGCTCAGCCTAATGTTTGGCTGTGGGTTTCTGAATCTGTCTCCAGCAGGTACTTGATGAAGCCTCTCAGAAGACAGTTATGCTAGGCTCCTGAACCACCAACCAAAGAACTTGCATGAACCACACCTTAGGTCCCTTACACATATATAGCAGACGTGCAATATAGTCTCCTTGTGGCTCCCTTAAAATTGGGAGTAGGAGTTGTCACAGACTCCGTTGCTTGTCTTTGTATCACTTTCCCCTAGCTGGTCTGCCACGTCTGGCCTCAGTGGGAGAAAATGTACTTAGTCCTGTTGTTACTTGAGATGCCAGTGTGGGACACCTTGTAAAATCTCCGGTTCTCTGAGAAAAAGGAGAGAGGGGAGTTGAAGAGAGGGGTATGTGAGGGCAGGACTGACAAGAGGAAGGGAGGGAGCTGGAATTGGGTTGTAAAGTGATCAAATCAGTAACATTTTAAAACTAAATTAATTTTTTTTTCAGAAAAGAAAGTGACATCTAGTTGAGGGGCAGACAAAGTGACAACTCAGAGAAAGATTTGAGAGAATGAGTCAGAGATAGGATATGCCTAACTCTCATGAGAACAGGACAGGAAAGAGAGGTGCAGGGAGAGAGAAGAAAGAGGGAGATTACCTCCTTCCCCTGAGGTGATGGCTAGGAAGGTCAGTCATACATAGACAGGTTGCACAGAGAACAAGACAGACACAGGTGAAGAAAGAATGAGCCAGAGAATGAGAGGGAGCCAGAAGATTAAAACATATTGCCAAAATCAGTTTGAGCCCAGGCAGAGCAATTCGGTCAGACACCAAGAGAATCCAATTTGAATCAGTCAATTTAGAGAGGAGTTAGGCCAGGACAGTCGAGATGAACCAGCCAGTGAGAGTTTAGTAAGGAAAAATTTGGAGCAGTCGTATCTCATCCCCTCATCAGAGTAAACATAAACAACATTTACACTGTTGCTTCATGGCTTCTACTTCAGTTGTTCTCTCTAAGTTCTGGCCTTGAGTTCCTGGTATGACTTCCTTTCAGGATGAACAACTGCAAAATAAAACAAGCCATTCCCTCCCCAAATAGCTTTTGGTCATGATATTTTACAACAGCAATAGAAAGCAAACTAGGGAAGTCTGCTTTTTAATTTTTAATGAAAAGAAGCCTGCCATAATAGGACTATGGCAGGAAAATGGGTAGACATGTTTGTATCTCTCTAAAACGGAAGAATTCATTGAGTCATAAGGAATCCACAAGGTACAACTCTCTCATTGACTGGAATATTTCAGATTCTATGGTGGTTGTTGGACAAGATGTTAATGATGCTAGTTGGAAAGCAACAGGGTTATGCCAGGACTTAAGACAGAATCAAATTTGGAAGGTGTGCTGCTGGACACAAGGCCAGGAAAGCAAGAAGTAGCACCTGCACTGGATGCAGCAGCAGAGGGGTGGACAGTGAGAAAACCAAGTCAGCAAGGTTGTTAGTAAGGACAGAGTGGAGACACTGGGGGCAATCAGAAGTTCTCTGTCATTTGATGTTTTACAAAAATCTGAGCGGTCAGATAGCAGTTAGATTAGTGGCGATATCAGGACACCATAATTAAATGTTCCTTCCTGTAGGGTGCAGGAGAGGGTGTTGCACACTTCTTCAGTCAGATATACTTGATTAGGAATTATACCTGTTTGTTTTTTTCTGATATGCTTTTTTTCCCCCCTGATACTTGTTCTAATGTGTTTTGGGGAGTTTACAAGTGACAACCTCTTAATTTTATGAATAAGTTTTTATCAGTCTGAACATAGCAGGTGGTGCGTGGCAAGTTGTGTGTCTGTACACATTCTGCCTGCCTGTGCTTAATACTTTTCTCACCAGTAAATGCTTTTTAAATAAAATAAATTAAAGATTTTTTAAAAGTATGCTTTATAGATGCATTCAATATTTTTGTACTTGAACTATATTTTCTTTCTCTCCACTTTTAAGTTACAACTGTTGTGCTTCACTCAGTACAATATCTTCTTGATATTAGTATTATTAATAAAAATATCTTTTAAAAAATGGCATTTCCTTCAGAGAAAATTAAAGTCTCCAAGGAAAGAATAGAATTTCATTACTTTATACACATTCTCAAATTTTCACAAGTAAAATCTTTGTTTTTTCCTCTTTATTTTTTCTATTCTTAATTTATCTTAATTATACCCATTGAACTATTCATATGAGTTGCTCAGTCCTTTACTCTTTGTCCATTTTAGTCATCATTTCAAGTAGTTTTTAATCTCATGTTTTTTATAATTGCTAGTTTTTAATTCTTTCTAATTTTCTCCTGTTTTTTATTTAATTATTTTTATTTTATTAATTACATTTTATTTACTTTGCATCCCCCCTGTACCTCCCTCCATCCTCCCTTCCCAATCCCACCCTACTCCTCCCCTTCCCTCTGATCCTAGTTTATCAGGTCTCAACAGGAGTGACTGCATTGTCTTCTTCTGTGTCCTGGTAAGGCTGCTATCCCCTCAGGAGGAGGTGATTAATTTTTTATTAATTACAACTTATTCACTTTGTATCCCTGCTGTAGCCCCCTTCCTCAACCCCTCCCAATCCTACCCTCCCTCCCTCATCTCTTCCCATACCCCTCCACTAGTCCACTGATAGGGGAGGTCCTCCTCCCTTTCTATCTGACCCTAGCTTATCAGGTCTCATAAAGACTGGCTGCATTGTCTTCCTTTGTGACCTGGTAGGACTGTTCCCACCTCAAAGAGAGGTGATCAAAGAGCCAGCCTCTGAGTTCATGTCAGAGACAGCCCCTGTTCCCCTTACTAGGGAACACACATGGACACTGAACTACCATGGGCTACATCTGAGCACTGTTTCTAGGTTATCTCCATGCATGGTCCTTGGTTGGAGTATCAGTCTCAAAACAGGCCCCTGTGCCCAGAATTTTTGGTGTGTAGCTCTTCTTGTGGAGCTCCTGTCCCCTCCAGGTCTTCTTGTCTCCTCTTTCTTTCATAAGATTCCATGCACTCTGCCCAACGTTTGGCTATGAGTCTCAGCATCTGCTTAGATTCCCTGCTGGGTAGAGTCTTTCAGAGGCCCTTTGTGATAGCCTCCTGTTTTGTTCCCTGTTTTCTCCCTCTTCCAATATCCATTCCATTTGCCTTTCTGAATGAGCATTAATCATCTTACCCAGGATCCTCCATCTTGCTTAGCTACTTTAGGTGTACAGATTTTAATATGTTTATCCTATACAATAGCCTACAGCTTTTGAAAAGATCTTCACCAATCCTATATCTGACAGAGGGCTAATATCCAGAATATATGAAAAACTCAGGAAGTTAAAAAGAAATTAAAAAGCAACAAATCAAGTAATCCAATTAAAAATGGGGTACAGGGCTAAACAGAGAATTCTCAATAGAGGAATATTGAATGGCAGAGAAACACTTAAAGAAATGCTCAATAAATGACCCTGAGATTTTACATTATACCCATCAGAATGGCTAAGATAAAAACTCAAGTGACAATACATGGTGGAGAGGATGTGGAAAAAGGGAAACCCTCCTCCATTGCTGGTGGGAATGTAAACTTGGACAACCACTTTGGAAATCAATCTGGCGCTTTCTCAGAAAAGTAAGAATAGTGCTTCCTCAAGATCCAGCTATATCACCCCTCGGCATATATCCAAAATATACACAAGTATACAACAAGGATATTTGTTCAACCATGTTCAAAGCAGCTTTATTCATAATAGACAGAACCTGGAAACAACCAGATGTCCCTCAACTGAGGAGGATACAAAATTTATGGTACATTTACACAATGAAAAACTACGCAGCAATTAAAAAAAAAGAAAATCATGAAATTTGCAGGCAAATGGTGGTAACTAGAAAAGATTATCCTGAGTGAGGTATCCCAGAAGCAGAAAGACACACATGGTATATACTCACTTATAAGTAGATATTAGACATATAATAGGATAAAAATACTAATAATCTCAAATTTTACTGTCATCCTGAAATTTTATTACACAAATGGCTACACACATTTCTATACATACATTTTATTTTTTACTTGTAAATTCCGTTGTTTTATATTTAAATGTCTTTACTTAATTTTTCAGCTTAAATATTCTGCTTTTGTTGAATTTATTTGATTATTCATAATATTTGTTGGGTTTTATTCATCATTATTAATTTGAATGTCCAATCTCTGTGTTCATCCTATTCAATGCCACCCAGTTATTTTAAGATTTCCATTTTTAATTTCTATTCTTGCTGTGCCTTCAACTCTGCTTTCTTTGTTTTAAGTTAAGTATGTCATTTTGTTTTTACACTGTAAAATATCTTATTAATATACATTATGAGTTTATGCTACCTTAAAAGTCTTACTGTGTCAGATGGAGAGCAATAGATGAGGGTCTCATAACTGAAGCCAATGATTTTTTTCATCTAAATGAGTTAAATGTGTAAAGAAAGAAAGAAATGTGTTAAAGACCAACTAGTGTCATGATCTATGTTCAACCTCCCTCCTCTTGCAGGTGGTTGAATTGTTGCTGAGGACCTTCTCCATGTTGTAATTGGCTAACATATAGCACGGGGTGAGTGTTCGTAGGTAAGAAGTACTCTGCACAACCAGACAGTGTTCCCTCCAGCTGGCTTCCATTATCAGAACAATGTTATAAGGTGCTTTCAAAAATCGGGTACCAGAAAACCTGGTTCTTTTGCAGGACTCTGTCAGTTCTCAGACATCAATGAGTATTGATAAAGGTCAAAACTTGGAATTTGTTTCCCAGCTTGTCTTTTGTCTTGACCTCTGATTTTCTCTTTGATGGCACACCTGGCACTAATAGAAGTGAGCCAATTTCACTTTTGTCTTTCTCAAGAATTTCTACACAACATTGGATTTGAATGTCAATGATTGTTTCATGTACTTTTTAATTGTTTCATTTCATTTTTCTTTCGTGGGTGTGTGGGCATGCGGGCCAGAGAAGTGGTTCTCGTCAGAATGGTTCTTTCTTTGCAGGTTCCAGCTGCTTTTGCCCATTAAGCCACCTTGCTGTCCCTCCTGTAAATTTTTTTAGAAGTCATATTTTTAATATTTAACATATCTGTACACTGAGTTAGGTTTATTATTTTTACAGAAAAGGTAAGTTTTCAATGCTGAATGCCAAGGGTCAATGTAAATATACCCAAATGCTGTATTTTAATATAAGGCATGCATATGAATGTGTGTATGTGTTTTGAACATTAAATATATATTAAAGGAATGTTTATTATGGCTTTTTTTTTACAGTTTATCCATTGTTACCCTGACTGCAGCCTCCTCCCTCAACTCCTCCCAGTGTCACGTCACCCTCCCTCTTTCTTCCCCCATCTCCTTCTCCTAATCCACAAAAAATGGTGAGTCCTCCTCCCCTGCCATCTGCCCCTAATTTATCAAGTGTTATCAGTACTTCCTGGATCCTCTTCCCCTGTGGCCTGTCAAGGCTGTATTGCCAGGGGCAAACGATCAAAGAGCAGGCAACACATTTCATGACAAAGGCAGCTCCTGCTCCCCTTACTTGGGACGCTGAGCTGCCTATGGGCTCCATCTGAGCAGGAAATCTAGGTCCTCTCCATGCGTGGGCCTTGGTTTTATGGCTTTTAATATATATTATCTTTAAACAATACAGTTCAAGGAATCCAACAATGACTGTCTCACAACTAGAATGCTGTGAATTCACCAGAGGTGCAATCAACAATGCTGGAAGTCTAAGCTGTCCAAATCTTGCACTGATGGATTCCTGGGCAACTGCTGGTCTGCCGCCTATTGTGGAGTCCTGAAGAGAATGAATTGAATCACATTTCCAGCAATATAACAGGCTAGCTTACCACAGAGACATACACTGCTAACCTTGTAGACAGGAGCCTGTCAGGTGTCCCGTGTGAGACTGCACACAGCAGCACTTCAAAACAGATGCTGAGATTCACAACCAAACTTTGGTGGATGCATACGGAGTCTTGGAAAATACTGGAAGGAAAGAGAAAAGGACTGGAAGTGACAAGAGCTCCATAAATAAATAAATCAGAACAAACAAAACAAAACGAAAACAAACAAAATGATGAGCCAACTAACCAGGGTCCAGAGGGGTTTGCTGAGATTGAAGCAACAACCAAGGAGCATATATGAACTGGACCTAGGTTCTCTACAAAGGTGTAGTAGATGGGCAGCTTAAGCTTCAAAGGAGTGCTCCAATAAGGGCATTGGGGACCACACAGGACGCTGATTCACTTGCTAGCTTTTAGATCACTTTCCCTTTGAGAGACTGCTTTGACAGGCCACAGGGGAAGAGGACATGCACAGTCCCCATACAAGTTAATAAGCTGGGATTAATGGGGAGGGGCTGGAAATGATGGTGGGACTAGGAAGGGAGGTGGGAAGGGACTACAGGGATGTTAATTGAGTAAAATAAATAAATGAGAAAAAAAGTTAAAAAAAATCTTGGATATACAAAAAATAATTTTTATGACTTTGTTACCACTGCTGTAAACATTTCAAAGTGATGTTACCTGATAGAATTGAGAAGAGAATTGGTCCCTGAGATACTTGGAAAGAAGTTTATTGTCTCTTAAGAGTGAGACTTATTTGTGACTGATCTCTCAGTGGGAGGGAAAATGAAAGACTAGAATTACCTTATCTCACTGGAATGTGTTAAGTGAAAGGTGCTAAAAGATGTGGCAAGGAAGGTGAAAGATTAAAAATAGTGCCGCATTGTAAGTATTCTGTTGTTTTGCCACATTTGTTTGTGCAATTTGAGTTATGTTTGATATAATTTAGATACCAAGTTTTCTTATAGGTTGCACCTAAGTCAAAACATATAAAAAAAAAACTGGGGAAAGGCAATAAAATTATGGCCTAGAAATAAAATGTTTCTCTTTGGGAAGATTGGAGGCTGATAATTTAAAAAATTCCCTGTGATTCATTAGTTATCTAGGAGCAGGAAAGCATTGTATGCAAACAGTGCAAATATTGGGAGAGAGGAATGTGCTTGGAGGGTTTAAGCAGTCATTTTGTTGTGAAACCGCAATAAAACATGGAAACAGAAAAAGAGCTTTCTGAAAATTGCACCTTCTCATTTGCTTCTGACATGAAATTGACAGTTATGTGAAATAATGATTAACAGACACCATCTTGAGGTACGTATCAGATTATACCGACAAAGAACTCACTTGTTTGTTTGTTTTTTCATGAAGCCGCCAAACATTTTTTTCCTCTAATATTAAAACTTTTTTAATGTTCCACTGCTTGAGAATTTTGGGAGAAAGTAGTAAGATGACACTGTTGAAACTTAGTGTCATTGGTACCTTAGAGGGCCCGTGGTCTGTGGTACCTACTAACTCTGAAGACAGAGTGCACTGGATCACTTTAACTCCAAATACAAGACTTAGAGTTTTGATATACCATACTTCTCTCTCCTACTTTATATCCAAAAGTATTTTTCTCCTATAGGTTTGTTATCCTAGGCTCCTGAGGACCTCTGCAGCATGGCTTTTGTGGGAATATCAACATGCTTGCCATAATCCCCCCGCAAAAAAAGGTTTTTTAAAAATTTTTAATGTGTCTCATTTTTAAATGCCAACATGTTTTCTTTTGCATTTGAAGCAAAAGAAATAGAAAAAAATGTGTGTGAGAGAAAGGGGAGAGAATGAGAGATTTGTCCACATACAGTAATGATCTGCGTCTGCTTTATAAGCCAGAGTATATCAAAACTTCCAAAATAAATAATAGGTGGCAGACCTGTATTATTTTCCTTATCACAACTGATGTTCAAATAAGCAAAGAACATGTGAGTGTGTGGTCACTTTTCATTTCTGCCTGATTCTTTAATAAAGGGGCAATCTTGTAATGGCTTTACTTTCTCAAGAAGAGTGGCAAAACCAAGCAATTGTCTAGTGCTGTGCTGGGACATAGAAAAGGACATTGAGACAACTTATAAAAAACCCAGAAATGCTGGCTTCAGAGACTTAAAAATACAAGGTTCCTCTCTCTCATTCCTTCTTTTTCTCTCTCCTTCTCTCACTCTCTTTAGCTCTCTCTTTTTCACTGAATGATGTTTACCTTGGTGTCTAAGCTTCCAAAGGTGAGTCATTTTCTTACAAGAGAACTATGAAGAAAATATCTCAACATAGTTTTAGAATGAAAGTTTCAGAGATAATATTTCTTTATGAAAATGGCTTATCTGACCTAAAAGTGCAGTCTTTGTCTCTTTTTCACATTTCTCTCTCTCTCTTTTTTTTTCCACTTGGAGAAAGGGTGCGTGGGAAGCAAAGATTCTTCTTCTCACTATGTTTTGCACGTTGTCAGAATTTATTAACACAGTATTTTCAGAAGAATGACAGGGTTATTAGACATTTCATGGCAGAAACTCAAAAACAATTCTGCATCCTGTCTGGTCAAAACTTGTAAGATTTTCAAGAACTACAGAAGCAAAAGTGGGCTTCTGATGAATGTGTTAAATGCAAATTACAAAGATAGTAGAACTTGATTTGGAGACAGAAACTAACAATCAAATATATAAAGTTAAAATCCACAGAAGTGTGTGTGTAATAGATAATTAAGAAATCATGATAAATAAAAGCTCAAAAAAAAAAAAACCAACCCAAAAACCTCCAGTCTCTTCGTATAGGACAAATAACATGGAAGCCACACTATGGAACAGTAGCTTTACCTGTTATAAGGAAAAAAAAAGTCATTTGAATTTATTTTCAAATAACATAAATACTGTTTTCAATGAAGTCAATTTTTTTCTTTAGTAATCCAAGCCTTGCAGATTCACCTTTTTATATTTTATCACATTGAATTGTTTTTCTATAAGTTTATAATCATGTAAAATGAAGTCAAAACATCATTTACTGTCAAAACTGTTCTATAAGTTGCATAGTTCTTGTATTCTAAACAATAACTGCTGTGGATTTTCAATTATCATAGAGATAATCACATCATCAGCTTGATTTGTTTTCACAGAATAGATATGCCATTTGATTTAAAATTTTCTCTCCTATTCTTTGCTTTCAAATATACTGCTTTAAAATCTATAATAAATTAAATGTGGAGATGAAGATTGCTTGAAAATACTGCCTAATGTGTATAAATACTACTATATAAGTTAGGGCTTCGACTACTGTGGTAAAACATCATGAACTAAAACAACTTGAGTGGATGTGTTTTTCAGCTTACAGTTCCACATCACAGTCTATCACTGAGGCAAGTCAGGACAGGAAAAGAAATGGCAGAAACACGGAGGCTGGTGTGGCTGGCATTAAAGGATCCATGTTGACTGGCTTGCTCCTCCTGCTTTGTTCATCCTTTATTCTTAGAGTACCCAGGACCACCTTCGTTAGCAAATTCTGTGAGCTGTGCCCTGCCACATCAAGTTTCAGTCAAGAAAACAAACCATAAGGTTGCTCCTGGGTGTATCTATTGAGGGCATTTTCTCAATTGATGTTTTCTTTTCCCAAATGACTCTACCTTGTGTGTGTGTGTGGTTGACATAAAACCAACCACTGCCAATACTCATCAATAAAATCTCAAACAAACACAAACACACAGGCCAGCACACATGCACACATGCTGGAGGGGGACAGAGGGAGGGGAGAAGAAATGAAAAGAATAACAGACCAAGTTCCAAACATATAAAACCCAGTGTTTACCTTTATTGGGGAAATGTTTATTATCCAAATAAATATTGTGCTGATATTTATATACTGGCTTGATGAGTTGATTGTGCCATTAAGCATATATGCATTTCCAAAGCTTATCTTTTGAGGCATTAGATTGAATTCAGTGCTTTATATACATCTGTATAAATTATGAAGGAGTATGGACAAATGAAAATGGAAGATATGGGTGTATAAAGATGGCTTAGCAGTTAAGAGCACAAAATGCTCTTCCAGAACAGTGAGGTTTCATTCTCAACATCCATTTGATGGTTCAGGACCATCTGTAACTCCAGTACCCGGGTATACAATTTCCTCTTCTGGCCTCTGCGGCGTATATGCAGCCAAAAAAGCCATACACACACATGCACACAAAATATAACTATTTGTAATTGACTGATTGCAGTGGATTGATCAGGACTACACTTCTTGAAAGCTATCAGGAAAGCCTAAAAACTGTGAAATTTTGCTTATTTGTTGTTGATTTGTTTTTTAGTTAAAATCTCTGCAAGTGTCAGCTATGGTAAGAAAAAGGCACTTTGGAGACATATTATGAACTACTTTATTTTTTTCAATATTTAAAATACAGCTCTGTTAGTTATATTTACTAGGTATTTGAAGTACACAAATTTCCATACTGTCAACAACGTTTTATATACAATGAGGTCTCTTTAGAGTTGCTTCTAGGTGGGTCCTCAAGGTACTCTATATCTGTTACTTTGAGCTCCATTTAGTTGTTGATGAAAAGCAATATGATAAGCTAATGCTTACAAAGGTTTAATTACTTAACAGCTTTATTATTAAGTATTCAAGGGATTTTGAACAGAGGACTCTTAAATGTTAAAGTCTTAATTCAATAGAATTAATTAGTCGTATTTTAGTGGAGGAAGACAATTTGACAGGGTCCAAAAAGCAGCAGATATGAGGATTTCATAAATACTCAAATCTCCTATAGTATCCAGCATGTTAAAAGGGAAAATTTATATGTATATATATATATATATGTGATATAAGAGTTATATGTAATATATTATATATTAGAAATGTATATCTAATAGTTATATATAACCACGTATATAATCTAACATATATATCAATATATAAACTATATATAATTGTTATATATATATATATATATATAAATATAAATCTCTAATCTGTAAGGAAAACTTTATTATGTTTGGAATTAAAATTACATACATGCCTTCATTTTAACTGTTACTTTGAGCTCTGTATGCCTTGATGTCTTTGTTTTCTTATCTTTTAAATTGAGGTGATTGATATATTCAAAGCAGGTGCTAGTATGTGATGAGAAGTCAAGAGAAGTTCTTTATAAAATTGAATAGACTGGTTTTTTTTGTTAGTCAGAATCATTTGTTTATATAAATTAAAATCACTTTCCTGTTTTTCCAAAGTAGGACAGTACTTTTAAGGGCAATCACGAATCTCATGATTAAATTTGCACACAATGAAAAATGTACTTGTGCATTTATATGTGATTTCCACATATTTCACACTTGTTAGAACTTTTTATAACATCAAGCAAACAGAAGGAAGAACCCTAGAGTAAGAACAAATTATGAAATAATGGTCAGTGTTGATCCAAGAGTGGCTAGAAATAGAATAAAGAAAACAACTGAGAATTACAAAACAATAGAGATTAGAAAGTGTGATGTTGTTATTTTCCTAGGCATGTATGACACAGTGTATGATAGGGTGAGAAATAACAGCATCACCTTGAAAGATAAGTCAAAAGACAAAGAAATAGTGTGGTGTCTATTTTATTTATATTAAATAATGAAATCAAACTGATCTCAATGAAGTATTTAAGAGCTGACATCTACATCTACATCTTTGATTCTGTGTTATTGTTTTCCACGCAGTGTTTCATGTATACCTTTAAGGATCATTTTCATTAGTAATCACAATTAAGCAGCATATGAATCCATGGAGATCTTTAAAATGCTCACCCAATCTTGAAAGAAGCAGATAACAATGCAAGTCCAAGAAAGGAGACTGGCAGAAACTTTTGAAGGATCCCATTGTTTTCTCTCTCACAGACACAGTGAGAGTCTGAGTGTTTGGTGCATCTCAATAAATATTTGGAAACAAGAAAGAGAAAATAAGTAAACTTTTTAACATGTATGCAAGAGAAGTTGTGGATTACAGATTTAGTAAGCGTGATTATAAAGTTAATATCTTAAAATTATGTCATGGGTCTTCAGATATATGTTCTCTAAATATGTTGATAAAATGTAAAGACATATTTTATTTCAAATTTATCTAACTTATTTTCAACATAGTTTTATTAGACTTTGAATCAAAAAACTGCCTTAGACATATCTATTTTCATTTAGCAAGGTATCAGCAGTCTCCAGAGAGGGACGCCAAACTCAGTATACTCCTTTATCAAAGGAAAGTAAAACAGACAAAACCAGTATGGGTGTGTATAAACAACTTGAGAGAGAAGATAAGCTGGGAGTCCGATCCTGACCATGGCGGTAGAACTGAATAAAGACATAGACTGTCTACTTAAACTTAAATCCCCTTTAATTTACTTAATAGAACTAATTTTAGTGTTTCTTTCTATTTTATTTGTGAATTAAAATAATGCTACATTAAGGCTTGGAGAAGAAATACCTATGAGTGAAATAATTGATACTTAACAAGACAGCAACATCAACACTATAATATTAAATATTTGCATAGAAGACCGTAGTCTACATTTAGATTTGGGCACACAGTCAAATTGTTAGCATGGGAGTTGTAGAAGAGACAGAAAGTATCTGACTTACCATTATTCCTCATCCTACTATGAAGAAAATGGCTTCCCATGATGCTTTATCTGACTATGAAGAAAGCGGATGCTCAACAGTACTGGTAAGGGCAAGGGCAGCGTGGTCTGTCCAGCCAAAACAATGGACACTAGAGGTATAATCCATTTTTAGAGCCTTTCCTTTTTTTTTTCCCTCTAGAGAGTTTTCCTGTGTAACTTCATAACTTTTCCAAATAACAATTATTACATACTTTTAAACTAAATTTTAAACACATAAACTGAGAAATCAATCCTTTTCTTCAACGAGATCATAATATAATTTAGTTAAACTTCAAAGAACTGAACTAATCTAATCTAACAACAACAAAATAATTAAGTGTAGTGCTCTCAGGCTTTGGACTGAACATTCAAGTTCTTGTGCTTTTGTTCCATTTAAGAAATAAATTTAGCAATAGTAATTTGAATAACCTGGTCAAGACAGAATGATGAGTGGCAGCATTCATGGTAAATAAACAAAAAATAGTCATGAAAATGGAGATATCATCATGATAACTGAACGGATAACTGAATACATAACTAAAAAGGAAATGGTAGTATTGATAAGAGATAAAAGCGATGTTAGCAATAGTAAAGAAGTGGAGGATGATGAGTATTCTTTTGAAAAGGGGAAAGATCTAAACAAAGAAGACAGCTTTCTTCAAATATTTAAAATGTTTACATGCTTGAAGTGAGTCTGGTAATTCTATGGAGTACTTGAGGGGCTGAGAATTTTCTTGGCCAGCACTCAGTGACTTTTTTGTTAGGTGTGGGGTCACAAATGCACAGGCTGCTTTTCCCTAGGCTCCTTCCTGGGATACAGCATACATTCTCAGTTCTCAAAAGCTCCTCCTCACTGGCTCACAGGTGGCCTTACAATTCTTCCAGCTACATTTCATTCAACCACTGCCAATAAATTAGCAAGCCTAGCCAGCCTCAGTGGTGCTATCAATTTGATGCCCTGTTGTATAAATATTAGAACATTTTATCATCTAAAATCCAGAATTTCTGTATTACATTTGCTTATAAAAGAAAAGTGGTAAATATTTCAAACACTGTTGCAATCTCTGACTCTAACAATAAATGATGTTGAGATAATTCTCAAATCTCAATAGAATCACCAGATGGCATGTTTTCTAGAAAAGTCAAATTAATAACAATGTATTTTTACATTTTGCAGTACAACATCAAGCCTAATAATATGATCTGAATTCTGAAAATACTAGACAAATCTGCAAGTATAACATTCTCCTAGTGAACATCCTGTGAATTCATAAATATTTACATGTTACAAGTTATAATTATGTAGCACTGGGGAAAAGGGAAAATGTAGCTGTATATTTATATCCTACATGAATATAAAAGAACATTCATAAATTACAAATGTGCACTGTTCTAAGAAGTATACCCACTGAGCTTTTGTTTCTTAAGACCAATACATAAGACAAGTTTGTACCTCGAACACATCACTGGAGTAAAAAAATTATAATTGTAAGTCTGAATGACTATTGATTGCTTATTACAGTTTCTATTAATAGTTCCACATGATTATGCATGAACACATCATTGTAGGTATTTGACAATGTAAAAGGGGAAGTCTGCATTGCTACAGGGATAATCCTTCTTAAGAAACTGACAAGCATGATTATACAAAGCACTGCAAAGTATGTATTTGCTTTGAAACAATTGCCTAAAATAGTACAGTTAAATGCTATCTTGTTATTGCTGTGTATATTAGTTGGTCTGCATAGCAAATTCTATATTACAGATCTCTCAAAACACTAGTAGAAGTCATTGCATACAATAGGATTTTAACATAGACAACTTATGCATATGTTAATTTTCAGTTATCTCAACTATTTGAAAATAAGAATTGAGAATTACTTCCTGTAATTTTACATTATGCATCCTAAGAAATAATCATAACTTAGATTAATTTAAACAGGTTACTTTCATACTCCACATTTTATTTTTTTAACCCCCCAAGTTTTCAAATTCTTTAATTGCTTTGTGTCTATATTTCATATGAATCTCATCATGTACATTCTATATTTAAGTAAATTCAGTTTTAAATTGTCTAATCTCTGAGACTTACCACACATATATGCAGTGACCTCCAATTTTCTGATCAAATTTGGGGTTAGTTACTGTCATAATCAAATATATTCTCATCACTTATTTGAACAAATCATGCAGGAATTGAATACAATTTTTATGAACACTAGCAATATGTTCACTTCTCCGATAATTTTAACATTAAAATTCCATCTTAATAATCCCATCCTTCAGGCTTTGAAGACTCTTAAGGTATTAAAGCAAAAATTATCCTAAGCAGTTAGATTATAATGTATTTAAAGATTAGAAATTTCATGTTGAATATTAACTGCTCTATTTTCCAGGAAAAGAAAACTATGCTGATTTCTTCTATAATTTATACATTTCATAGCCTGTCTATCCAAGTTTAAACCACAGCCATAGAAAAACGGACTTCCATTGGACTTAATGCTACATAAATTTTCAAAGGTGTGTGCAATTACAAAGTTTGATGAATCAGAAGTATTTGTAACAGTGATTTCGTTTCAAAATATGCTCCTGAGTTATTAAACATTAATCACACAAAATGTTTCATTGTAGCTAAAACAATTAACTAAAGTAGTTAACCCTAGTACTGAAAACAGAAGCACTTTGACTTTTTAATTCTAGGTAAGAGGTAAGATATTCATTGCGCATAATATCTCTTTGGCACAGTGGGAGATACTAAAAAGATATGATTTATTAGATGAGAGCATCTCCTCATCTCATATCTAGAGATATCATCAATTACATCTTTCTACTCAAAAATTTCCAGATGTGACCAATTCATAAGGATAAAAGCCATTCTTGCTTTCAATTTTCTCTGAAGAATGTTTCAAAAATGTTACTTATTTGAAAAGGAATTAAAAACCCAATGCTTTTCTAAACCTTACTGTATTTTATGACCACAATTTTATAAAATATTATCTTTTACCAAGCAATGGTTTAATGAAACACATCTTATAAACTAAAAAAAAATCATATGTTCTAATATTCTTTTTCTGATGTTATCACCCCCAATAAAAAGTGAACAATGATAATGACAACTTCAAATGTATGCCATATCTACATGGTACACTCTGCTGATTACATGGTAGTACCACTATCTATTGGTACCAACCAGAAAAACTCCTACTTCCAAGATGATTCCTATATGTTTAAAGAAATAATTTTACTGTGTGTGTGTGTTTGTGTGTGTATGCTTGTGTTTTTGTGTCTCTCTGTGTGTGTGCTTTTATTTGTGAATAACTGCAAATCTGCGCATGCTTGTATGTGTGTGCATGACGTCACTGTGGCTTAACCTGTCATGGATTGGTCTTCTCTAAACATCAGTCCTAAAACTTATTTTGAGTACAGGGAATTTCTACATGAGAGTGATACCCAGAGGTATTTTACTCTTCTAAATGCGATAAAAATTCTTCAAAAGGCTGGCTCAAAATGTCAGCTGTATCATTCTTTTTAGTTCTGCGTGTTGACTCAGATCACCTGTGACATTTTTCAGCAAATCTTACTTAGGACCCACTTTCTGTGGCCCAGAGATTCTTAGTGGTTAGAAACAGGAGACTTACAGAAACAACAAACAACAAACCTGGGTATGGAGAAATTAGTTTCTCTATCCAAGTCTTTTTATTTTTTAATTTTTTAATTTATCATTTATTACAATTTATTCACTTTGTATCCTGACTGTGGCCCCCTCCCTCATCTCCTCCCAATCCCTTCCTCCCTCCCTTTTCTCTTCCTATGTCCCTTCCTCAGTCCACTGACAAGGAAGGTCCTCCTCCCCTTCTATGACCCTAGCCTATCAGGTCTCATCAAGGCTGGTGGCATTATCTTCCTCAGTGACCTGCACCCTCTAGGGGGAGGTGATCAGAGAGCCTGCCACTGAGTTCACATCAGATTACACTCCCTGCTATCCTTACTAGGGACCCCACTTGGAAACTGAGTCGACAGGCTATATCTGAGCAGGGGTTTTAGGTCCTCCCCATGCATGGTCCATGGTTGGGGTATCAGTTTCTGCGGGGCTCTCAGGGCCCAGTATTTTCTTTCTTTTCTTTTCTTTTTTCTTTTTCTTTTTTTTTTTTTTTTTTGACTCTGTTGGTCTCCTTTTGGAGCTCCTGTCTCCTCCAGGTCTTTCTATCTCCCTCTTCTTTCATAAGATTCCCTGCACTCTGCCCAAAGTTTGGCTATATATTTCATCATCTGCTTCAATGTCTCAGTCTGAAGAGTCTTTCAGAGGTCCTCTGTGGAAGGCTCCGGTCCTGTTCCCTGTCTTCTGCTTCTGATGTCTATTGTGTTTGCCCTTCTGAATGAGGATTGAACATCTTCCTTAGATAGTCTCTTTATGTGTATGTTTCCACACCAAATCTGAACAGGACCACTTCAGCCAAATGTAATCATATTTCTTACACTGTTAACATTTCTGAAGATGTTAACAAGGAACTGACCCAGACACTGCATGTAATGCCTTTGCAAGGACAATGTTCCTTATACTACCATTTTTTTTTAAGTTTACTAAAGGTACAGGGAAAACCTAGATTTGAAGTAAGAGAAACTTGAAGAAAATAAATATAGTTAGGTAGTTTATTGAAAATAGTTGATAGTGATCGAAAACATTGGGAAAGTAGAGAATTACTGTACAACTACTTAACTAGAGACTGTGGAAGGTAAAGACCTCATTCATCCATTAGCTTTTATTCAGCCTTGTTCATGATGTATTGGTGAAGATAAGCTTCCTGGCCTCAAGTTGGCCAAACCAATTGGCCAAGAACACAGCTTAGATTAATATATATATATATATATGTAAAATTGTATATAAATATATCATTAAGGAACACTTAAATATCTTACAATAAGAAGTTGGCAAAGGCATAAGGCTCTAGTCCTAAGGGCATATATAGTAAGTGCAATATGTATTAACATATTAAATATATATAAATAAATATAAATATAACAGAAATTGTTCTGAGCACTGGGGGAAATCTTTATCAGTAACATGTAAATCCCAAAGTTTCTTTTCTTCATTTAGATCACTGCTTCCTTTCCCAACCATATTATGTCTTCAGAGCCAAATATGGTTCTAGTCATAGTTTTTCTTTAAAAATCTTTCTCCAGTGTGTTTTGTAGCACAATCATTTACAATTATCTATTATGGACATTCATACAAATTAAAAATGAAAGGACCCTGTATATTTTTCTGTTTATTTTTAGGTGCTGAAAACAGGTGTTTGCTGTTTTAATATATGTATTTAATAAACTGTATATGTTCCGTATTTAATATGTTTTTACAGTTGAAAACTCTTTTGTTAGATTTTTTTCTAGAAAACATAAAGCTATACATGTTATTACAGTTTTGGTGGGTGGATGGAGTCACTGTCATAGCACTACAAATTAGAATCACCCGAGTTGGAAATATCAGCTGAAGTCTTTTCTTGATTTCCTTGATACAGCATGATCTAACCCAACAATGGGTAATATTTACATATATATGTATACATATATGTATGTATATATATATGTATGCATAGATATGTATATTTCAGAAGGAAAATGATTCACTATTTCTGTTATGTCTTACATTTTGCTGCCAATATTGACTTATCGAGTTGATGTTGTTGCCAATTCCTTTACTGACATCAGATTTAGCATTTCCAGTTTCCATTACCGACTGCGTTTTCCAGGACTATAGCATTTTCAGCCACTCAGAAATAAGACACCTGCCACATTGCCACTTTTTAAATTTTTATTTATTAAATTATTATTATTACAATTTATTCACTTTTTATCCCAGCTGTAGCCCCGTCTCTTATCTCCTCCTGTTCCTACTCTCCTTCCCTCTTTCCCCACTATTGCCCTCCCTTAGTCCATTGATGGGGAGGTCCTCCTCCCCTATTTTTTTATACTAGCCTATCAGGTATCAAAAGTGCAGGGAATCTAAAGGAAGGGGGACAAGATAGAAAGGCCTGGAAGAGACAGGGGCTCCTCAAGGAGACCAACAGAGCCAAAAAATCTGGGCTCAGGAGAGCCTGTCCAGAGTAATGAATCAACCATGTCTATACAAGGAGAGGGCCTAGACCCTTGCTCAGATGTAGCCCATGAGCAGCTCTGTCTCCATAGGGGTTCCGTAGTAAGCCAAACGGGGGCAGTCTCTGTCATGAGCTGGGTTTTGATCACCTCCCCCTGGCAAGGTGACCTTAATATGCCTCAGAGAAAGAATCATTCCAACTTGAAATAAAGGTGAGTTAATAATTTATATATGTGTGAGTTTCTGTATGTATGTACATGTGTATGTATTCATGTATGTATGTATTTCATTCTATTCATTCTGTTCCTCTGCAGAACATTACCACAAATTGGTGGTTGACAGTGGGATGTAATGTTCCAGACCATGTTGGTTTTGGGGGAAATCAACTTTGTACTGCAGAAGCTATAGAGTTCCCATAGCTTCATTAGCTACTACGAAAGCATGGAGGATAAGAATGTTGAAAGAGGCAGATGTTGGAAGTTGGGCTTGTGACGTTTCAGAGGGAAGCTGAGACTTTATTGGAGCCATTCATGTGATATTTTGGTTGTGTTTTTTGTATCCTTTGATAATGAGTTCCATAAAAGGAAAGGAAATAGATGCAGTACAAAGAAACTCAAGGCAATGTCGAAGAAGTGAAAAATTCAAAATAAAAGTAAACAAATGCGTACAATGTGTGTACACAGTTTAAATTGTCTCACAATCGCAGAATAGTTTAGTTTGTAGAATAATGTTATATTATATCAGTTATTTTTCCATTGCTGTGATAAAATCATGAGCTAAAGTGACTTAAAAAAGGAAACTTTTATTTTGGCTCACATTTCCAGATAGATAAGAGTCCATTAAGGCAAGGAGGCATAGCAATGCCTGCCAAGTATTGCAACTGAATCACAAAGTTGATAGTGTACATCTTAAGGAAAAGAATAAAGCAGATGAAGCCAACTGGAGGTGGAACATGACTATGAAATCCCGGGCCAATACCCTGCAGGGAGCTTCCTCTAGCAAGGCTGCACCTTCCAAAGTCCCCAGTGTTATCAACTGGGACCCATTTAAAGTTTCTGAACCTGTTGAAGATGTTATTATTCAAATCATCACATTATATTCACCGGCTTCCAGCAGGTCTATAGCTATGTAGTAATGCATTTAGTTCTACTAAGTCCGAACATGATTAAGTACCAAGGATATTGGGTAGCTCCCATATGAACAGCAAATTACATGCATCTAACACACAATAGCATGGGATATACATTTCCATTCCAAAAGGAAGAAATGGGGATAAAATGAGAAAATACTGGGCCAAAGAAAGACTGATATCCACAAGTGAAAACACGAAACCTTGTAGTTCCAAGTTGGAACTTTAATGTCAAAGGGCTAAAATGGCTCAACCACTCTAACTTAGCTGCCTGAAACCTCTCCCTCCCTCTTTCTTTCTCTTGTTCTCTCTCTCTCTCTGCCATCTACATATGCATTTCTCACAGTCCTGAAATCCTAAACATCTTGGTGTCTCCAGTGAAACCTAGGCTTCAGGTTCAAATTCATTTTATTTTCTTAAATTTATTTATTTATTTATTTTCACAATTTATTCACTTTGTTGTTGTAGGCCCATCTTTCAATGTCCTCCAGGTCCCACCCTCTCCCTCACCCTATCCCATAGACCACTGATAGAGGAAGTCTTCCTCCTCTACTCTCTGACCGGAGCCGATCAGGTCCCATCAGGACTGTCTGGATACTCTTCCTCTGTGACCTGGGAAGGCCACAGTGTCAGGGGGTGCTGATCAGGTAATCAAGCAGGTAACCACGTTCATGTCAGAGACTGCCTCTGCTCTCCTTACTAGGGAACCCACATGGACATTGAGCTGCTTATGAGCAGGGGGTCTAGGTACTCTCCATACATGGTCCTTGGTTGATACATCAGCCTCTGCAGGTCTCCCTGGGTCCAGATATTTGGCTTTGATGCTCTCCTTGTGGAGCTCTTGTCCCTTCCTTGTCTTTCTATCTCCCCTTCTTCCACAAGACTTCCTTTGCTCTGCACAAAGTTTGGTTGTGAGTCTCTGCATCTGCTTAGATCCCCTGCAGGGTGTGGTCTTTCAGATGACCTCTTTGGTCAATTTGTTATCAAAAGGTAACTTAATTTTATCTAAACTATGAGAACAGTATAATACAAGATTTCAAATTAGTCACTCTCAAGAAATTAGAAAACATTTTAAAATACTAGCAAATACAGTTATCATAAAAAATTATACCATATTATGCCATAAGTACTTTCCATCTACCACCAAAAACTGCAAAATCAGGTAATTATACTTTGGTTGATGACCATATCAACAAGGTAAGTAAAATAAAACCATTTGGCATCCCAATAAATAAATAAAGCTGTCAATAATATTTTGACTTCATACCATGATAAACATTTGCAAACTATAAGCACACAGAATATGCATTAGTTTAGTACAAGTGTTCTATTAACATCTCTGGTGATCAATGTTTTTTGTCATCTTGATTGGATTTAGAATCACTGAGGAGATACAGCTCTCGAATGTCATCAAAACCCAATAATTTTTCTGGGCCTTTTTACAAGGACTCCTCTGCCACATGTTGCCTGGCTTTGGGCCTCTTTGAAGCCTCAGAGGCAGAACCTACAATCTCCTCCTCCTCCTCCTTCTCCTCCTCCTCCTCCCCCTCCCCCTCCCCCTCCCTCTCCTTCTCCTTCTCCCTCTCCCATGGCTTAGCAGGAGGTTTCTCCTTAGCTGCCCACTCTCCTTAACAATTATGTCTTCTCCAGCATGTTTGGTTACAATTTCATGCTTCCCTTGTATTGCTTTTGTTTAAAATTGTAGAGTTTGTGTCTCTTTCTGCCCCCAGTTTTTTCACTATATAAATGCATAAGCTTTCTCAATAACTACCATGCCGCGGGTTTAATGTTATAGTGCCTTGAAAATTCCTCCATGAAAGAGATTAGTCCATTATTTTAAAGTATAACTTTACACAAAGTACTAAGACAAGAGCAGAAGGCAGCCAGATTTTTTTTTTGCCAAAATATCACAGAAACAGCCTCTAGTCCAATTGCTACTATTGCTTCTTTCTGAAACCTTTTGAAATGTTCCTCTACAGATTCCATTTCCTTCAGTAGTGATGCTTCCACACAATTTCTAGAACAGCCCATATCTCTGTGTCTATGGCATTCGACTACTTTTCAAATAAAAAGTTTCAGTCTTCCACATTCCTCCGAAACAAACAAACAAAACTCAAAACCAAACAAACAGAAAGCAAACAACAACATGCTCATGTTATTCACAGACACAGCTCACTTTCTGGTGCCAACACCTACCTTACTTATTTTCTGTTGCTGTGATGGTCAGAACACAGGCAGCTGTGGAAAGAAGAAAATTTTGGCTAAACCACAAGTACAAACCAGAGAAGCCAAACTGGAAATGAGATGAGTCTATGAAATATTGAAGCCCACTCCTAGTGACACACTTCCTCCAACAAGGCCACACCTCCTGCATATCTCTACAAACATTTCCATAAACTGGGGTCCAATATACCAACCCCTTCTTATTACAATTGTCATCATTTTTATCACCGAGCATACAAATCATGTTTCTAATTAAGGACTGAGCCATCATTTTTAATAGAGAAACACTGGAAATCGTGTCTCCTAAACACTGTAGTTAGCTTTAAATACGCTGTAGCACAGATACTCCATGAATTCCTGGGACTGCGATTTTATACACAGCCTTTATATTAAGTATTAAGTAGTTTTTGCAAATGTCTTCTTTTTTAGTCAGAAAGGTACTTTACATGAAGAAATAGTTATTTGAGCTCATCTTTCTTATGGTAATAACTGGCATGGTTGGAAAAGTATGGCCACATTAATGGCTTTTGCAGCCTATGGCTGGTCTACTCTCATTTGCAGCAGCTTAAGAAGCAGAGAATAGGGAATTCTGGCCTCAATTGGCTTTCTTGGTTATCCTTTTATTCAATCTAGAGCCCTAATGAGTAGAGTTCAGAGAGTGCCTTACTCAATAAATATTTTCTAGAAAGTACTTTGATGGCATTCCAGAGGTATATCTCCTAAGTGATTCTAAATCCAATCAGGATGACAAGGAAGATTGACCACCACAGATAGTAACAGAAAACTTGTACTGAGCTAAGGAGTATTCTGTGTACTTATAGTTTGCAAATATTTATCATGATGTGAAGTCAAAATATTATTGACAGCTTTATTTATTTATTGGGATGCGAAGTGGTTTTATTTTACTTAGCTTGTTGATATGATCAATTGTAAAATGCTAATTTTAATTACCTGATTTTGTGGGTTTGGGTGGTAGATGTTTGACTTATGGCATAGTACGGTATAACTTTTAATGATAACTCTATCTGTTTACTAATATTTTTAAATGATTTCTAATTTCTTGAAAGTTAGTAATTTGAAACTTTGTATTATACTGCTCTTACCATATTTAACATCAAATTAAGCTATCTTTTCATAATGAGTTGTGCCTACTTTGCTACTAGAGAATTAAATAAAAGTAATTTTATGGCTAGCATTATAGCTCAGAGAATAAGGCATTTGCCATCAAGCCTTACAACTTGAGTTCAGTCCCCAGAATTCTTATGATAAAAAGAAAGAATAAATTCTCCTAAGATTCCCTCTAACTTCTACTGGTAGACTTGTGGAAGTAAAAATACACATATACATACACAAAATAACTAAATTGGATACATAAATTATTAGTCATCTCATTAACTATTTTACATAAGCGTCAAAGTATTTAATTCATGTTTGTATATTTTACTTACAAAATTATCTTATTGTTGTTATTGTTTAGTTTTCCCATCATATTTTTTTCTGAGAAAGTGCTGTGAACTTAAACTGTATATCATTGAAAGAATCATTTGTAAACTATTTGAAACTTTGTCCTGTAGTTCCTCAACTTCTGAACTTCATTTTTCTTCTCATTTTTTTTCTTATTGGACTTCATTGTAATCTATATTTAAACGTTTCTGAAAATAGTATTCTTTTTAAAGCGTGGATGACCCCCACAATGCAATTCAAGAAATGCTAATTAAACAGTGTGGGAATATAGAAAACCAAATTCAGATATATATATATTTTTTTTTTTCCTTAGGGTTTCTATTGCTATGATAAAACACAATGACCAAAGCATCTTGGGGAGAAAGGTGTTTATCCTAGATAACAGTTCTAATGGGCACCTTCAGTTTTAAGATATCTTCTTAGCATATCAACCTAGAAGTAACTACTTAGAAGGTGTTTCCTTCCTAAGTCCTATCCCTCCATCCTTTGGGTCATAAGTCTCAGACCTGAGGCTTTGTCTAAATGTTTTCCTTGCCATCTACATTTTCCACTCTATCCTCTCCAGGCATTTTCCAAATTGACCTCTTCTAGACATTGATGGTGTCTTGACATATTCATCTTAGAAGACCCAAATGACTAGTATATGATGTAGACCTTGAGAGTCAAAAAATATTTTCAACAAAATAGGGTCCACCTTGAAATGTATATGGAAAGAATTAGTGTAAACCCAGGATCATCAGCTGCATAGATTCCATTTAATCAAATAATATATACTAATATTCTCCAAAATTATCCCAGAATGTAGTGATTCCCTAACATATTTAATGACAAAATAAATTTGGTTCAGACTGTTAATTCAGTAGGAGCATAAAAACATTCAAGTGTCATTTCTACAAAAACTACATTTGCAGACCATTTGACAGCACATGCACACACTCATTCTATCCTTACCTGGGCTAAAGGGCCTCAAAACAGATGATTCAGTGTGCTCTTTTCTCATGAAATATAATTGTTGAAATCCAAAGTCACAATTCATCATCAAAAGATATGAGGGCAAGAATTCAAGGCAAAAAAGCAAGAAGACGAATTGAAGTAGAGTCTATAGAGGAGTACAGTTATGCCTTAAACCTTATGGCTTGCCGAGACTATTTTCTTACGTCACCCATTATTGCAAATCCAGAGGTTTTCCCATTCACAGTGAACTGAGCCCTCCTGTCAATAATCAATCAAGAAAAACAATGTACCACAAGAACATTTTTTTCCGGTAATGTTCCATCTTCCAAAATTACTTTAGATTGTGTCAAAATGACATAAAAGTTGTCACCGGAAGTAGTTTTGTGGGAGTTCCATGTGGGAAAAGATAAATAGGGGGTGGATGTAATTATAGTTTATTCTATAAATGTATGAAATCTGATTTATGCTTTCTAAAATCTTATCTTTTTATTAATTACACTTTATTCACTTTGTATCCCCCCATAAACTCCTCCCTCTTCCCCTCCCAATCCCACCTTCCCTCCCCCTTCTCCACACATGCCCCTCCCCAAGTCTACTGATAGGGGAGGTCATCCTTCCCTTCCTTCTGATCCTAGTCTATCAGCTTTCATCAGGAGTGGCTGCATTGTCTTCCTCTGTGGCCTGGTAAGGCTGTAAATTAAGATGTTTAGAACTATGTAGTTTAAGTATCATTGCAAAATATACTGCACAAATTTTAAATTATTTATTATAAATGTTAATGTACTTTTAAAAGTTTTATCAGGTCTTTAAGAACTTCATAGACTGTGTTTTGGTATCCATCCCACTTCTCTCTCTTCCCCAATGCACAGCCATCTCTTCACCAGCCATTCAATGACTCGGTGTCATGTCCTGTTCTTTTGTTTGGTTGTTTTTCACTAAAACTGATGTGTACTACTCAACTATCCTTGTTTCTATAGCCTTCCACTGGCACATGGTCAACTTAGAAGATCTATACTTTTAAAGAAAATTGACTTTCCCTTTCCAAGGAACTAACAATTGCCATTAGCTCTAAAGCTAGGGATGGATTTTTATGACCAATTCCCCATCCCAGGTAGAGCTTTTACTAGTTTTTTGGCTTCTGCTAGTCTTCTATATGTTGTCACAGACATTGTGGGTTCACCTATGATGCTACATGCCCAGAAGACAATGTCACTGTAGTCACCTACAACCTTTGGGTCTTATATCTTTCCTCCCTTTATTTTACAATGATCCCCTAGCCTTGATAGGAGACAGTGTGATGTACATTATTTATTTATTTAATTATCAGAAATATGCAGTATTTTATATTTTATGACTAGGTCAGTTGTAGCTCTCTGTATTAATCACCATGTACTGCCAAGAAAATCATTTCTGATGATGATGAGGGAGAAGCATTAATTTCTTTTCATAGTAAGTTTGTAAGAGTCAGTAAATACTATCTCTGTTTTGCAAAAATAAGCACATCAGGTTTTCCTCTAGAGCAGTGGTTCTCTGCCTTCTTAATGTTGTGACCCTTTAATACACTTATTTATATTGTGGTGACCCTCAACCATAATCTTATTTTGTTGCTGCTTCATAACTGTAATTTTGCTACCGTAAAGAATTGTTATAAAATTATCTGATATATGGGATAACTGATCTTTGACTGCTGTGAAAGGGTTTTTCAACCCCAAAAGAGTTTGTGACCCAAAGATTAACAACCACTGCTCTAGAGCCTATATCATGTATAGCTATAAGTTCTCAGTCCACTAATAGTGTCAGATATGGGTATCATCATATGAAGTAGGCTAAAGTCCAAATAGAAAGTGACTGACTACTCCCAGGACATTCATGCCCTTGATATACCAGTGAGCACATCTTAGCAAATCAATCATTGCATATTTCAGAGTTAATGTCTGGGTAAAACTGATGATTACTTTCCTTTCCAATAGCATGTATAGTACCTTCCAGTACTATAAAAACTAAACAGTAGAGACAAGGCTTCCAGATATATTTTATTTCTTCCCTTTATTTGACTTGGGTATGTGGTGTCTTTAATAATAGGAACTCCCTTAGGTTCTTTAGGGTAACCAAGACCAATGTCAATATCCTGTAATGAACCTGTGAGAACTTACTGGCCAACAGTGTCAGTGGAAGTCACTGGGCATTTTATTCTTTAGTTCGTGGTGTCCATTAAGGATATTTTTCCCATGTTATAGGTTAGCTCCTTTTTAACTTCCCCAACTCCTTCTCTACACTCTACCCAACACCTTCAACCATACTAAGTTAGCCCTTCCTGATTTATCATTCCAATTTACCTTTTTATACCATTGCATTTTATTTCTGTCCCTTAAAACCTCTTAACCATGGCCACTTACTAATTGCCTGACCAGATCTCATTTGAGTGTTCCAAATAAAATATACATATCTGATAATTAAAAGCTAATACAAATAAGACAAAAAGTGAGATTGTATTAATGGGTCTCTTTTTACATCAATCAGAATAAATTTGGAGGCTGGAGAGATGGCTCAGTGGTTCACAACAGGACAGGAGCCTACCACAGATTATCTCTGAAAGACTCTACCTAGCAATGCATCAAAGCAGATATTAAGACACACAAGCAAACCTTCAGCAGAGTGCAGGGAATCATATGAAAGAAGAGGGAGTTAGTAAGACCTAGAGAGGACAGGAGCTCCACAAGGACCAAATATATCAGGGCACAGGGGTCTTGTATGAGACTGTTTCTCCAACCAAGGACCATGTATGGATATAACCTAGAACCCCTGCTCAGATATAGCCCATGGTAGCTCAGTATCCAAGTGGGTACACTAGTAAGGGGAACAGGGACTCTTTCTGATGTGAACTCAATGGCTGGCTCTTCAACCACCCCCCTACCCACTGAGGAAGGAGAAGCTTTGCTAGACGACAGAAGAGGACATTGCAGCCAGCCCTGAAGAGTCCTGATAAGATAGGGTCAGATGGAAGGGAAGGAGGTCCTCCCCTATCAGTGGACTTGGAAAGGGGCAGGGAGGAGATGAGGGGGGGACGGGGGAATGAGAAGGAATGAGGGAGGGGGCTATGGCTGGGATACATAGTACATAACCTGTGATTAATATAAAAATAAAATTTTTAAAAAGTGACTGTTCTTCAAAAGGACATTTGTTCAATTCCCACAGCTTTCTCTCACAGCTTTCTCTGGCTCTGGTTCCTGGGGGATCTGACACCTTCACAAACAAATAAAAGCAGGCAGAACACCAATGTATATAAAATAAAAATAAAGAAATCATAACATTTTCAAAATAATACTATACTTCTCTGTAAGAGAAGGTTTGCCAGCGCACATGATCAGATGCCTTCTTTCACAATTCTCTGAGAGCCTAATACAGACTGTGTGAGGGTGGGTTGGGGGCATTTCTGTTTAAAATTTAGGAAAAAGAATGATTGTTTCCAGTTCCATCCATTTACCAGTGAATTTCAGCTTTTCATTATTCCTAGTATTTTAATAATATTCTTGTATAAATACACTTATTTTATTATTCATTTATTTGTTGATTAATATCTAAGCTATTTCTGTTTTCTTGCTTTTGTGAATAAAACCACCATGGAGATGGATAAGCAGATATTTCTATATTAATGTAAGTTAGTTTAAAAGTTATGCTATTTTCCTCATTAGATTTTACAATTTTAAAATTGCTTTTCTTTTCCAAAATACCTGTTTTCTTATTTATTAGTATTAATATTATTAATATTTAAAATTTATTCACTTTGTATCCCTATTGTAGCCACCTCATCTCCTCCTGGTCCCACCCTCTCTCTCTTCCTACCCACCCCTATCCTTCTCCCCTAATCCACTGATAGGGGAAGTCTTCCTCCTCTGCTGACTCTAGCCTATCAGGTCTCATTAGGATTGTTTGGATCCTCTTCCTGTTGGGGGGCTGGCTAGGTTGCCCCTCCAGGAGAAAGTGACCAAAGAGCAGGCAACTAAGTTCATGTCAGAGACTGCCTTTACTAGTACCCTGCTCCCCTTACTAGGCCACCCACAAAGAATGAATTTTCTATGAGTAACATTTGAACATGAACTCCAGGTCCTCTCCATGCATGATCCTTGACTGATGTATCAGTCTCTGCACCCTCTTCCCTGGCCGAGACTTTTTGACTTTATTGGTCTCCTTGTGTGGCTCCTATCCCTTCTGGGTCTTTCTATCTTCCTCTTTTTGCACAAGACTTTTTGAGCTCTCTGCCCAAAGTTTTGGTATGAATCTCTGCATCTGCTTCAATACACTGCTGGGTGGAGTCTTTCAGGGGACAGGAAAGATGCTTAATTCTTATTCAGAATGGCAAACAAGATAAACACCAGAAGTAGTAGAAGAGAGGGAACAGGACAGGAACCTGTTTTCTTAATTTTGAATTTTGTTTTAATACTCGCACATCAAATAATTCTCAGTAATGTATCCAACAATTTTAAAATTTCAACAGAAACTTTTAATTTCTATGAATATCATATAGGAACAAACATTATCTTACGGTTGAGTGTGTTAATTTTGAATGCCCACTTTGATGTTTGCTCATTGTATTTTTCATTATTTCTTTGTTTTTGATAATTTTATATTAGTTTGCTCAGTAATTCTTGGAAGAACTCCCCTAATATTGTGATGATGCCAGAGCATTCAATTCTGCCTTACAATTATGTCCATTGTTTTCTATATTTAAAAGCTATCTTATTTTAAAGCATGTAATCTAGAATGATATGGAATCTTTAAAATTGAATGTTTTATCATTATATAAAGTCTGTCAGGATGTTTTTTTTTCAGAAGTCAGTTTTGCCCATGGTTATTATCATATCTTCCTTGTTTTAGCAATTGTCTAATCTTTATTAATCCATTGACTATATGCTTTCCTGTGCTTTAACCATGACAAGTTATCAAACTTTTTCTAAACTAAGTTTAATTTTCCAAACTAAAATACTTACATGAATCCATTTGCTTCTTATTTTCCTTGCATTCTTTCATTTATAATAGGGTTGGATACCGAATCAAACCTTTTACAAGCTCTGCATTCTGTCACTCAGAAATGTCCCACCTGCCCTATACAATGCATTTCTTTTAAAAACATAATTCAAGTCAACTGTATCACATTACTATTACTGTGTTTTTTCATTTCTTTCTCTCTCTCTTTTCAGTTCTCAGGCTAAATCTCAGGGCCTATCACATGAAAGGTAAGTATTCTTTATCTTCTATACCCTTGCTAATATAAATTTTCTACTTGTGTTGTTTACATATTTATCTTTTTTACTCCTCTTTCTTCTGCTTTGATTATTTCCTCTTACCAGTCAGCTTTTAAATTTTTTCATAGCAGTTTAATTTATCTAATAGTCATAATTATGCTATTTTAAAATTACCATTTAAATATTGAATTTCTCTAGATAAACAGAATATGTGTGACATATGTCTTATTAGTATAATTTTGCTATATCAATAGAGAATACATTTTTTCTAAGAGAAGGAAATCTCTAGCCTGTATGAATTCCTATTATTCCTGCTATGCAAGTCAATCATCTGGCTAAGACTTCCCTTTAGGAATCCGATCTGCCTTAAACTATGCTAAGAAAACATAGTTTTACATCCCCTCCCTTCCCTTTTCTCCCCTTCCCTGCCCTCCACTCCCTTCTCTTCCTTTTTCTTTTTTCTCCTCACTTCTCTTCCCCTCCCTTCCTTTCTCTCCCTTCTCTCTCCTCTCCTTCCCTCATCTCTTCTCCCCTCCCTTCTCTTCTAATTTTCTTCATCTGTTTAGCAGCTACGGATTACAGTGTTGTTGACCTGGTATTGTTCAAATTCTAATAAAACTATCTTCAAGCTTTCTTCTCTGACTGTTCTTAAAATTGTTATTAATCAGATAACTTGCAACAATTCTTCCAGTCTTCCTGAAATTTTCTGAAAAAAAAATAACACATGCACATGTACAGGCACTCATACTCATACACTTCTTTACATTAAACATGAAGGCTAATTGTCAAATCTGCAATGCACATCCAGTGTGAATCCAGAGGCATGGGAATGAGTAGTGCAGATCCTAATACAAACCTGGGCAGAGAGTCAGAAAGCCAGTGTCACCAATGAGAGAGTAAATCCTCTCTGGTTATTCTTTTGTTCTATGCAGGTTTTAACATTCTGAATGAAACAAAATCACACTGTTAGAGAATCTTCATCCAGCCCACCAATTCAAATACTAATCTCTTAACAAAAGCTCTTAAGCATGTCTAGAATAACATTTAAACCAATTACTGGGTATCTGGTAGTCTGATCAAGTTGACATATAAGATTAATAGTCATCTTAGAATACATTAAATGGGATTAAACAATTCCAGAAGCATGCATCTTTTGTAGGCACTTACCTGTGTCTGAATACCATTAAACACATTTTGCTATTGCTCATATCATTATTGACAAAACTGTTCATCTGCAAATGTTTTTCACCTATGGTAACCCCTTTCCAACAAGTTGCTGCATTTCTCTTGCTAGTCATATTTTTTTTTATAATTTGTCCTTCTGTATAGACTTATTAGCTAGGTTTTGGTGCGGGAATTATTGCTATAGAGAATTTATAGGCAGTATTCTTTGTTGTGTGCATCTGTCTTTTCCTCAGCACAAGTAAGGCTAATCTGATTCCATTTTGTTTCGTGTATTCTCTAACTTATCTACTAACGTCCTTAATTCGTGCATAGAATGGTAGCTATGGCAGTTTAAATATCTTCTGTCCATTGGTGGTTACTGTCTAGTTAGATTTCTCATGTGTAGGTTTGTACATTCCATAATTTATGCCTGATAACCAAGTATAATATTTGTGGCTCTTTCATCTTTGCCTTTGACATTCCTTTGGGAACTCTAGTTTTGATATTGTGGTAGACATAAATCTGCTTTTTACATCTCTGAAAGCTTTTTCATATCCCTCTGTGTCTGTCTTTTTTTGTGTGTGTGTCTTTTTCTTTTTGTGCTTATTCTCTTTCTTCTGAAAAGTCAGGTAATTTTTATACTCTCAAGATATTCATTAAATCAGAATTTTCCTTTCAGTGATTTATATTAATCTTCCCTGTTATTTCTATGAGCAGATATTACATACACTTATTTTATTTTTAACTATGTTTTTTCATTTTATTAATTAATTCAATTTACATCTTGGTCATAGGCCCCCCCTCCTTTCCCTTCCATATCTCTCCCTGCACTATTCTTCAAAATATGAAGCCACCCTACCCAGACACCCCAACTCGTGTATGTACATGAGGACTGAGTTCAGCTTCCTTCTAAGTGGCCTGGGAGAGCATTACCATCACAGGGAAGAGCTCAGAAAGCAGACACTTACTTTATATGCCTCATCTAATATTTATAATTTTCTATATTGTTGATTGTGTGGTTTGAATAGGAATATTCATTATTAAAATTTGTAAATATATCTAATGATTTAAAAATAATCACAAATTAAAACTATTTTGAGACACTATCTCATTCCAGTCTGTATGGCTGTCATCAGAAATGGTTTCAATAAATATTGCAGAGGATGTGGAGACAGAAATTTCAAAACTAATTTACAATAGAAGCATGGGACACAGTTATTTTATTTCTGAGCATGGATCGAAACAACCCTCTATCCAGAAGAGCTATTTTTAGCCTCATAACTTTTTCTCTTCTTTATATTATGCCAAAGAAATGCAACCAACCTACTTGTCCATCAAAAAATAAATGGACAGTAAAAGTTATGTATATATTACATTATATCTATTACATGTATCTATATACCCATACCATTCTCTAAAATATACATATATATATACATATATACATATATACCCCAAGATATACAAACAGTGCCCTAATAAACACCTATATTTTACAAGCACACACATATATACCAATATCTATATGACAGAGTAAGAATTTTATTCCATTCCATTATATGCCAAAAATATATGACTCATTTTGTTTAATGTTCTAGGAGTTGACACTTAAAAGATTACTTTGGATCTCAGATGAGCCTTGAACTTTTGGCTTTGCAAGTTCCTGCAATTGTTAAAATTTAATGGGACTTTTAAGGTTGAACGCAATGAATTTTTGCAGTCTGAGATTCTCCTGAGAATATTGGGCAGGGGGAGAAAGGAATAGAGTTTTGACAGTTACTCTTAATTGTCATCTTCGTGAACTCTTGAGTTATTTGGAAGGTATGCCTCGGCTATATTTGTGGAAGGTTATCCTGATTATAAGTAATTGATATGTGATGTAACACCTTAATTGTGGATGGCATTCTAGCCTGGAGCAGAGGATCCTGTATTGTTGTAAGCAAAGAAAAGCTGCTGAACACCAGCAAATATTCTCTGTTCTTTTGTTTATTATTATTATTATTTTGGTGTCATAATACTCTGCTGTTTTAAACTATTTCTGCTTGACTTCCCCATTGTGGTGAACCTATATCCTGAAACTGTGATACAGGACAAACAAGATCAAGAACAAACACCACTCTCCTCCTTAATTTGCTTTGGTCGGGATATTTTATCATAGGACTTCACAGAAAGTATGAATAAAACAGCAATATATCAATTGTTTCAATGGAAGTAAATAAATGCATGTGTTTGTTAAGTAGTTAGGACCACAGAGAGGCAAAATATGAACACTGTGGTGATCCGTCGATGATAATTATATATATAAAAAAATCCAGATCAGGTCTGATGAAATGAAATGATAACGGTAGAGTCATTAGAAGTCACAAATTTAGAAGAGGGATGGTCCTTCTGTCCTGAGACAGTCTCTGGGGCCTCAGCATCTCTAAAGGATTCCAGGAACCCTATTGCCTTAAAAGTGCCCTGAAGGTGCCAAGCAATGCAAGTACTGCTTTCCTGATGAAGGTGTATAGCAGCCTGAAATAATCTCTCCACATCACTGGCGTTCAGATATCTGGGAAGAGGTTGCCAGTCATCAGGTGCCGTGGTTTCTGAAGGATGGTGATGAACTAGGCCTGGAACGTCAAGAAATCTCCTGGAACCCATACCTGCTGTAGCACAAGAGTAAAAGGAGCAAGGCACAGAAAGTATTGTTTCTCCTAATTTGAGGTTTACAACTGTTTATTCAACTACTTTCTATACCTTTTCAGTCGAGTTTACAGAAGTGTATTTAGAAGCGTATTTGCAGACTATGTATCCCAGTCCTAATGGGGACACAAAACTAAGCAATATTACACCGTTGGCAGGCACAAAAAACATTCTGTATTACTCAAAAAACACATTTCTAGTCATATTCCCATGGACATTACTCTCCCGAGATGTGGCCAAATAGAGCCATTAGAAGACTGTAACGAGACCAAAACACCAGCAAAAACTCACTGCACATCAGTGAAACAGTGTAGCTTGATCAATGTGGAATTCATAGAGTTCCCTGGAATGTGAATTTTCAGTCCTTCATGACACCCTTTCCCGCCACAATACAGTTTTCTGGCATCTTCAGTCAGCAGAGATAACGCCGGTAGGGGAGGCTGGGATTCCCTCTGCTGAGAGCCAGGGCCTCCTGGGCCTGCTTGTTCTGCTCCCTCAAGGCAGTGGTCAAGAGGCAGAAACCTGTCTTCACAGAGAAGAGATTCGGTGACTTCCACTCAGAGCGCTCTCAATGGCATCATGAACTACTGTCAGAATGGCTGGTTGTCTTCCTTATGATTCAGGCACATAGACCTCCTAGGAGCATTTGAAAGAAGTATAACGCATCTATCTTTACTTCCGCGTGAAGTTATTTTATGATTAGTAAGATTATTTTTGGGAAATTTTTACTCTGGCACAGTTTTTTTTTTGCACCATCAACCTTTGCTTTGCTAAATAACAAGCATGCATTTATATATTGTAGAATGTGTTATTATTGTGCTACTGTGTGTGAAGGACAGAGGGCAACTGTGTGGACACAATTCTCCCTTCCTGTTTGATGTGCGTCCCACGGACTCAACTCAGATGGCCTGGCTTGCATAGAAAGTGCTCGAGGTTTGTATTAATTGTGCGGATAAAGGATATAAATGTTGGCTTTTTACATAAAAATTTTACTGTTGTAAAGACAATCTATCGACAGGCAATTGATAGCATCATTATTTTTGCTTCTCCATAAACCTTAAATCAAAGCACTTTGCAATCAACAAAGCGTGAGTTGCTCCTCACATCAATGACGCTCCTCCCATCCAACATAGAAACCTTGGTCTGTGCTCTGTTGCCTGGTGCCCAACACTTGGACTCCACATCCAGGTGTGGCTTTATGTACCTACTAGGAATAGCCATAAAGATTTATGAATATGTTGAACTCTAAGGAGACCAGTTTGTGTCTTAGATGCTTACCATCTAAAAGAGTTTTATGAAATTTCTAAGCAATTTTAGTGAAAAAGTACATTTTGTAGCGTACATGAGAAATATCAGTGTAAAGTTTTATGATTTTATTTTTGCAATGTTAACGTAATACAAAACAGTTTATAAACAAGTAAAATCAATTTTATATATGTCACATAAGGGTCATTTAAAAAACAATTGCAAATCCCTATTACTTTTTTATTACCTTAACGAAGTAAATAAACTAACTTCAATGTGCAATTACATATATGAATATTAACATATAATTTTATGTACTATATAACGATCATCAACATAAAATATTTTGCTATTAATAATATGTTAATATTATGCATTAGTATGAGTTTTGGCTTCATGTATCAAAAATATGTCATTACCTTTAATGTGGTTAAATGAACTATTTTTTTTTTTCTTTTTGGTTTTGTAAGACAGAGTTTCTCTGTGTAGCATTGGCTGTCCTGGACTCACTTTGTAAACCAGGCTGGCCTTGAACTCACAGAGGCAAGCTCCCCAAGTGCTAGGATTACAGGCATGTGCCATTGCATTTCAAACTCTCAATGAGCTTACACTCACACAAGGAAAAATATTCAAACTGTTGCCTGCAACCTAAACTGTAACTCCATGGCTGGATAGTCACATCTAATTATCATATCTTTCTATTTGTCTAACTATAACAAGTGTAACTTTCAAATGTTTTACCATTTGTGGTGAGACTTAAATAAAGCTGATTAAATTATTTATTTGCACAGATCTATATTGCTGCAAACATTGCTACATTGTTTTGCTCTGATTTTTGTTTATATATTCTTTTGTAAAATCCTAGGTTGAAATTACAAATCATCACTTTGTGCACATTGTGTTCTGTTCTAATGAGACAATAGGGTCTATCTTACATTGATTTATGATTTATTAGAACATAGTTAAGAGATAGCATTTCACTCAATTTTATGACTAACTTTTTATAATCTTCAGAAGTTATATATTCACTTGAAAGCTGAGAATTGTGTTGTCTTTTTTATTACTTTTATATACATTAAGTTCACTAAACCAATAAAATCTATGTACCTTTATTTGACTGAAACTATTATTATATTTTGAGCATTCTTTAATATTATTTGCTTTATAAAATTCTTTTAAATCATTGCATATGAAATACTAGAATATTCTCTTCCCTCCCTCTCCTCTTCCTCTTTTCTTCCCTCCCCTTCTCTCCCTCTCTCTCCCTTCCTGCCTCCTTCTCTTCCCTCCTTATTTTCAGTTTTCTTTCCAGCTTCATAGCGTGCTGGGGAATATGTTCTCTGAAGTCTTACAGCACCGCTTCTTTAAATAACTGTTTGGAAACCAATGGACGAATAACACTTCATTGCAGGGGAATCTTTTCTATTTCATGAAGATTATTCTTTTATTATTATTATTATTGTTATTATTATTATTCCAAATTACTGAGACAATAGGCATCCGGATCACACCGGATAGTGAGTGTGGCCTCTTTCTTCTCGGCAGAAATGAGAAGTGCTTTCTTTTGCTTGCTAGTCAAGTGTGAGGATGTGGTGGCACTCACTGCTCTCCTAACCGAAACAAAGACTACTGCTGTTGTGGAATATGTCTTTTCTCCTGGGGGAGTGGAAGGCATTTCCCACTTCATCTTTGTACTCCCCTGTTGTTCAAATAATACCGGGATCTGCTTGCAGGTGGGTGTAATTGAAAGCCAAAATGAGTTTCTCTAAAGATTTCCTGGGTCACTTTCCCAGGGCAGAAGTTACTAGCCCCTGTAGGTTTATGATTCAGGCATACAAACTTTGCAAGAAATTGTCTGAGATGCCTAACTCATTCATGTCCTCTGTTTCTTGGCAGTAGTGTGCCCTAGCACACGACAGCTGCAGTTTTTCTTTTTATCAATTATTTTCTTATGAAATAATTTTTCTTTGATTGTAATAGAGGTGAAGAGAAAATTTTACATCTCTTATTTACATATTTATGTGTTATTTTAAATTTAAATTTCAGAGTCATTTTGAGTGAGTATAAAATCCATGCTCATAACTGATTTTTTTGTAGGTGTAAGATGTTTATATGTGTAGATTGACACAGTTTTGATTCAAGCCAACTTTTCCTGTGCTGTCTGCTTAAAACAGACAAAATAATTATGGTCATGCCCCCACATCATTTCCTCATTATAACTTCACATTGTTCATGTATGCATATTTTAAAACAGATATGTTTGAATGTTGCAACAGGCCTATCTATCTTCACAGTGATACTTCAAAGGTGAAAATAACTGCCCATTTTAGGGTCCAGATATATGTCTTTTTAATGCCCTTAATAGATTCTAACTTCCCAACAACAATGAAATAAATGTGATCATAAATTATTTTCTATCCCCTGGAATACCACCACAAAGCATTGTTTCTCATAAACCAGTACAGACATTATTGCTACCGAGCATTCAATTGCCCTGTGTGAATACAAGCAATATTTTCTGAATGTATTATGAGTGTGTAGTTTAAAATAATCTTGTCCACTTATAGAAGGTAGGCCATACATACACTCACACACACTCACATATACTCACATTGCAGTGTGTCTGGAAAGTCATGGCAGGGTGTACCCAGACATAAGGATATATGAAAAAGGGATCACGCCTTATATATTTTAGAGCACAGAAGAGAAGCCTGATCCCATAGCAGTGATTCTCAACTTCTTTATGCTGTGACTGTTTAATACTCTTCTTCATATTGGGGTGACCTCCAACCATAAAATTATTTTTTGTTGCTATCATAACTATAATTTTGCTATGACGTGAATTACAATGTTATACGTTATGTAGGATATCTGAAATGTGATGTTGTGAATAGATCATTTGACCCCCAAAGAGGAGGTGACCCACAGTTTGAAAAACACTGTCCTAAAGACTTAAGTTTGGACTCCCTCTCCTAATTGTTGTCCTGTAAGGGCTATGTATACAATTGTTTGGTGACATCTTCCAAAGGGTTCTCTCTATTATACTAAGGATATCAGAAAGCCAGTCAGCCTCTGTATAAACAATGGCACCCCTTAGATTCTGAATCCTATGAAGAAATGACAATGACTGTTTCAACTTTTGTTTTCTTCTTTGCCTTGGGATACACAAGGAGCATGTAGGAAACACATTACTGCATCAACACATTCCTTATCGCCAAAGGTAGTTCTGTTTTCAGTGAACTAAAAGAGGTAAATGACAAAATTCTGTTTAACTGTATATACATTACACCAAGAAAGAGACATAGTTTTCACTAAAGGAAAAGTATCGGTGTAGCACACTAATTTTATTCCACTTTGTTTTCTTTTTATAAATTTATTTTCTTATGGGAATACACACAGATTCTATGAACTGAAACCAGAAGAGTGCTTCTCTGCAGCTTTGGGCAGCTGGATATAAGGCATGTCTGCTTTGAAGCCTGAGTCCTGACTTGCTTCTTCTCCAGAGACCCCAGTACTGACAAGTGACCTCTTTACCTTGTATTGGACATATTGATCCAGAAACTGCTCACAAAACCTGCCCTGATTTTCTGCTTTCCAAACCACACAGGGTTGCAGAGTTGACCTCCGGTCTCTCCAGTGAGGTGGAGTGCTAAGCTCCCCTCTGGCGTGTGATGGATATGCCCTGACCCTATGATATTTGGTGTTTAGAATCAAATTTTCTCACTATGCACAACACTAAACTAACAAAACTATTCCATTTTAAGTAGCTAAATCTCTGTTACAGAGATAAATTCAGTGCTTCTGATAATTATAGGTTGCTAAGAAATGAAACAATTAGAAAGACTCCAGGCAAATACTGATGATTGTCTAGGTCCACTTCAGTTATACAGTTAGTTCAATTAATAGGAAAAGAGTGTCACATACAGTAGAAATTTTGTGGAACTGATATGGAAATAAGCATTTGACGTTTCATTAGGAAAATCTCTTAAAAATGTATAACATTTAAAGAAATATCTGAATACTTCTTATTAGGAAACAAAATTTGATATCTAATGCATATCAAAATTATTCATACACCATAAACCCAAATATACGGTTTATTAATATATTTTTAAAAGGTTATCCTTTTGTTGCAGGAGATTGCCAAAATAAGGGCAATTCCTCAAGGCATTCCTCCTACATTAGGTGAGAATGTAAAGGGATATAAGCTTCCTGACCAAAAAGTCCAATAAAATATAGCTGATTCCAGCACAGGCTCTAAGTCAAACATTTACAAGCATTGGTTGGTTTCCCACAAAATTTCCACATGCCCTTATTTACGCCTCTCTCAAGGCATAATTTTGACTCACAGTTAAATAATCTCTCACAGAAAGACTGTAAACTTTTTTTGAAAAGTTCTGGTTATTATAATATTTCTGCATTTATATTCCATCACATCAGTATTAAAGACTTTCAGTTACAGTGCTGCTGGGGATAAAAAGCTAAAATGCCTTTGCTCACAGGTGCATTAAATCCTATTAAAGAATCTTCCTTATAGCACATACCTCATTACTGCATACAAAGGGCTGGATTATAAAATGAAGGTGAAGTGTACAAAGTATGATTTGCTATTACTTGGTGTGCATATGCTGAAGTCATTAGGTTTTACACTGTGCTCGAATGATAGCAGGTTTCACATTGCTATTGAGGTCTTCCGTGGAGGCTGCTTCTGGGTCAAGCAGACTGACATAGGGTGACGTCTATCAATATGGGGGGATGAGAAAACGTCCCTAAGTAGATTTGCACAGCAACGAGGTCCATTCCTCTACAACTTTTATTGTGCAATAGCAGCACCAGGTCAGTGAACAGGCCATCATGAGGGAATCAAACGAAACTGAACTGAAAAAGAAAAAAAAAAAGGATATAAGGCTAAATTAGGTGATTTAAACATTTTCCTTTAAGCTTATACAAAATCCTCTAGCTATAAAATCCTGCATAATACTTTCCTGGATTTCTGTGTTGCAGACATATAAATATTAACTAGTTCAGGGCTGGACTGGTTGAGCTCCTTAGGTAAGTGAAGCTTTGTCTGGGGGAGAGTATTTTTCTCACAAGCAGGTAGCTTGATCCTATTTCAATTTTCCTACAGGAGCCATTTAAACCAACCCCCAAAGGAAAGTGTCAGTAAAACAGCAATTGTGAAGATGTATTAATGAAACTTTGCTTTTCCTTGGGGAGCACAAACCTTTCGTTGTCTAAATAATTTGATAACATAAGGGCAAGCCGTTAAAAACGAGATAAAGCCAATGAATTGGCTTGTAACTCACCATAGATACTATTTTTAAAAAGCTAGCTACCCTCCTAGCCTATCCATTATTCAAGCAGCTCTTCTGCTCTTGGGTGTCAGATGGGGAACTGATGAGCGTGTTCTGGTGAAGACAGTAAGCGGATGTTAACGTCCCACTGAGAGAATTTCTCCAGGTCGAATAGAAAACGTTCTACTAATCATCTACCCCATGAAAATGCCAGCTGCGGCCGTGGTAGGATTATCATTCTCATAGACCTCTTACCGAGCTTTTAGCTAAATGAAAAATCTGCCATTGCCTAGGGAGAAGGCATCGAGCAGATAAGAAAGAACAGTGTTTACTAAGAAGCTGCGCTGGTGCAAATAGAACAGGTTTTTCTGTGATGTAAAAATCATAAGGAAACCATTAGGTTAAAAAAAAAAAGATCAATGTATTTACACGTTTCATTTGCAGCAGTTTTATAGGCTCATTAATTTAACATTTCTCTCTACCTTCTGTCCTGAGGGTGTCTTGTGATTTGTTATTCCATTGCTTTATTTCTGTTGCAACACTTGGCTACATACTGTAAATTGCCATATTGCAAAAGAACCCAAAGTTTTAAATATTGTCTTCTTTATTCTTTACAAGGGCCATAACTGTTGGAAAAACAAAATTTTTAAAGTATTTGAAACATTTTATGTTAAAGAAAACCATATATGTATAATGTATAATTAATATGGAAAGATACTATTATCATTACTAGAGGAACAGCAAGAACAGCAGGCCAAACACGGGCAAAGATGGCAGCTGTTAGAAGACTTTGAGTAGTATACATAGTTACCTAGGACCAGCGATATTTTTGCGTGCCTCACCACTTTCCAGTAAAACTAAAATCATGACAAGACTCAGTATAGACATGTTTCCTGTTTGTAATTTGTCAGATAAAACGATTTTTAAGAAGAGTAACTCAGGAATTTTAGCCACTAATGCTGTGGAATGCATATAAATTTAATGGATTTCTTAACTAAATCCAATAATCATAAAAATAAAACAGAACTATGAATTGCTATGTATGGTTATACATACATACATATATATATCATATTTCAAATCAAAGAAATTAAACTGGAAGTTTAATTAGTCCCCTTATAGACACAAAAAATTTAGGATGTATTTTTAATGAATTGACTTAAAATTATTTATAGTTGGAAAAAGCAGAATTGTGCAGCTTTGATTTATAAAGTGTATAGGAATTATTATCGTGTTAACATGTGTTACATTGTCTTTACTCATTTTAAACTTTATGAGGAGTAAAGTATTATTGTTGTAGAATGTTTAATTCCTAAGGTTTAGGAGAAATTCTAACCTTAGAAATGGAAAGTAAATTTGGATTAGGGATAAATTACACATAAAAATATAATTCTATATCTTCATCTATTGTACAGTTTCAGTTTCTGGGCAATTTTTGAAAAAATATATAAAGGTTTTTGTTAATCAATTTTAAGTTTTCATAGGTTTGTACTTTGGTATGCTAATTTAGGTATTATTTTAAAATATTTAATTAAATAAATGAATGTTTTAATGGCAAAATATTACTTAGTGACAACCAGGTATCCAAATGGAATTGCTCTTTACTATGTTGACATTTAATTTATTTTATAAATACATGCACAGTGCCATTCTAAGTGCATGGACCAGAGGAACAGAGGAATGCATGTGACCCATAGAGCTTCTGACCTAGAAATAAAAACACACCATAGTGGGAGGGGATTAGTCATTAAGCCAATATTTGCATAGTTAATTTAATTTAGTGCTTAATTGTGATTAATGATCCAAAGCAACACTACGCTATGAAATTGGTTAACAAGAGATGTGCCTCTCCCTCCTCCTCTCTTTCTCTCTGGAATTTAAACTAAATTTATAAATCACTCTTATTTATTTATTTTTTTATTTGTTACAATTTATTCACTTTGTATCCCAGCTGTAGCCTCCTCCCTTCCCAATCCCACCTACATCCCTCTTATCCTCTCATGCCCCTCTCCCAGTCTACTGAAAGGGGAAATCCCCCTCACCTTCCCTCTGACCCTAGCCTATCAAATCTCATCAGGACTGTCTGCATCATCTTCCTCTATGGCCTGGCAAGGCTACAACCCCCACCCCCAGGGGAGGTGATCAAAGAGCCAGCCACTGAGTTCATGTCAGGGACAGCCCTTGTTCCCCTTACTAGGCAATCACTATCTTAAGTTTTTTATCTCATAATTTTCACTTATACAGAGAATTGAGCATTTTAAAATTAATGAAAGTTCTTGGAGATATTTATCTAAGTAGTTAAAAACACTGCTCTTACATAGGAACCAGATTTAAATCCCAGCACCCAAACAGTGTCTTAAAACATTCACAAATCCAGTTGCAGTGGCTTTTACACCCTCTTCTAACTTTTGTGGTCACAGATACACACATGGTCCACATACACACATGCAGGTAAAACACTCATACATATAAAATACATACATACATACATATATATATATATACACACACACACACAAATATATATATATTTGTGATTGTAATGACTTTTGAAATAACACATGATGATAAACTGTAATCAAAGTATGTTAATTGTGTTTCCCGCAGGTCCTCATACGATAAGATTTAAAATACAGACAATAATTTTTATAAGTAAAAAATGTATAATTTTTATAAGTAAAAATCCACAATTTGTACTTATCCCAATAGTATTGAAATGCTACTTTGATGACTACATTATTTACATTGGCTTCATGAGCTATGTGAACTTTCAACTACTTCCTATAATTAAAATTGGAACCAAGTTTATCCTGTTACAACACCAAAAGTTCATGTATTTGCATGATTATTTTATTTGACATAAAATAATGGCACTGAAGATTCCCATGATGATTTATGCTGTCTTAGTCACTTTTCTGCTGATTGGTAAGACACCCTGACTGTGGCAACTTTTTATAATGAGAAGTTTTAATTTGGGCCTATAGCTTAAGAGCTTAGAGTTTATGATAGCAGAACAGAGACACGGTATTAGGAACAGCTGAGTGTTTATATCTTGATCTCCCAGTAGAAGGTAGAGGAAAACACATGGAATGGTTTCAGTCCTTTGAAACCTCAATGTCAATACCAAGCAACATACTTCCTTCAATGATTACTGTGACTTTTCCCAAACATTTCCAATAAAGGAGGATGACGTATTCGAATGTTTTAACTTATGGAAGTGAATAAACTCAGCCACTACATGCTGAATGATATGATTATGAAAGTCTTAATTACTCAAAGATTTGCAAAAATGAAAACAAAAAGAAAAACAAAAATGAAGCAAAGATAAAACAAAAACAAACAAATAAAAATGGAACAAAACTATATTTCAATCTATATTTTAAGTTCAGTACAGCTCCTAGGTGAAATTTGGCATTGCAGGTAGCATGTGAGTCCAGACAATGATAAAGACTTGAGATTTGGGGTACTTTATTTTACAAAATTATTTCAGATTATATATGTATATTGTACATTTACATACATGCAAAATTTTATTTAAATTGCTATATCTGCTTTATAAAGGTAGTTATACAAGCTTTCAATGTTAGTTGATGATGTTCAAATATTAAAATAAGAACCAATAATAAAGATATAAAATTGTTTAAGGTAGTTACTCATTCATGTATATATATATTAATTTCATGAGCTTGTTTCTCTTAATGTAAGTCCTATGGGAGATACTTTAGTACGCAAACCATAGGCTGGGTCATCAACTAAGGTCCTCCCAGGAGTAAGGGACAGACACACAAGGCTGTACCATCCCATTACATTATTACAGCTCCTATACTAGTCAGTGTATCACCCGTAATGACTGTGCTTGGTGCCACTAAGGATCTCAAGTTATGTTATGTCTCAGTTCAGTGTGGAAACGACATTAAAGCAAGAATTTTTAGATCTAAGCTTCTTGTGGGTCCACAGATTTGGGTTTGTCTTAAGTACAAATACTTTAATTTTCAACTTCAGTGCTCCAATGAAGAGAGCCACAGTTTTCAATTGCTCTCTCTCAGAAACAAAAACAGAATATAAAAAGTTGTATAAATTGCATTGAACATGTTGTAAAACGATGAAACTTCTTACTTATTGATGACTATTCAAATAGCTTTGTTACAACTGAACAATATTTACCACGCCCTCCCTGCAAAAATAGCATTTGATGGGTAAGAACTTTTCAGTTCATGTAATTACCATTCATAGATTTCTAGATGTGTGATAAGTATTGTGAATCATGAAGTTTCTTTTATACTTCTGGAACCTTGGAGGATATTTTCATTCTGATTTTAAAGATGAAATCACAATGGTACTTGAAACAATTTAAAATTCTACAAGTATGCAAAAATTAGACATACTTTTATCAATCTATAATATCCATAAATTGTGTAATTAGTAATTAAAGTGATTGAAAAGCAGAGGCAATTTTATACTATTTCAAAATAAACTTTGCCCACTGTTCTCTTTTTCTTTTTATAACATTTGAAACAAGTTTACAAAATTTATGCCATTGAAAAGTATTTAGAATTTTGGGAAAGAGTCTGTTGCCTGGTAGTGTTGTATAACCGTACATCATATTAAATAGAGGATACATCACAGATGGAATATTTGTATTTAGTTTTATTGTAAAACATATTATGTGAGTCCTATGTTTGACATACTGGACATGCTAGAGCTTTTGGGTGTATTGCTGTCTCCTATGGCCTGAAATATGTAGGATCACAAGTGCTGATTCTGCCTGACATAACAGACCGTAGGAAACGTTTATCAGCTCACTCTTCAGTGGATGCTCTTTGGTTTAGCTTTAGTCTCACATGGTACATGAGATACCTGGGCTAAGAAAACTGGTAAATCTAGCCCCTGATGGAGTATTTAAGCATTGCCGTGTAACACACTTGATTTAGTTTACCTTGTTTTTGTTTGTTTGTTTGTTTGTTTGTTTCATTTTTTTTTTGAGGTGGAATCGAAATATCTCTATTACACAAACATCCTTCTCCATTGATATTTGAGATATCCTTCAAATTTAGGGAATAATTATCCATAGATTGAAATCATCAATAATCCCAAATTATTTGGAAGAAAAATGCATCTGAGCAGTATTCCATTGTGTAAATGTACCAGTTTCTTTATCCATTCTTCGGTTGAGGGACATCTTGGTTGTTTCTAGTTTCTGGCTATTACGAATAAAGCAACCAAACGTAGATCCCCACACATTAATAGTAGGAGACTTAAACAGCCACTCTCATCAAAGGACAGGTCAAAAAAACAGAAACTAAACAAAGAAATAAAGACTATAACAGATGTCATGAATCAAATGGGCCTAACCGACATCTACATAATTTTTCATTCAAATACAAAAGAATTTATTTTTTTTTGTAGCAGATGCTGAGTCAAGTTGTATATTGACAAAGGTTTCACTCATTAAAATAGGCTTAGTAGAGAAACATTTTCTTTCAAAACTGTAAAAAATTAAATAGTGTGTTCCACCGTTAAAAGCATGCAATAAAAAGTCTACATGATATAGCAGTTAATTTCCAGAGTTTGCAATTTGTAATTAGAAATGAACAATTTAAAAGTTTTTAGTGAAATACAATCTCTAAATTCAACCCCTAGGATTTTTAGATTGTACCTGCTTTCCAATGGCAAACTGATTTTGGAGACAATTACAGTGACAACATAGATTTTTTCCTAAACTGGCCATACGTTCTCCCTAAAAGTTCTATAAACTTTTAGCAAGAATAGTTTTTATTGCACACCATAAATAAATAGAATAGAAAGCATATGGATCAATGAGATTTTAATTTTCCACTGACCTACAAAATGACCAAGAAAAGCAGGTTACTAAGCTACTGGACTCAGTTCACTCCCATGACCATAATCCTTTTGAAGAGGAGCAGAAAAATAAGCTCAGATATGTCCAGTATTTTGGTACACACAACAGAGTAATTTCAGAGTAGAATTAAAAAAAAACCTGTTAGTTATACTTAAGAAATTGCAGTGGAGTTTGCAATGACTAACATCTAAATAGTGATTTTCCTTTATTAAATTAATTGATTGTTTACATCTGTTGCATATGCAAAGATTTCTGAAATCCTTCAGACCCCTGCGGTTTAATATAAATTCACAAATATTGAAAACATTTCATAGAAAATTGGAAAGCAAATGAGACACTTCAGGACTCAAGATAATTTTCCATGTGCAAATTTTAAAGTAACTGCAACTTAATTACCCTCTGCCTCTCCAGGAGAAGAAAGAGAGAAATGTGTCTGGTTTTACTCAAATACAGTTGTTTTCTAAGTGGTTTGTAAATTTGTAAATTATCATCACTGACTTGGAGGATGTTATCCTACAAAAAGGCTAGAGATAATAGTATGTTGGAAATATAACTCAAATATATTACATACACTCAAGACAACAAATTATTTTCTGAGCACCATCATTAACATAATGTCATAAATTGAGTTATTAGTTTCTATATGGTTGCATCCCTTCTTATACCTTAACCACTCCTGCATTTATAAATTCTAATTATTATGGTAATGACTTGAGATAGTTTAAATGAGGTGGTCCCCATATAGTCTTAGAAATTTCAATTATTGGCATCCAGTTACTGGCTCTATTTTGGGGAGGCTGAGGAAGGGCTATGGCCTTGATGGAGGAAGTATGCCACTGGAAGTGGGCTTGCACAGCTTAAAGCCTTGTGCCACTCTGAGTTTGCCCCCCGCCCCCATGCTTTCTATTTGAGATTGAAGATGCGAACACTCATCTATTCTTCCAGACATGTCATGCCTGCCTACTGCCCCACCATGACCGTAGTGAACTTGTAAGTCCAAATAAACTCTTCCTTCTGTAGGTTGCCTTGGTCATGGAGTTTTAAAACAGCAATAGAAAATATCAAGTATGTCCCTGGCCTCTGAAAGACTCTACCCAGCAGCGTATCAATGCATATGCTGAGACTCATAGCCAAAATTTGGGCAGAAGTTCAGGGAATCTTATGAAAAAAGAGATAAAAGACCTGGAGGAGACAGGAGCTCCACAAGGAGAGCAACAGAACCAAAAATTTTTTGGCACAGGGGAGAGCACGGGTATCTTTTCTGAGACTGATACTCTAACCAAGGAACATTCATGGATATAACCTAGAAGCCCTGTTCAGATGTAGCCCATGGCAGCTCAGCATCCAAGTAGGTTCCCTAGTAAGCAGAAGAGGGTCTTTCTCTGACATGAACTCAGTGGCTGGCCCTTTGACACCCCCCTCCCCCGAGGGAGGAGCAGCCTTAGCAAGCCACAGAGAAAGACAATGCGGTTAGTCCTGATTAGACAGGAGGATCTCCCCTATGGTGGACTTGGGGAGAAGCATGGAAGGAGATGAGGGAGGGAGGGTGTTTTTGGAAGGGAATGAGGGAGGGTGTTTCAGCTGGGCAACAAAGTGAATAAACTATAATTTTAAAAATAAATAAATAAAAATTTTAAAAGATAAAAAAAATAATATTTAAAAAATATCAAATATAAGTTGCATGATGGTGAGAAAGGCTTTTATAAGAAACAGCCTCATTTGAGTCATTAAAATACCATATATTTTATTTGGACAATGAGGAGAATACCACCTGTTTCATTCTTATTAGGTATACCTTACTCAAAATTTCAGAGTGAGGATCTTATTGACCTTTCCAATAATGAAATTTCAGAAAAATGTCCATATTTCCTAAAAGCCACAGAGGATTACTCCTGGACACTTTGGCTGATGCCCTGTTTATGCCACTTACATACATGTGGGTTATGACTCTAAAAACAGGTCATTCTACAGTGTGGCTGCATGTACATTTTAAATTCACTATAAAGTTTGGGTAAATGCTTATGGCCTAGGAACACAGAACAAATATGATAATGATAACAAAACCAAATTGAGAAATACTTGTTTGGTTAATTGTTTTCTTTGAGAGTTTCATATGTTGTATTAACAATATCCCCTTTCTTCTCTTTCCTGCAAGTCCTTCTTTATCTTCCCTAACTCCTCAAGTTTGTGTTTTATTATTATTTAATTATTATTGTAACAAACACATATATTATAAATTTAATCTGAGTCCATTTTGTGTTGCTTTTATCTATATATGCTTAGAGCTGGGCACTTTTGTATTAGATACCCTGCCAGGCTCAGTTCTAGAGATGATTGATTCTTCCTCTCAGAAACCATTAATATTATATAGCTCTTCATATAGGCGAGGAGCCTTCTCAGATGTACTTCACCCACTTTGGCATGTCAAAGGTACTGTTAATTTTCAGATTCTGTTTTGGCAACCATGTTGTTGAGTTCACATGGGTGCACCTTGCTTGTCATGTCAAACTGACATTATTTCACAGCAGACATTATGGGTCCCTTTCTCTTAAAATCTTTTCACCCTCTTTGAGAATTTTCATGAGCCTTATGTGAAAGGGTCTGTGTTGTCTATCAGTTGAGGATGGCAAACCCACAGTCAGTTTTCTGCATCTTGAAGATGTGTTTGCTGACAATCTATTCCAACATCAGTAACTTAAACATCACTAGGATATCTAAATAAAAATTAATCACTATTGAATGTTAAAGGTTAAAACCAGGACATTCAAAATAATCTTAAATGCAGTCAGAGAAATTTCACAGGGAAGAAGAAGAAGCAGAAGAAGAAGAGGAAGAGGAAGAAAGAGAAGAATTTAGATATTTTTCTCCATGCATAAATGTTGAGATGATGTTGTTCTCAACATGTCACTCCATGTATAATGCAGGAGACTAAAAGAAGCAACACCAAAGTATACTTTTTAAATATAGATTAGTTTAAAGGGATTATTTTGAGAAGTTGCTATAACAGAAGTGGCTGTTAAAAGCCTTATTTTTATGAAAAAAATTAAAACATGTGAAGACATGTTATAATCCTTGGGTTTTTTGTGCAAAGGTCCCTGAGATATATTTTGTCACTCATCTGACTTTTAGAACATTTAGTTTCACTGTCTTTAAAATGTAAATAATATTGAGGGATGTGTTGGTTTTTGTCATCTTGCCTCAAAGTAGAGTCACCAGGGAAGAGTGAACTTAGTTAAGGAATCTGATACCAAACTGGTTTGTCAGCTTCTTTGTGCTATAAGAGAATTTGAGAAATTGTCCCAAAGTAGAGGAGTCAGGAAGAGTTATGATCCAACAATGTGATCTCACAAGAGATATGATAGTACAGTATTCTAAATAGAATACTGGAATGGAAAAGTAACCATTTCATATTTCAATTAAACATATGTATAGAATTCTCTGGGTATCAAAGTATTAATATTTGTTCAATAACTTTAACACACTTACTATTAATAGGAAAAACTGATTGCAACAGATGCAACTACTATCTGTGATTTTTCTATGGGTCTATAATAGTGATGAAATAAAAGGTTTATTTGCAGAAAACATAGACATAATTATAATTTTCAAACAGACAGGATTTAAAAGGAAAAACTGTATCAAGTTTAAAATAAAAATGCCACTATTACTCTATTGTGGAGATCTTGCCAGTCCAATCATTGTTATGGTTTACCAGCTTTATACCTCAATAAGACTACCAATTGCGCCTTTTCTTTGGTAGCTTGCATGACACCTTCTGATACTATGAAAGCTATTTATCAGAAAGAAGATATCTCTCTGCATTCTGTATCTGCAGTTTGTGGTATCTTCAGCAATAGGACCTTGTCTTCAAATTCTGGAAGGCAACCAACGGCAAAGGCAACAAATTATGAGTTGCTTGGAGGTGGATATCTTGAACTCTCTTGAACAACAACTCAAAAGGAGGTTTCTCTTGTCTGGTAATGGGGTTTTTATTAGGATGACTTTGCCTCTGGGGGAAAAGATGTCAACTTAAGTGTCTTAGTTGATTTTAAACTATAAAGCAATGTATGCATAAACATATATATGAAATTTTATGTAAACATAGAAAAATGATTACCCATGTTTTTTTTCAAACATCCTTAGTGTTTATTCCTCCTCACTCCGTCTTCCTATATACTGCCCTTACTCTTAACCCTCTCCCCCCCCCCCAGCTGAAGCTCCAGCCTCTGAATCTTTCCTGTTTCCTCCTTGATAGGAGGACTCGTATGTCCTATTATTCTGTACTCTATTGCTCTCCACCACAACACTGACTAATCACTTTTCACTTTTCTGGTTCATTTGGGCCTTTTAAATAAATCTTGAGAAAACTTTGAATATTCTAGCACTAAGACAAATAAATTTCAAGAAATAAGTTTTATTTTTGTCTTTACATAATCAAGATTAAAGACAAAGTACTATAGTAACAGAAATTTGCTCATTGTAGGATAATCATTTGATAATGAATTAGACTACGCCAGAACTTACAAGCCTAGGCTGTCTGACCCCATTTATTCCCTGTTTTGCATGTTATTTTGACCCTATGGCATAAATCTTTTTCTGTCTACTTCACTTCTTTTATAGAAGGGAAGACATGAGGAAAAGACACCATGTCCTGCTTAACATTTTATTCAAAACAACCAGCATAACATCTGATTTGTTTTCTCAAAAAATGTTAAATTGGTGGGTGAATAGATATGTAAATAAGTATAGTGACTTATTAATACATGTGTACTTAACAGTTTCAGAAACTTAACAGTTTCTATGTTAACTTAAGGAAGAGAAATTTTATAAGTGATATGTACAATAACTTGTATTTTTCATTTGCATTTGTAAAAACTATTAGAAAAAGATAAAAGAATTCATCCTGGATAACAAGGTCTTCAATTATTTCCAAGCAAAAATTACATATGGCATTAATTGCTTACATTATATCATGTAAAAGATGCTGACTTTAAACAGAAGCCATTTTGTATGCACAGACCCTGATCTGCCCTGAGTTTATTTGAGCAGTTAATTTACCAAGCACCTTGAGTGAGGTATCATAATTAAGGTAGAATCACCTCTGTGCAACCAACTGGGACTAGATGTTGGTTGGTATCACCTCTTGTTTGGACCACATATTAATAGCACGCTAGCCCAGAAGAATTTTCAGTAAAAAAGAAAACATAACTCACATTGCACAAAACAGTGTTAACATTTTACTTTTGTTTTATTTGTTACCATGATTGGCCAAAATAAATCAAAATTCCAACTGGAAAGGTATGAGTGGGAAGAACTGTGGTTCACATCGTTTGAATTTTGAGATTTTTTGTATTAATTAACACATGGAATTCCCCATGACAATGAGTTGTATGATACAGTGCCTGGCATGGATTATTTCTGGTACTTCAACTATGGCTGAGGCACCAGGCCCTGTTAAGAAATAGTAGAATCAGAAAATAAGTGAAAACCATCTTTCATTGATTCCTGTTTTGATTTCTGCTGGGAACAAGTTTGGTTACTTAACTGGAATAATTTTCAATCCAGTTACATTTGCTTAATCTAACGTTTAACTTTTTTGAGAACTTTAGGCATGAGTTCTGTGTTTAGGTAATACCCACCACTTCCGCTTAAAACGTACTTAGTATGTGTAATTCCATATCACACACTCCCTCTGTCCTGCATGTTTCATCAACAGCCTAGGACTCTTGGACCTCATTTAACTTTCATAAGTCTGTAGGGCTTTTATTCTTCCTAACAAAGATCTCATACTTTTCCCACAGAAGGAATTAAATAACTTCATATCTCAGCTCCTTGCTGAAAAGTTATCTTTCAAATATAGGCAGAACCCCACTTTCAGCATTTTTCACTAACTGCCAAAGCAATCTTTATCATCTGCCTTATCAATGCTTACCTTAAGAGTCACATTTTCTCTCTACATCAAGCTCCTTGAAAGTAAGCCTCACAGCTCTTTGGATCCTGTGATATACCCTGTACCTCTGTTAGGAACCCATTAGATATTTTGATATTGTTTAGATTAATCATCTAGATAATTCATACAAATAACTGCAAAGCTTGGAATCTTTGTGTCCAATAACCTATCATAATTAATGCTTGATTTTCCTTTAACATTTATTAAGCTTCAAATGACTTACAGATTTGAAAGACTTTCTTACTTTGACTTAACAAAGGAATTACCATATCCACTATTACTTCCAGAGAAAGCTAAGTATTGAGTTCAAAAAGTTTCTTTAAAAAATAAACTTTGGAGGAGTCCTAGCATTGCTTATCACAGTCAAATTCTCTGATGTGCCAATTTATGATTGAATACTCTAAGGTATTAGAAATTGATTGTGTCATGCTGTTTACCTTGGAGAGAGTAATAATGCATTTCTGAACACAAAATGAGAGTGGGAGAGAATTTTGAACATAGGTATCTTAGGGAAAAATTGAATAGAATTAACTTATTTAAGAATATCTTGATTCTGCGTGTAAAAGGTCATGATTTGCATACAGCCATACTGATATGGAAAATATTTTATAAAACTTAATTTATCCTTACTCTTGAGGCCAAAATCTGTCTAGAGAAGATAATTTAGTTCATGGCATTGTGGTGTGTGCAGTCTAATGAAGTGATTTCTCATCCAAATTCCCTTATTCTTAGTAAGCATTAATAAAATGTAGTCTCTTTAGAATAAATATTCAGTTTGCAGAAATTATCTCCCTTTTTCGTACTTTATCTTTGGTAGATGTGAAAACAGGAGCTCTTTAAAAAGCAGCATTGTTGAAAACAAGGCCACTCAGACCCTCTCTTAGGTGATTACATCGTAGCCTTTCTAATCTTGAATTTTCCTGAAACTACAGGACTTGGTAATTTACACCCCCCTTTTTGTACTAAAATCAAAGTTCTTATAACCTCTTCTACCAATTGATCTTTAATCTTCCTATAGGCACTGATCTTAAGGTTCTTTCTATCTGATATCAGAATTCTCATAGCCTCTCATATCAATTGATCCTTAGTCTTCCTTTTGACACTGATCTCTTTATGATTTCTTATAGCCTGCAGAGGCTTGTAAGCCCTTTATAGCTATCATAGAACAGAAGAAAACATGTGCCTTCCAGAGAGCCTAGCAGAGATTCAATACTATAGCTCCCAGGACAAGCAAAGGACAGCTTGTTCTATGGTGCCTTCACGAGCTCAGAATCATAAACAAGTGAGATTTAAGCCATGGTATTCATATCCACTTTACATACACAACCATTTTGGCTGCAGGACCATAAGGATATACTTATCTCCCTCTACCTGTTTACTCTTAGATAGTTCCCTTTTCCCTAATTCTTCAGTAAGCTTCAGAAAAAAACATTTTTTTAAGCAGACCCTCTGTTGTTTGCCTCTGTTGATTCTTCTCTATCAACTGTAGTTCATAGCAGAAGGGAAAAGGAGAAAAACATTGCCATCCCTCCATTTTCTAATTGATTGCCATTTCCTATTTTAAATGTATGCTACTGTGAGAGAGTTCAAACATAGCACAGCAGCCTGATTCCGTAAAGACATGAAAACAAGAGCTTGATAGGTCCAAATGGGTCAATATTTACAGGGTAAATTTATAAAGAAAGAAACAAGCAGAAATAAACCTGTGCATAAACTTGAGTTTTCAGCCCATATGAATACATGCATGTGTGTGTGTGTGTGTCTCTGTGTGTGTGTGTTAGATACTAGGACGCACATGCTTGCTGTGAAACCACAAATGTAGATAAAATAACAATGAGTTGTTAGAAGGTATACAATTCTCAAAGATCACAAAGGGCCAGAACAGTACTTGAATAGCAGATTTGCAGAAGGCTCAAAATGTGAACTTTCTTGATTTCGTTTTAATGGTTTCGATGGTTTGATTTGTTATATTCTGTATATACAGATCTCTTCTATTAAATATTTTATGATAGAAATGAACAATGAAGAAAAGTGAGCAGTGTGAGTGAGAAACCAGTAAATATGCAAAACTTTCTATTATATAAGTTCTAATATAAGAGCTTAAAACAGCATTATAAATATGCGTATGTACTTAAGGAAAAACATGAGGATAAGTTATAAAGTCTAGTTTAGAAAAAAAACTAAAAGCTGCTTCTGCATAAGTGAGATAAGTATCAAATGTAGATATTAACTAATCAGATTCACTGGGATTACAAAGGTGTAGACATCCCAGAAAAAGAAAGTTGAGGGCGTGAAGACACTGAAATTATATGTAATGTTATTAAATACAAAGGAAGAAACAAAAAACTGATCATGTAAGAGTGACCTCACCAGCACGTGAGGTAATAAGCCAACATATTCATAACTGTAATTGAAGAAGACTAGAACAATTGATAAATTTATTTTAAGAAAGAATATCCAAAGTTTTATTATTTGAATATTAATTGTAAATCCATTGACAAAAACAAACAAACAAGCAAAAAAGCAAACTGAAAGGTTTTGGATATTTCTCTTCATTAAAGCGTTTTTTTTTTAATGTAGCTGCATTATTCTTTTTTTGTCATACCATTTCTTTTTTGGTTCTAATTATTATTATCATTTATTGCAATTTATTCAATTTGTATCCTGACTGTGACCCCCTAGCTCATTTCTTCCCAAATCCATCTTCCCTCCCTCTTTTCCTCCGCCCATCCCTTAGTCCACTGATAGGGGAGATCCTATCCTTCTATCTGACCCTAGCCTACCAGGTCTAATGAGGACTGGCTGCATTGTCTTCCTCTGTGGCCTGGCAAAGCTGTACCTCCCAGAGGGAGGTGATCAGAGAGCCAGCTGCTGAGTTCATGCCAGAGATATCCCCTGCTCCCCTTACTAGGGAACCCACTTGGAGACTGAGTCTATAGGCTATATCTGAGTAGGGATTTTGGGTCCTCTCCATGCATGGTCCTTGGTTGGGGAATGAGTCTCTACAGGGCTCCTTGGGTCATTTGTGTGTGTGTGTGTGTGTGGCTCTGATGGTCTCCTTATGGAGCTCTTTTCTCCTCCAGGTCTTTCTATCTCCCCCTTCTTTCATAATATTCCCTGCACTCTGCCTAAAGTTTAGCTATGAGTCTCAGCCTCTGCTTTGACACCCTGATCAGTAGAGTCTTTCAGAAGCCCTCTGTGGTAGGCTCCTGTCTTATTATCTGTCTTCTGCCACTTCCAATGTGGATCCCATTTGCCCATCTGAATGAGGATTGAGCATCTTCTCTAGGGTCTTCCTTGTTGTTTAGCTTCTTTAGGAGTATAGATTTTAGTATGTTTATCCTACATCATATATCTAATAACGACTTACAAGTAAGTATATACCATGTCTGTCTTCTGCTTATGGGATACCTCACTCAGGATGATTTTTCTAGTTCCCACCATTTGTCTGAAAATTTCATGGTTTCCTTGTTTTAATAGCTGAGTAGTATTCCATTGTGTTAAGGTACCACAATTTCTATATCCATTTCTCAGTTGAGGGACATCTAAGTTGTTTACTGATTCTGGATATTATGAATAGAGCTACTATGAATGTGGTTGAGCAAATGTCCATGTTGTACAGGTGAGCATATTTTGGATATATGCCTAGGATTGGTACACTGGATCTTGAAGTAGCATTATTCCTAATTTTTGATTTCCAAAGTGGTTGTACAAGTTTACATTCCCATCAGCAATTGAGGAGGGTTATCCATTCTCCACATTCTCTCCAGCATGTGTTTCACCTGAGCTTTTTATCTTAGCCATTCTGATGGGTATAAGGTGAAATATCAGGATCGTTTTTATTTGCATCTCCCTAATGGCTAAGGAGGCTGAGCATTTCATTAAGTGTTTCTCTGTCATATTCTTTTTTTTAATTTATTTATTTTTATATCAATCACAGGTTAGGTACTTTGCATCCCAGGTGTAGGCCCCCTTCTTCCTTCCCTCCCAACCTCCCTCTCCCTTCCTTATCTCCCTCCTCCCCGCCCCCTCCAAGTCCACCAACAGGGGAGGATCTCCTCCCCTTCCATCCAACCCCAGCTCATCCTGTCTCCTCAGGGCTGGCTGCAATGACCTCCCCTGGGATCTAGCCAGTCTGTCACTCCCTGGCTTGTATGGGGGAGGGTCAAAGAGTCAGCCATCAAGATCATGACTGAAACAGTCCCTGTTTCCCTCACTAGGGTCTTCAGTCCGACACCGCGCTATCATGGGCCCCATCTGAGCAGGGGTTCCAGGCCACATCCACACATGGTCCTTGATTGTAGAAACTGTCTCATACAAGACCCCTGTGCCCTGCTCAGTTTGGTCTTTTTGGAGCTCT
>CM053752.1:93191297-93234475 GCA_028658305.1 Pachyuromys duprasi | reverse complement strand
TTGCGGATATTGAACCACCCTTGCATGCTTGGGATGAAGCCTACTTGGTCATGGTGGATGATATCTTTTATGTGCTCTTGGATTCGGTTTGCAAGTGTTTTATTGAGTATTTTTGCATCAATGTTCATAAGAGAGATAGGTCTGAAGTTCTCTTTTTTTGTTGGATCTTTGTGTGGTTTAGGTATCAAGGTGACTGTGGTTTCATAGAAAGAGTTCGGTAATTTTCCTTCTATTTCTATTTTGTGGAACACTTTATAGAGAATTGGTGTTAGGACTTCTTTGAAGATCTGGTAGAATTCTGCACTAAAACCATCTGGCCCAGGGCTTTTTTTCGTAGGGAGGCTGTTGATGACTTCTTCTATTTCCTTGGGGGATATAGGTCTATTCAATCTGTCATATTCTTAAAAGTTATTTTGAAATATTTCCTGGTATGTTCCAGCATGATTATAAATCCAGCTCTTGGAAGATGTTTAGTTTGAGAATAATCTGGGCTATATAGCAAGTTTTAGACCATCCTGAGATACACTGTGAAGCTCCATCTCAAAATTAAGAAGAAAAGGAAAAGAAACTAGAAAAGCATTGAAGGCATCCAGAAATGTTTTACAGAAAAAGAAACATAAAATACATAGAAGACTTCTCTCTTAATGTAAACCACAAGAAAGTAGGACACCTTTACAATGCTGTGAGATAATAAATGTATATGTTTGGAATGCATGATATTACATAATTGTTCAACTATGAAGATTACACAGTATATTTAGTCAACTATACCCAATGTTAATTCACTATAGGAATAACTATTCTGTGCAGAACACTAGATAATGTGTTTAAATGGTAGAACAAAACTTACATAAATGGGATACAGATGAATAAAAGCAGAAAGCAGTCTCACTGAAGACAGTCTCTTACTATGGAGTCCACCTCTGCAATAATTTCACTTCTCTTTCTCTTACACAGAGCAGTTCTATAGCCTTTAGAATACTTTTGTCCATTGCTTTCATAACATACTATTTTAGTTTTAAATACTCTTTCATCCTTACCCCAAAAAAGAATAATAAAGGAATGAAAGTAACTGGTAATAATGAATATGTTGTATAAAGGCCATTTCTACACATTGCAAATAATTATGCTAGAGAAAAGTAGATTTTTAAAAACGCACAAATAAGAACTGAGCTTTCTCTCAACATTAGAGTACGTGTTTTTCAAAAACAGGTTCCTGGTTTTTATCCCAAGGACCTCAAAACACACAAGGAAATCATACCATACCTCATAAGTCAGCAAGTGAATTAATAGAGATCTATTATACATACACACTGTAAACACATGTATGTTCTGTTATAACACAAAGAAAACACATGATTACTATAAAGTAGGTAAAAGAAATGGATATAAACTCTTGTAGCCAATTTTAAAATAAATATTTGCAGTTATACGTGGTAATAAGTTAAAGGTATCTACTGTGAACACTAAGGAACAGAGCACTGTAGAAATAAATAAAAAGAAGCCGTAAATCAAAAATGTTATGGGATGCTGTCATCACCTTGTATTTAAAAAGGAAATATAATAACAAGAGTATCATTATACTATCACACAAACTTTCAGACACAGCATATTTAAAGAAGTCATCAATATATTGAGGCAAGTTCAACTTTTAGATTTAAAGCGTGAAGAGTTGAATCTAGAAGATGGAGAGAAACGCAATGATTCACACCGTGCACAACTGCAGCAATATCGACCACTTCTGTGTAAAACTATGAGGGGATAAAAAATGAAGTGGTAATGCCCGCATTCCCACTCTCTACTGCAGCTGCTCTTCACTGTACCTTCCACTGGCTGAAAGAAGTTTGCTCATACTGTTTACGAAAAAATCATTCCAACACTTCTGGGTAGCTTTACTAATACACAGAGTATTACAGAATTACTCGAAAATAAATGTTAGGACTTGTGCCTTTAACTGTAGCAAAATGCCAGCCACTTCCAAATAAAGAAAAACATATAAATTATTTATTTCTGACTCACTGTTGTAACCAATAGTAACTATATCATCAAGGTCCATTAAACAATAGCTGGCTACCAACTAATTCAGAGAAAATAATCTAAAATTTCTGTGATGCTTTGTTTGGTTATATTGCATATTGGCTTCTTCAAATAACTAGAAAAGGCATGCTAAAAATGTAAGATAGTAGTAAATAAAGCAATTTGTTTCACAGTTCACTTAGATGGTAGAAGCTCATACCAGGGTACATTTTAAAACTAATCAAAATAAGTATATAAGAAGTTGGTAATTTCAATGTAACGTCTTTTCATTTTAATATGTTCTTATTAAATTCATAAAAGTTAATGAACTAGAGATTAAGTCATTATGAACTCTATCCCAATTGTCTGTTATTAATGACAGGACTGCTATGATGCCAGTGCTAAATATCTCATTTCGAAATGCCTTCCTTCAGTCAGTCATGAGTCTTCTTTTCAAATTTCCCACTCCAACAGTTCGTGTATCATATTATGACTATTGCTCGATTTTATGCTGTAAGATTTTAGGATTCTCACAGCATTCATATTCATATTCCATGTTCTAGATATAAATTCAGTTTTTATAATCTATGTTTAAGAAGTGAGACTCATTGTGTTCTTATGAATGAGAAAACCATTACTGACCACAACATTAAGACTCAGCTGGTATACAGAAGTATCAGTTGGAAAACTATTATCTTCAAAAGTAGACACTTAACCTCCACAAATTAAGAGCCTCTGACCCTAGCATATCTTTTTATAAAGTAATAATATAAAAAATGACCTTTAATACAAAATATAAAAATGGTTTTATCCTATATATTTCAGAAGTCTACCTTTTTCTCCTTCATCATGAAGAAGAAATCCACATGACTTCCTATGGGAAAATATGTATTTTGGAAAGAATATTGAGAAACATATTTTAAAAACTTATAATCTTGCTTAGGAGTTACTGATCTTGAGCAGTTAGTACTGTACATCTAGCCTAGCTATGGTGCTGTGTACCTTTAAACCTGGGACTTGGAAGGCAGAGGCCAGCAGAGAGTTCAAGGACAGCCTGGTGTACAGAGTGAGGTCCAGGATGGCAGGAATACACAGAGACATATTTTCTCAGAAAAACAAACAATCAAACAAAAAACAAACAAAACAAAATAAAAACTTTATATGTAAGAGAGAAATAAAGCTAGAGCAAGACAGAGAGAAAAACAGACAGAGACAGATAGACAGGCATAAAGACACAAGAAAACCAAGTGCATATATGACTCTATCTACAGTTACCCTATCTTATTCATTGTTTCTCTTATTATCTAGGACCTTGACTCTTCCTTGGGTTATGAGAATTGCTGATCGAAACTTTTTGCAAAAGTGCATGATTATTTAGTAGCTCATCTGTTTAGGTTCTACTTACAAATGCTTTGAATGAATAAAGTAATTTAAGGTGTTTTAGAATACCCAGAAGTGCTTCAATAATGCATCCTTGTTGGAATAATATTTAAGAAATCTTGAGATGAAGTTGGAAAGGTCAAGGAGAAAGTACGTTATTTGAAATTAATTTGAGCCAAGGTATGCATATCATCACTTTTATTTTCCTGTAAGGAGTTAGAGGTATTTAATTAAGAATGTGGAACTTTGCTGAATTTCATAGTTATAACTACCTTAGTGGTTTTTATTCATCTTTGTATATTTATATATGCTAAAGTAAAAGCTGACATGAATAATATATCACAAACAGTACACACTTTCAAAGCTTAAAATAGTTGGAAGACCTCAATTCAATGCCCACGTGCATTTTATTCTATTCTGAGAATGCAAGGAATGATCCTTGAGGCAACTTACTTGACTCTAGTACTTAAGTTCATGTCCTCTTGGCAGGATTAATTTTGTTCTTCTGAGCAAAGGCATTACAATATCATCCTTTATTACAGAATCATATAACTGTGTATGGCATATCATTCATCAAATAATGAAATAGGAACCATGTTTGTAGCATAATCTTCACTCTGCATATAGAGTTTTTTTTTTTTATCAATCTACAAGATACCCTGGAGGTAAATTTGATTACTGTTCTTCTAACAATATGTTTAAAATAAGTTGGATTATGTAGAGTTGTACTTATGCCTTAAATGGCCCTGTCTTCTGTAATGTAAATAGAATTGCCATTTTACTGTATATCTCTTTGCATGTAAGAAAGGATAACATTGGATTATTTAGTACCCAAAGGTTTAATGTATTTTTTTTCTGGGAAATCTCTGATGCAGTAAAAAACATTTTCATTGTTATATCAATAGTAATTATTATCTAAGTCAACCTCACCAATTTTGAACTGAAAATAAGGTCATGCATTTTTACTTCATATATGGTACAGAATTCTTCATCCTTTGACCTTTGAAGAAAGCATTTTTAGATGGAAGAATGAATTAAAGGTATCAATGCATGTTTTAAATATAATGCATACAAGGCTCATTATACTAAAAACATAGTAAGTTGAAATATAAATCAGTTTTAAAAGAATGAATACAAATTTATATCTAATACATACATGATGTGTACTTAATGGAAGGTAGTGGCAGTGAGGATGAAAATGTAAAAGGCACAGAGCATGCCTTTCATGATCTCTCCATAGGTTTTTTGTCAACTCAGAAAACAGTATCCTGTTTTAGACTAAAAATTTCTAACATACCTTGCAAAGTTATAAATAATAATGATTCCAGAATATTGATCACTATTCAATTGACTTTTAGCTTTGATTATTTCTCCTTTATTACACAGTTTTGTGTTGTCTCTTGTTATTTGATTAAATTATATGTCATCCTCTGTGTATCAAGTAGAATTATTTCAATGATTGCCTTTTAAATCGCAAATCAGTTTTATCTACTATATATCTTACTCAATATATTCATAAGTATAAACACAAATTTAGTGACATGTATTGTATTTTAGCGTACTCTAATTCATACAATTTTCTGGAGAGTTTTCAACATTGCTTTGAAAATTTTATTTTATTAATTATTTGTGTTTATTTATTTATTTATTTATTTATGTATTTATTCACTTTACATCCCACTTGTATCCACCTCTCTCCTCTCCTCCTGGTCCCACCCTCCCTCCATCTTCCCCCCAAACACCTTCCTTAGTCTTCAGAAAAGGGGAGACCCACCACTACACCAATCCACAACAGCACAGCAAGATGCATCATGGCTAAGCACATCCTCTTCCACTGAGTCCAGGCAAGGTAGCAACACTAGGAGGTCGGAGGTCATGATCTGAAAGCAGGCAACAGAATCTGTGTCAGAGGCAGCCCCTACTCCCCTTACTAGGAAACATAAAAACTAAACTGCCCATGGGCTGGCTACACATGCGTAGGGGGCCTAGATCAAGTCTAAGCATGGTGCTTGGTTGCTGCTTATATCTCCATAATCACCCCTGGACCCAGGTTATTTGACTCTATTTGTCTTCTTGTGGAACTCTTGTCCCTTCAGAGTCCTTTCCTCCTCCCCCACCACTTCTTCCAGGAGGATCCCTGTGCTCTTTCTGTGAGTCTCAGGATCTGTTCCAATCAGCTGCTGGGTGGAGACTCTCAGAGGATTTCTTCTGCAAGTCCAGCAGAGTTCAACTACCTGTTTCCTCTCTTTTAGAGAAGGGAGGTGAACAGCATTGGGATGTAAAGTAAATGAATAAATAAATTTTAAAGAGAAGACATTTTGTTTCCAAAATTATTTAAAAAAAAAAAACAGAACAACTTGCTCTCTTCCTATAGCCAATTATAATAGCCTGTAATGTATATTTTCCATCTGCTGCAGAAGGAAACTTCTCTGTGGTGAATGAACAATGCACTGATCTGTCAGTGTAGCAGAATATCATTGGGAATCACTTTTCACCAACATTTTTTTCTTTGTTTTTCTTTTAGATCAGTATTATTAGGTTTTATCCTAAGCCTCTGAGATATCTAGGTTCTTGGTCACCCAAATGGTGTCCGATATGCATTTTATCCCATGGAGTGGTCCTGAAGTTAAAACAGTTGTTACTTGACTACTCCTACAAGCTTTGTACCACCATTGCCTTAGCATATATTGCAGGTAGTACACCTTTGTGTATCAGAGGGTCTGTGGCTGGCTTGGTCTTTTCATTTTGGCAGCATGAAGAGTGTCTTCTTGCACCAATGCCACTCGAATGTAGGATTGGAGTCTCTATGATGATATCAGACCCACATCATCATGTTCAATGAGTTGTGTAGTTATTATCTTCAGCAGTTGAGTCTTGCTGTCTCTTTGTGGAGAGTAACCTATTGTCTTGGCAACAGCCTGACTTCTTTGGGGGCTCCCATGTGGTCACTTTGGCCAACAACTAAGTTAGATTTAACCCAATCCTGGTATAGAAAGACTTGTTTAGTTACAAGAGATGGCTAGTTGGGGTGATGTCTGCCCAGTATTCAATGAATTCATCTAATTTCCCATCATATGTGTATATAATTTTGGAAAGATAGGGAAAATTAAGTTTCCATACTACCCCTCAAATGGCCCTTATCATTCACTGTATTCCTTGCCACAATTCCTTCTTCTCCTCTCCTTACTTGTTCTTTCTATTCTAGACCCTGTACCACTCATAATTTTATTTCATTTCACTAACAAGTTCTATCTGCTCCCTCTTGTTCCTTAGTCTATAACTACCCTCTGTGGTTATACAGGTTGTAGTTTGATTATCATTGACTTAATGTCCAAATATAAGCCAATTTATATTTGTCTTTCTGAATCTGGGATTTCATTCAGAATGATTTTTCTAGGTCCAATCATTTGCCTATAAATTTAATGATTTTTTAAATGTACGAGTAATATTCTACTGTCTAAATATACCACATTTTTTATCAATTCTTCTGGAAAGGAACAAGTATCTATGTAGTTTCCTATTTCTGGTTATTATGAATTAAATCATTAATGAATCAAAACAGGAGAAGAGAAAAGAGAGAAACTAGGAGACTAGGCTTGGCAATAGCTTTTACAATCTCCAAGCCCACCACCAGTGACATACTTCCTCTGACAAGGCCACACCTATTCCAACAAGGCCACACCATGTAATAGTTCTATAACACTGTGAAGGCATTCAAATATATGAGCCTATAGGAACTATTCGTATTTAACTACCATATTCCACTCTCTGGCTCCATAGGCTTGTAACCATATCATAATGCAAAATTTAGTTCAACATCAAATTTCCCCATATCTATAACAGTCTCAACATTGCTTAAAAGTCCAAAGTTCAAAGTTTCTTCTGAGATTCACGCAATCTTTTAACTGTCATTACCCTTAAATTCAAAAAGCAGATCACATATTTCCAACATACAGTGGTACAGAACAGTTATATATATAACTGTTCCAAACAAGAGGGAAAAAAAGCAGAGAGAACAAATAATGGGCTGAAGCATGATCATCAGGGAATACTCCAAATTCTGCATCTCCATACCAGATGTCAAAAGCTCTTTCAGATCTCCAATTCCTTTCAGATTTGTTGACAAGAAATTTCTCTTCTTGTGCTGCTTCCGCATCCACTTTGCTCCTTTTCCTGGCAGTGATCCCACGGCTCTGGCACCTCTAAGATTTTGGGGTCTCCAAAAGAATCCAGGCTTTACCCTCACAGTTTCATACAATGTCATTTCTGGGCCTTCATGCAAAGATACCCCTGGCCTCAGCAGCTTTCCTAAGCCAGAGAGGGAGATTCCACAACCCTTTTCTTGCATCCCTGACTATAACGCCAGAACCACATGAGGAGCTGCCAAGCTCTGCTGATAAATGAAGCTGGAACTTGGCACCCTTTTTCAATTACACTTACATCAGCTTTCTGTTGTGGATTGTTTCCTTCCCTGCTTAAGCTTTTCTGTAAATCCCTTTTACAAGTTGGAAGAGTTGCTGGGTGGAACCTTGCCCTGAGGTCACCGCTGCCTTTATCAGGCATTTATTTAAACTACTTCATATCCTTGAACCCAAGACTTAATTCAACATGACCAAAATGACCTATGCTGGTGCTCTTTTTCTCCTCATGCTGTAGGTTTTATATTCCTTTGTTCACCTTGTTCCTGTGCATTATAGATCTGCATATGAGTGATTACTAGTAACCAAAAGACATGGTCAGTACTAGCTGCTTTGAAATCTCCTCTGCCAATGCAAACAATCAAAACCTCTTTAATTTAGTTTCAAGCATAGTTTTAGGACAAGGACAAAAAGCAGTCACATTCTTTACCAATTATCACAAGAATGGTCTCTACACAAGCTGCGATTATTCCTCCCCTCTGAAATCTCTTGAGCCTAGCTGTCATAGTTTGCATTGTTCTTTGACACTGTATTCTATGTTCCTACTGGTATGGCCCATTAAGTCCCCTTTAAAGTCTAAAATTGATTTTCTAATTAAAGTTCCAAAGCCCACATTACAACACCAACCAGCATGGTAAGGCCCAAAAGAGCAATATACCACTGCTGGTATCATCTTCTGTCTTAGTTACAGTTTTGTTGTTGTGAAGAAACATGACCAAGGCACCTCTTGTAAAAGAAAACATTTATTAGTGGCTTGCTTACAGTTTCAGAGGTTAGTCTGAGATTATTATCATGGTGGAGAGCATGGGAGCAAGAATGAATAGTTCTAGAATAGTAGCTGAGAGCCACATCTTGATTCACAAGCAGAGAAAGATAGAAAGGGAGGGAGGGAGGGAGAGAACATGAGAGAGGGAAAGAGGAAGAGGAAGGGAGACAGACAGAGAGAGAGAGAGAGAGGAAGAGGGACAGAGAGAGAGAAAGAGAAAAAAGAGAGAGAAAGACTTGGCCTGGCATTATATTTTGATAACTGAAAGCCTACCCTAAGTGACACATTTCCTCCAACAGGCCACACACCCTCATCCTTCACAAACCATGCCTACTCCACGGTGGCTAAGCATTCAAAGGCATGAGTTCATCACTGTCATTTGTATCCATACCACCACAGATTTTCTTTTCTAATTTTGTAAAGAATAAGATGGACATCTTGATTGGGATTGCATTAAATCTGTAAACAGCTTGTGATAAAATGGTCATTTTTAAAATAGTAATTCTATCAATCCATGAACTTCATATGGCAGAGTCATACAAAATAATGAAGAGAATCTTTGCCAACTACACATCTTCTAATAGACTATTAATATTCAGGAAATATAAAGAACTCAAAATACAAAGTGTCAATAAAACTGATGTCAATGACTGATTAAAAATTGGCTGGAGACCTAAAAAGATGGCTCCCGAAAAAGAAAAAAAATATTGGGTAAAAAGAATCTGAAAAAAAAATAGAATGTTCATTGCCTCCAAAAAATTACATGAGTGAAAGTCAAAGCAACTTTGAGATTTCATACTATCCCTGTAAAAATGGCAAAGATCACCAATATATTGACTAACAGATGCTGGAGGTAGGGTGGGTACCGTCATTCATTGTTGATGAGATTTCAAACTAAGCCAGACACTCTGGAAATCCGTGTGGACAGTTCTTAAGATGGTAAAAAATAAATCTGTTTTATAAACCAGCAAAACCACTCCTTAACATATATTCAAAGAACTCAACATCATATTCTACAGATACTTGTTCCTCTGTGTTCATTGCTGTTCTAGTCATGAGAACTAAAAAAAAAAAATCCTTCAATTTATTAATAGATAATGAAAATGTGGTACATATACAGTATGAAATATCATTTGACTGTAAAGAAAAATGAAATAATGAAATTCACAGATAAATGGATAAAAATCAAAAATATCATAGTAAATGGGGTAAACCAGACAGAGAAAACTACTTCACATATTCTCTCTTATTGGCAGCTCCTAGCTACCATTCTTTAGATGTGAGTTCATATTCTGATGAAATAGAAGAAACCAAGAATGTAAAAAGAGGTGATGTTCTCTCTCCTGTATTCCAGAAAAATGCCCAAGGGGAAGAAAGTGGCTGGACCGGCAAACAGCTACCCAGCTGCTTCAGCTTGTCCACAAGCACAGGCCAGAGACAAAGCAGAAGCAGAGGCTACTTGTCCATGCTGAGAAGAAAGATGGTGGGAAAGGAGACATCCCAACTAAGAGACCACCTGTCCTTTGAGCAGGTTTCAATATAGCCACCAACTTGGTGGAGAACAAGAAGGCTCAGCTGGTGGTGATTGCCCATGATGTAGACCCCATTGACATGGTGGTTTTCCTACCTGCCCTGGGCCAAAAGGTGGCCGTCTCCTACTACATCATTAAGGGAAAAGCCAAGCTGGGGCAGTTGGTCCACAGGAAGACTTACACCACAGTTGCCTGCACACAGATTAACTCGGAAGACAAGGGTGCATTGACTAACCTGGTGGATGCTATTAGGGCCAATTACAAGGACAGACACAGTGAGATCCTGCTGCCACTAGGGAGACAATGTCCTGGGTCTTAAATCTGTGGCTCTCATTGCCAAGCTGGAAAAGTCAGAGGCTAAAAACTCATCACTAAACTGGATTAAATGTACACTGCTGGGAGACCCAAGATGGCAACGACTAACTCGCACTATATCTGAGAGACTCAGGATTTGAAATTGGTGAGTGGAGGGGCAGCTGAAGCTAGAACGTCAACATTGATGCTCCCAAGCAAGAGGGGACAACATGTGAGCTGAAACCATTTGGATCTCCAGGGACTGAGAGTGGCGAATATTCAAAACCCCGCAATTCTCTTTGCTAGGCTTCCCTCCTCAGTGGAGGCAGCCCAGAGTACCCACTGCTCCAAGTATGCCCTGCTGCATAACTAAGAGAGCAGAGGTGAGCCTCACAGTTCTGCCAGGGCGGGTGGCTGAATGGACCCGCCAGGTCTGCAGGCAGTTTGTCCCTGCCCAGCAGACAAACAGTGGACAACACTGAGCTGATGGAACTCCCACACGCTCATTTGCCCCTGCAGGCCCATAACTGAGAGTAGAGAAAAAGGGGAACCCCTGTGCTTTTTGATAAGGCCTGCTATGTGTGAGTATACCTTCAAGTGAGTGCGTGCAGAGCCCCAGAACCAGATCCCTCTATGCTAGCAGGCAGACATCTGATCATCCCACTCACACACCCACACACCCAGGGATTCTTGGGACAATGTTCTCAACATTGAAGCCCCGGTTCTGTGGGTTTACCAGTGTAGGCCAGGCAAACAATTCCTGGAGCCCAGACAGATCTGAACACCAGGAGGACAGTATACCAAGCTTGTGGGACACTGAGGTATTCAGGCACCTGCACATGCACATTATGCCTGTGAACAGCTCTAGCACCCGCAGCCCCTCCTGTCCTTATGCCCCACATTCCAGGCATCTATATGCTGTAGCACCCTGTCCTTCAAGGAACACTCCACGCATTCTCCCACATTTGCTTACCCACACTTGTGCACCTGTGCCCGCAAACTTCCTTTCTTAGCTATAGCTGAAACACCAACACACACTCTCAAACTAGTGGGCCTCTCTCATCTTCCTGAAGAATACTCCTGACACCAGAGAAAGACAGTCTGAAGTACAGACTCCAGGAACAAACAGCAAAGGTTACAGATAAGCAGATGGCTAGAGGTCAGTGTAAGAACACATCCAACAAAAATCAGGACATCATGGCTTCACCAGCAAACCCCCAAATCAATGGCTATAAGTCATTGTAAAAATAGGAAAATGATTTTAAAGCTATGCTTACCTATATGTTAGAGGCATATAAAGAGGAACGAACAAATCTCTCAAAGAAATAGCCCCACAAATGGAGGCAAATAAAGAGGAAATGAACAAAGCTCTCAAAGGAATACAGGCAAATACAGTCAAACAAATACAGGCACAAATAAAGGCACAATTAGTGGAATATAGAGAGGAAATGAACAACAAAAAATAGAAGCCATAATAAAAAGGCCACATTCAAACAGATGAAGGAAATGGTGCAAGACATGAAAACAGAATTAAAATCAATAAAGAAACACAAACAGAGAAAATCCTGGAGTTGGGGAACTTAGAGAAAAAGTTAGGAACCACAACGTTAAGCATCACCAATAGAATAGAAGAGATGGAAGAGAGAATCTCAGACGCTGAATATACACTTGCAGAAACTGATACATCTCTCAAAGGAAAAGTAAAATTGGAAAAGTTACAAGCACAAAATATCCAAGAATCAAGGACATCATGAAAAGATGAAATCTGACAGCCTAAGGATTGGGAAAGAATCTTTACCAACCCCATATCTGACAGAGGGCACACGTAAAAGCCCTAGGGGAAAAAAAAAAGGCACAGACACACCCAAGAGTAGATAATTGGAAATAATCAAACTCAGAACTGAAATCAATGAATTAGAAAGAAAGAAAACAATTCAAAGAATTAATAAGACCAAGAGCTAGTTCTTTGAGAAACAACAAGATCGACAAACCGTTATCCAAACTAACCAAAAGGAAGAGAGAAACTATCCAAGTCGGCAAAATCAGAAACGAAAACGGGGACATAACAATAAACATTGAGGAAATCCAAACAATAACTAGGTAGTACTACAAGAGCCTATAAGCCATAAAATTTGAAAATCCAAATGAAATGGACAATTTTCTTCATAGATTCCATATATGAAAATTAAATTAGGATCAGGTAAATAGATTGAATAGTCCTGTATTCCCCAAGGAAATAGAAGCAGTCATCAAAAGTCTCCCTTCCAAAAAAAGCCCAGGACCAGATGGTTTCAGTACAGAATTATACCAGACCTTCAAAGAAGAGCTAACTCAAATTCTCTTCAAACTAATCCACAAAATAGAAACAAAGGAACATTACCAAACTCATTCTATGAAGCCATGGTCACCTTGATACCTAAGCCACACAAAGAACCCCCCCCCAAAAAAAGAGAACTTCAGACCTATCTCTCTTATGAACATTGATGCAAGAATACTCAATAAAAAAAATTGCAAAAAAAAAAAATCCAAGAACACATCATAATCAAGTAGGCTTCACCCCAGGCATGGAGGGGAGGTTCAATATATGGAAATCCAGCAATGTAATCCACCATAAAAACAAACTGAAGGAGAAAAATCACATGATCATCTCCCTAGATGCTGAAAAGGCATTTGACAAAATCCAACACCCGTTCTTCTTTAAAGTCTTGGAGAGATCAGGGATAAAAGGCCATACCTAAATATAGTAAAAGCAATATACAGCAAGCCTATAGCCAACATCAAACTAAATGGAGAGAAACTTAAATCAATTCCACTGAAATCAGGAACAAGGCAAGGCTGCCCACTCTCTGCATATCTCTTCAACATAGTTCTGGAAGTCCTAGCTAGAGCAATAAGACAACTAAAGGGGATCAAGGGGATACAAATCAGACAGGAAGACGTCAAAGTGTCACTATTTGCAGATGATATGATAGTACACATGAGCGACCCCCAAAATTCAACCAGAGAACTACTTCAGCTGATAAACACTTTCAGCAAAGAGGCTGGATACAAAATTAACTTAAAAAATCATTAGCCCTCTTGTATAGGAAAGACAATAGGGCTGAGAAAAAAATTAGGAAATCAGCACCCTTCACAAGAGCCACTGATATCATAAAGTACCTTGGTGTGTCTCTAAACAAGCAAGTGAAAGAACAGCTTAAAAAACAAACAAATAAAAAAGAACCTTCAAGTCTTTGAAGAAAGAAATTGAAGAAGATATCATAAGATGGAAAGGTCTCCTGTGCTCAGGGATTGGTAGGATTAACATAGTGAAAATGACCATCCCGCCAAAATCATTCTACAGATGCAATGCAACTCTCGTCAAAATATATCTATCATTTGTCTTCAGGTCTCATAAACCTGTATAGAATCACAACTGTGGATGAAGTATGTAAAAGTGACAGAGGAGGGGAATATTGTTAGTAATAACCATCATCTCAGTAGGAGAAACAATTTCTCTTAACTTCAGTAATGATTTTAAGTGCCAGAGTCACCTACAGCTTCATGTTTTTTCCAACTCTTTGCCATGTTTAACATTTATATGTATTTAATTATATATGTCATCTATTTGAAGTTTTCTCAGAAAATTATCTTCTATATCCAGCAAATCTCCAGGGATGATCCTGACTTGGGGAAGTAAGGCAATGAAGAAAGGAAAGACATACAGAAATACAGAAAAGCTGGGGTTGTGTTGTGTGGGATCTTTGATGCAAAACCTTATTACCCCAAAAGCCTGTGTTTATTATATACAGTTGAATAAAAAGATGGGAAAATTGTATATGCATGGACTAAGAAGAAGGGTTATTATGTCCAGGTAAACAAGGAGACAGGGATTATCTTCCTAAAATGCATCAAGGACTAAGGTCTAGCTAATTTGTAGAAGCAGTCTCTGTAGGGGAGATGTCTAGGGGAAAGAAAGCTATGATGGACATTTTCTGCCTATATTGTCAACATCAACACATAGATAAAAAAACAAGGCTTTGTCATTTTCCTCTTAGCCTCATCGTGTGTCTCAGTCATGTTAACAACCCATAATCACTCATGGCTTCAAACTTTCAGGAACGCTGTGCTTTCCAAATGATCACGTCAATAATGTTTATAGTTTTATAAATATAGATAGCTTCTTAAGCATTTTAAAACCTGATTGCTATCATAATAACCTGACTGTTCTTTAACATCTATATTGTATAGACAATGTTGACTTATACATTTTTTCACTATATCTCTGTACATTATTCAATTATGTCAGTGTGTTTATAAATATGCAAATAAAAAATCAAATGGAGAATGATATACAAAAGTAATCACCTGCATATTGACGAAAAAGAGAAGAAAGAGATATAAAGAAAAACAAGGAAACAGAGTTTTCAAGAATGACAGGAGAGAAACCCAGTCAAAATTTGAAGTTTTACCAAGTTCCTAGGTTAGGATGTCATACTAGAGCAGTGTAACTCAACCTTCCCAAAGTTGCCACCCTCATGTGGTGGTGGCTGAAACCCATAAATTTATTTTGTTACTACTTTGTAGCTGTAATTTCCCTACTAGTGTGCATTGCAATGTAAGTATTTGTATTTACCAATGGTGATAGGTAATCCCCACAGGCTGAAAACCACTGAACTTGTCTTAAGTAAGAATGTGGTATATACTCACTTATAAGCAGGTATTAGCCATGTAATATAGGATAACAATACTAAAATCTACAGAGCTAAAGAAGCTAAACAACAAGGAGAACCCTCTAGAGGACACTTAAACCTCATTCCGAATGGCAAACAGGATAGACACCAGAAGTGATGGAAGAAAATGAACAGGATGGGAGCCTACCGTGGAGCTTACCTCTGAAAGGGTCCACGCAACAGAGTATTGAAGCAGACGCAGAGACTCACAGCCAAACTTTGGGCAGAGTACAGGGAGTCTTATGGAAGAAGGGATGTGGGGTAGAAGGAACCAGAGGGGATAGGATCTCCATAAGGAGACCAATAAAGCTAAAAAATCTGAGCCCCTGGGGGCCGTGCAGAGACTGATGCTCCAACCACGGACCACACATAGGGAGGACCTACACACCCTGCTAAGATGTAGCCCTTAAGCACCTCAGTCTCTTCCCACTCAGGGGAGCAGGGGCTGCCTCTGTCGTGATCTCAGTTGCCTGCTCTTTGATCACTTGCCCCTGGCGATACGCCCTTGCCAGGACACAGAGGAAGACCATCTAGGCAATCCTGATGAGATTTGACAAGCTAGGGTCAAGTGTTAGGAAAGGAGAGCTCCCCTTTCAGTGGACTAGGGGAAGGGAGTAGGGGGAGGGAGAGGGTGGGACAGGGATGCGATGAGGGAGGTGGCTACAATCAGAATATAAAATGAATAAATTGTACTTTAAAAAGAAGGATAAAGAAAAAGAATAAGGTGTTCCTGGATTCCAAATTCTTTTTTCTCTCAGCTATGCTCTTGCAGCCTGAGGCTGACTCTTCTACTCATCATTTCTGAGAGCTAATACTGTTCACCTAAAGTAAAGTGATTGTAAATATTTGTCATCTCTCCTAAACACCTCTACCACAATAAAGAGAAGAGTCCGACTGAACAACTGGGCATTGCAGCCAAGAAAGGATACAAAATCAACATCACAAGTTCTAAAGTATAAGTACATATTTAAAAATGTGTCAAGAAAATTCATTCAATATCAACATGTATAGCGTTTTATAGCTTGCTTGTACTTTGTTTTTGTTTCTTAAACTGCAATTTTATTCCTTTTTTAAAAATGTTTTCTCTGTTATGTTATTATCATTTATTACAATTTATTCACTTTGTATCCTGCTGTAGCCCCTGCTTACTTTCACTTTAATAAATAACTAATGCACTTTATTATGTATTTAATATGACTTTTCTGTGGTTTTAGTACCTAAAACTTTTTAAATTAATTTTTTATTATTTTTGTATTAATTACAGTTTCCTTTGTATCCCAGCTGTAGCTTCCTTCCTCATTCCCTCCCAATCCGACAATCCCTCCCTCATCTTCCTGCCTCTCTCTAAATCCACTGATGGAGGAGGACCTCCTCCCCTTCCATCTGACCCTAGTTTATCAGGTTTCTTCAGGACTGGCTACAGTGTTCTCCTCTGTGGCCTGGCAGGGCTGCTCCTCACTCTGGTGGGAGCAGGGGAATCAGAGAGCCAGCCATTGAGTTCATGTTGGAGATAGTCCCTGTTCCCCTAACTAGGGAACTGAGCTGCAATGGGCTACATCTGGGCAGGGGTTCTAGGTTATATCCATTTATGGTTCATAGTTGGAGAAACAGTCTCAGAAAAGATCCCTGGGTCCAGATATATTTGGTACCTAATTTATTTTAACAGCTAAAATTTGTTGACAGTTTTAATTTTTCAGATAGCATTTTAGTCAGTGTTTTTAGAAACAAATGTCCTTATCCATTCTGAAAGGAAGATTGTAGGATCAGCACAATATCTTATTGTGTAATATTTTGTTATTTTAGTAATAGTAGATATTTATTGATTTATTATAATATATACTGTAGTAACTCAAAAAACCTTCTAATGTTTTACTAAAACTGAGGAAAATAGTAGAAACTGTAAAAAACAGAAAGGTGTTTGCTATCATATCTGTTTCTATGTTAATTACAAAAATATGGACCTTAAAATAGTATGTAAATTGAATAAAGAGACAAAGTCACACAGGTTATGAGAAATTGTACCGCAGTTGCTCATTAACAGGTCTACATTAATATAAATCTCTTTGAATATTTATTTTCTCATTTTTTAAAGAAAGAAATCTTTGCATTTATATGTTTATGTATTAACGGCCTAATTGTGACTGGCCAGTCCAATTTTTGTTTAAAGGATAGTTCCCTTGATCCATTCAATAAATACTGCTTGTGTGAAAAGGAATTTGAATTGATGGACAAGAATTGTAATCACCATGTACAGATTTATGGGTAGGGGGAATAATGTGATTATGCAAAGAAATGAAATGATGCTTATGAGCCCTTGATGAACAACAAAGGATGTTTGTACTAAGAATGTCATGGATGTCAAAAGAAGAAGGAAGAAGGTTTTATCACAAGCTCATTGTCTTTTAAGCCCATCAGTGTCAGAGCGCTGAAATTGTACATCATTGTAATTTACAAAGGAAGATTTTTATATTCACAGTTACCAAGTAAGTGCTCTGGTAACGCATCAGAATTTTTTTTAGTTGTTCTCCTATTTTATATTCTTGAACAGTTTTATTCTCTAACACTATGATATTACATAGGTTTGTATTGTTCTAGAAATCATTGTACAAAGATTTCAGGGCCAAAATTTACTTATATCTGGATGTTTTTGTTTTTACTGATAACCACTGAAATAATTTGGGTTCAAAATATTGATAACACTGATGGCATCATAGAAATTATCCAAAACTTAATAGACAGGGATTGGGTTCAAGTTTTCTGAGTAAGTGAGATTAAATCACTATATAAGACATAATTTAACCATAAGGCAACTAACTAGAATGCATGTTGAGAATAAATTGTTTCTGCAACCATGCATTTGTACCTCTCTGTTCATTCAGTACAATCTTTTTATCACCATTCAAAAGTTCTCAATAAAGGAAATGGCTTAGCAAGTGAATCTGAGATCAGAAAACAGGCTCTATTTTAGATGCACATTAACTTCAACTGTAGCAACTTCAAAAAACAGTAGAACGTACTTTTCACAATTTCACAAAAAGCATCGAACTGTCTCTGTGAACTAGTATGGATTTAATCAAATGTTGCTAGCACACAGGTTACCTGAATTAGTTGTGAAGTTGAAATATTTATGAACAATTTACAACTAAATGTGTGAGAAAGTGATGCTCTACAGACTTACACTTAGTCCTACTTACACTTAGCCTGTAGAAACCCCTCCTCCTGTTCTACCTTCACTCTCTGGGGACAACCACCCTGGTGCAGACCCAGTTTAGCTTCCCCCATCTACCTTCTCAATTTTTTTCTTCTAGCCCATGTCCATTGCTTTGTGTCAGCTGCAGATCTACAGAAACTCTTTCTATTATGGACCACCAATGGCAACCCTAGGCTATCTCTACTCTTTTCTCCTGTTCACCAGCCCACAGAAGTGTGTTCTCCCTGGAACACCCATAGTCAACACACTTGCCTAGGACCCAGAGTGGGCATCAGCACAAAACAAAAGAAACAAACAATCAGAAAAAAATATCCACCCAAAATGACAAGACCAGATATAGGACACCTCAAACATAATGATTCTAGATGCCAAGATCCCAGTAAAATAAACAAACAACAACAAAACATAAATATCCAAGACAATATGCTTCCTCTAGAATTTCCAGGATTTAAGCACACGTTGAGAAAAGTAATTGAACTAAAGCACCAGACAAGGAGTTCAAAATACCAAACACAAATATTTCAAGGACCTTAAAATGGAAGTGAATAAATGCCTTAATGCACAGAGCAACAGCTGGAATTGAGAGGTATTTGAGGGGTGGTAGGGAAATCCAGTGCAATGGAAACTTCCTATAATGTATGAATGCAATCTTAATGATACTTGCAAATAATGACGGATCCTGATCCTCAACTGGCCATCTCTTGTCAGCAAACAGTGCTTCTAGTACCAGGACTGAGTTACATCCAACTAAATTGATGAGGAAACAACTCAAGCTGTTGGCAAGACAATATGTTGCTCTCCACAAACTGACATCAATACCCTACTGGTGAAGTCAATACCTATACAATTCATTGAACATAGAGAGGTAGATGTGCTGCCTACATAAACCTTCCTTTTCATGTTCTAGTGTTTACGATGTGGGAGGTTACCCTGTAGGTTACCAAAAGAGAAATGTACACACCAATCCAGCCATAAAAAGCTTTGATCTACAACCTGTCCTGCCTGCAAAGTCTGTCAGAGCAATGGTAGAATACAGCTTGTGGAAGTAACAAAACAATGAAGGCCCCCTTCATGAGATAGAATTCATGCCCAAAACTGCTTGAGTGATCAAAAATCAGAGACCAGATAGCCCAGAGACCTAGAGTAAAGCCAAACACTATTGCTCTACATCTTTAAAAAGTATCAATAAAATGACCCCTGATGATTTTCTGCTGTTCTCATAGATTGGCACCTTATTCAGCCATCATCAGAGAAGCTTTAACTTCCTTGGTTAGAGTTACACCAAGGTACTTTACGTTTTTTTGTGGCTATTGTGAAGGGTGTTGTTCCCCTAATTTCTTTCTCAGCCATTTTGTTTTTTGTGTACAGGAGCGCTTTGGGTTTTTTTTTTTTTTTTGGTTGTTGTTGTTGTTGTTTTTTAGTTAATTTTGCATCCAGTCACTTTGGTGTAGGTGATTATCCACTGTAGGAGTTCTCTTATATACTTTTTGGGGTCACTTATGTATACTATTATATCATCTGCAAATAGTGATGTTTTCTCCTCTTCTTTTCTTATTTTTATCCCCTTCATCTCCTTTAGTTGTCTAATTGCTCTAGCTAGGACTTCAAGTACTGTGTTAAAGAGATATGCAGAGAGTGGGCAGCCTTGCCTTGTCCGTGATTTCAGTGGAATTGATTTAATTTTCTTTGCATTTAGTTTGATGTTGGGTATAGGTTTGTTGTATATTGCCTTCACTAGGCTTAGGGATGTGCCTTGTATCCTTCCCTGAACTCTTCAAGACTTTAAACATGAAAGGGTGTTAGATTTTTTTCAGCATCTAAGCATAAGATCATGTTTTTTATTTCAGTTTTTCTTTAATATGGTGGATTACATTGATGTTTTTATGTATATTGAATACTCCTTGCATGCCTGGGATGAAGCCTACTTGGTCATGGTGGATGATATCTTTAATGTGTTCTCTGATTAAGTTTTCAACTATTTTATTGAGTATTTTTTCATCAATGTTCATAAAGGTTTTTGTGTAGTTTATGTATCAAGGCGACTGTGGACTCAGACTGAGGAGTTGGTAATGTCCCTTCTTTTTTATTTTGTGAAATAGTTTGACGAGTATTAGAATGAACTCTTCTTTGAAGGTCTGGTAGAATTGGATGATGAAACCATCTGGCCCTGGGCTTTTGGATAGGTGACTTTTGATGACAGCTCCTCTTTCCTTAGGGGGTATAGAACTATTTCTTCTATTTACTTGGTCTTGATTCAACTTTGGTAAATGGAATCTATCAAAAAAAAGTTCATTTAATTTAGATTTTAAAATTTTGTGGCATACAAGCTTTTGAAGTAAGACCTAATGATTGTTTAGATTTCTTCAATGTCTGTCAGTATGTTCTCACAATACCAGTAGATAAATGTAAAATAGAATCTTCATGAAATTTAACTGATCACTTGTCATACCAGAACTTCCCAACATAAGATTTATTAAGAGAGTTGTTTGTTCATACTCTACTACCTGACATAAATTCCTTTCTCCAAACACTTTATTAATACTATTATGCACATCAAATATATCTAAGAATATCACAAATCCACTTTTGCCTGTACAAACTAAAATTTATGTATCTTTCAATTAAGGACAATAAAAATATTTCAATTAATGTCACATCCATCAGTAAGATAGAGACAGTACTTTTACATAAAATATGCACTGACTGATGTTATATAAGAAACACTTGATAAATAACTGTGAAGACATAAGGACCCTGCACCAGAATAAAATATCACCTTCACTTAGCATAAGAGATATTATTTATTTCAGGTTGTTTTGATAAGATTTTTCTTAATGAAGATACAATTCTTTGATTTAAATTCTTGCGTGTAAATTCACATTTATTGTGGACTGATAATCTGAGAACCAGCAAAATAGAGTAGCACTGCTGCATAGCAAGAAAATAAATGAACTAGATTAAGAAGTTTTAATATGAACGTGGGCATACATTTAACAAACCAACAAAGCAATGGTTGTAAAATGTTTCTATACACATATCTAATGATCTAAGTAGCTAAAATTAGTCTGCATTAATAAACATAATAATACAATAAAGAAAAATAAATGAAGAAACTATTATCATAAAAGACGAGAAGTTCTTTTTAAGTGGTTATATTCTGACTATAATCAAGAAAAATGTTAACAAGCTAGCTTAGGAGTTCCTGAAATAGTCTATTCATTGAGTTCTATTGTTTAAATAATTGTGTAAATCATAATTAAATTAACACTTTAATTTTGTGTTTTTTAACAACTTTGCATATATATGTCTTCTAGCTCTTCTTACATAAAAAGAAGACTTACCTTTATGTAATATCTAATATAAAATAGAAGATAGTGAAGAGAATAAAATTATAAAAAATGTACTTTAATAACAAAAATATATAGACTCAGTAGAAGGAAACATGTATGTATGTGTGTACATACTCATTCTCATACCTCTACTTACATGCTTACCTGTCTCCCTATACAGACACGTGCCCTCACCTCAATCTAGGTTAAAGAATCAAAATGAAAGTGTATTTAAAATTGTTTCATAAATAATCCATAATTATAGAAATGAAATGTGATAAAATGTAATTACAGAAAAGATTGAAAATAGAGACTTTAGGAGTTCTAGGAGAGAAGTGTAGCTGATTAATCGAAAACCGATGATTAAAAACTGGAAGAATGAAGGAATAGGAGAAAAATGAGAATAGGGAGTAGATAAAGCAACAAATTACATATAAAGAAATGCAATCTGGATATTACAGGAAAGAAAAGGATCAGAAAAAAAAAAACAGACAGAAGAAATTTAGAGGAGTGAACAGAAATTAAAGGAATTGCGGCAGGGAAAGCAATCTTTTGCTCTCAGGACCAGCATCAACTCTTTAGGACTTTAAAACCCTGGCTGTGGCTTCTTAGATTAGGATACTAGGGACTCATTAAATAAGATTCTCACTCCTTATTTGTACCATACACTTATTAGACGAATATACAATGGCTGATGGATTATGACATATATCTGTTAAGTGAAATGAGAAGCATGAGACAGTAATGGTCTAGATTACAGTGATTCTCAGCCTTTCTAATACTGCAACTCTTTAATACCATATCTCAGCTGGTCTGTCTGGGTGGCCACGTTTTTGTTGTTGTTGTTGTTTTGTTTTTTATTAATTACACTTTATTCACTTTGTATCCCCCCATAAACCCCTCCCTCCTCCCCTCCCAAGCCCACCTTCCTTCACCCTTCTCCACGCATGCCCCTCACCAAGTCTGCTGATAGGGGAGGTCTTCCTCTCCTTCTTTCTGATCCTAGTCTATCAGATCTCATCACGAGTGGCTGCATTGTGTTCTTCTGTGGCCTGATAATGCTGCTCCTCCATCAGGGTGAAGTAATCAAAGAGCAGGCCAATCAGTTCATGTCAGAGGCAGTCTCTCTTCCCATTATTATGGAACCCACTTGGACACCGAATTGCTGTGGGCTACATCTGTGCAGGGGTTCTTGGTTTTCTCCTTGCATGGTACTTGGTTGCAGTATAAGTCTCAGGAAAGACCCCTGTTCTCAAAAATTTTGGTTCTGTTGCTCTCCTTGTAGAGCTCCTGTCCTTGTCCTGTCTTACTATTTCCCACATCTTTCGTGAGATTCCATACACTCTGACCAACAGTTGGCCATCTGTCGCAGCATCTGCTTTGATATTCTGAAGTGTGGAGCTTTTCAGAGGCCCTGTGACCGGCTCCTAACTTGTTTCCTGTTTTCTTCTTCTTCTGATGTCCATCTGCTTTGCCTTTCTGTTTGGGGATTGAGCATTTTAGCCAGAGTCCTCCCTCTTGATTAGTTTCTTTAGATGTACATATTTTAGTAGGTTTATCCTATATTGTATGTCTAATATCCACTTATGAGTGAATTTATACCATGTGTGTCTTTCTGCTTCTGAGATACCTCACTCAGGATGATCTTGTCCAGTTTGTTAAAAATATTTGGGGGCCTTCTCTTTCTTCTATTCCTATTATTCTTAAAGTCTTTTCATAGTATCCTTGATTTCTTGGAAGTTTTGTGTCAGGATATTTTTGGTTTAACATTTTCTTTGACAGATGTATTAGTATCTTTGATTATATCCTCTGATTGAGATTCTTTCCTCCATCTCTTGCATTCTGATTATGATGCTTACCTGTGTAATTACTTTTTTTCTTCCCTAAGTTTCCCATCTCCTGGATTTTCTCAGTTTTTTATTTTTTATTTATTCTTTCTACATCCATTTTCATGTATTGAAGAATTTATTCATTTCCTTCATCTGTTTAATTGTGTTTTCCTGTATTTCTTTAAGGGATTCATTCATTTTCTTTTTAAAGGTGTCTCTTATATTTAAAAGGTTAAAAATAATGTCATTCTCTTATGCTTTGGCTGTAGAATATCCAGTGCTTGCTATGGTAGGATATCAGGGCTTTGGTGGTGCCATAGTGCCCTAGCCCTTGCTCATTGTGATCTGGAGAGGACAGGAGCTCCACAAGGAGAGCAACAGAACCAAAATATCTGAGTACAGGGGTCTTTCCTGAGACTCATACTTCAACCAAGTACCATGCATGGAGATAACCTAGAACCCCTGCACAGATGTAGCCCATGGCAGTGCAGTGTCCAAGTGGGTTCCATAGTAATGGGAAGAGAGATTGCCTCTGACATGAACTGATTGGCCTGCTCTTTGATCACTTCACCCTGAAGGGGGAGCAGCCTTACCAGGAGGCCACAGAGGAAGACAATGCAGCCACTCCTGATGAGATCTGATAGACTAGGTTCAGAAGGAAGGAGAGGAAGACCTCTCTTATCAGTAGACTTGGTGAGGGGCATGTGTGGAGAAGGGGAAGGGAAGGTGGGCTTGGGAGGGGAGGAGGGAGGGGTTTATAAGGGGAGTACAAAGTGAATAAAGTATAATTAATAAAAATTAAAATAAAAAATATTAAAAAAAGAAATTAGAGAGATCTTATATTAGCATTTTAAAAGCACATCCGAACATTCTAGAAGAAAAGCAAACAAAAACACCCAAAAAGGAGTAGATGGCAGGAAATAATCAAACTCAGGGCTGAAATCAATAACTCAGAAAAAAACAAAACAGTACAACATATCAACAAAACCAAGAGCTGGTTCTTTGAATAAATCAACAAGATTGACAAACCGTTAGCCAAACAAACCAAAAGGCAGAGAGACAGTGTAATGCCAGTATCACAGAACCCTCAGAGATCACCAGCAGATGTCTCGATGAAAGAGCAAGAGAGCTTTATCACAAGGGCTATCGAACTGGTGACCCAAGTCTCACTGACACAGCAGTAGAGAAGTGGGACCTTGAGCCCTGATTGAGCAGGGTTTTTAAAGGGAAAGAGTGTAAGCAGGGGGTTGTCATGACAGCAAGCAGGGAGGTTCATGTTTCCATGAGAGAAATCAGGAGGGTGCATGCTTTGACATTACAGAATTGGGTAAAAGCCATAGGGGAGAGGTGACCATTTACATAATCACAATTACCAGAGAGATTGTCTCTATTTTTTACTAAACATTTATTCTGTGATATTCCCTGGAGGCCGTTGCTTGGAAAGCTAACTTTGTTTTCTTCAAGGTGCACCTTCTGTCATATTTCCTGGTACCTGAATTCAGCTCCTGGTCAAGATGGCTCCTTATTTCAAAATGGAGTCACCCAGGCTAACTTACACTCTTCAACAGTACCCAAATTAACAAAATTAGAAATGAAAATGAGGATGTAACAACAGACACTGACAAAATAAAAAGAATCTTTAGGCATTACTTCAAAAATCTGTACTCTACAACATTTGAAAATCTAAATGAAATAAATGGTTTTCTTGATAGGTAACATGTACCAACTTTAAACCAAGATCAGACAAACAATATAAATAGACCTATAACCCCTAAGAAAATAGAAACAGTCATTAAAACTCTCCCAGCCAAAAATATGCCTGGAGCAAAGGATTTTAGAATTCTACCAGACTTTCAAAAAAGAGCTAATACCAATACTCCTTAATCTCTTCCACAAAATAGAAATGGAAGAAACATTGTCAAACTTATTCTGAGGCCACAGTCATCCTGTGGAGAGCTGCTCAGTAAGCTGCTTTGTTATGCTTTCACCTTGGCCTTCACCTTGACAGAGACAAGAGGAAGTTTTGCCAAATTCCTTAAAGCTTATCTGTGTGACCTTGGACCACCATATCTGCTATAAAGAAGTAGTTTTGAAAAGAAGTTAGGCGGTTCCACACCTTTTCCTTTTGTATTGATGTGACATGTTTTTGCTTTGTCTATAAATAATAAACCCTGGAATAAACCCACACTGCTTCAGCCAATACTGACAGCCCTCTCAAGCTGATCCCGTGTGTAGTGTGATTTGTCCTCACTCCCTGCTTAGGTACAATTCGACTCTGCCTGTGGGCTCCGGCATCATTCTTATACCTTAACCACACAAAGAGCCAACAAACAAAGAGAATTTCAGAACAATCTTCTTCATGAACATTGATTCAAACAAACAAACAAACAAAAATATTGATTCAATAAAATACTCACAAATCAAATACAAGAATAAATCAGAAACATCATCCCACATGACCAAGTAAGCCTAATCCCAGGGGTGTAGGGGTAGTTCAGCATAAGAAAATCCATCATTGTAATCCATCATATAAGCAAACTGAAAAAAAAATCTCATATAAACAAACAAAAAATAGACATTTGATAAAATCCGACCCCCCTCTCATGTTAAAAGTCTCAGAGAGACAAGGAACATACATAAAAAAATATAGGCAACACACAGCAAGCCAATAGGCAACATCAAATTAAATGGAGAAAAACTTAGTGCAATCTCATTAAAGTTAGGAACAAGACAAGGTTTCTCCATATCTATTCAATATAGTAGTTGAAGTTCTAGTTAGAGCAATGAGACAACTAAAAAGAGATCAAGGGAATACAAACTGGAAAGTAAGAAGTCAAAGTATCTCTATTGCAGATTATATAATAGTACATATAAGTGACCCCAAAAACTTTGCCAGAGAACTCTTACAGTTAATAAGTACCTTCAGCAAAGTAGCTGGATACAAAATCAACTTAAAAAAAAAGAAAGAAAAATCAATAGCCCTTCTTTATACAAACAAACAAATGGGCTAAGAAAGAAATTAGGGAAACAACACCTTTCATAATAGCCACAAATAATATAAAATGTCTTGCTCAGCTCAAATCAAGAAAATGAAAGACACATATAGTAAGAACTTCAAGTCTGAAGAAATTGAACAAGATATCAGAAGATGTAAAGATCTCTCACATTTATGGATCAGTAGGATTATCATAGTAAAAATGTAAAAATGGCCATCTTGCCAAAAGCAATCTACAATACAATCCCCATAAAAATACCTACACAATTCTTTACAGACCTTGAAAGAGCAACTCTCAATCTCATATGGAAAACTAAATAACCCAGAACAGTGAAAACCATCCTGTACAATAGAAGAACTTCTAGAAGCATCTCCATTCTTGATTTCAAGCTGTATAACAGAGTAATAGTGATAAAAACCACATGGTATTTCCATAACAACAGACATGTGGGTCAATGCAATGGAATCAACAACTCAGAAATAAATTCACACACATACAGACACTTGTTTGACAAAGAAGCCAAACTATATAATGAAAAAAAGGAAGCATCTTCAAAAAATGGTACAGGTCTAACTGGATTTCTGAATGCAGAGGAATGCAAATAGATCCACCATGCACAAAATTCAAGTCCAAGTGGATCAAAGACCCGAACCTAAAACCAGATACAATAAATCTATTATAAGAGAAATTGGGGAAAAGCCTGGAATTCATTGACATAGGAGAAAACTCCCTGAACATAACACCAACAGCTCAGGTTCTAAGATCAACAATTAATAAATGGGACCTCATGAAACTGAAAATCTTTTGTAATGCAAAGGATACTGTCAATAGAACAAAATAGTAGCATACAGATTGGGAAAAGATCTTTACTAAGACTTCATCTGACTGAGGGCTCATATTCAAAATATTTAAGGAACTCAGAAAATTAAACACAAAAAAACAAACAAATAACCTAATTTAAAAATGGGGTATAGAGCTAAACAGAGTATTCTCAACAGAGGCATATCAAACAGCTGAGAAGCACTTAAAGAAATGTTCCATGTCCTTAGTCATCAGGAAAATGCAAGTCAAAATGACTCTGAGATTCTTTCTTATATCAGTGAGAACAGCGAAGGTCAGAAATTGAAGTGTCAGCACATACTGGCAAGGATGAGGAGCAAGGAGAACCTTCTTCCACTCCTGGATGGAGTACAAACTTGTATAATCACTTTGGAAACCAGTCTGAATGTTGCTCAGAAACTTGGGAATAAATCTACTTCAAGACTCAGCTATCTCACTCTTGGGCACCTGTACAAAAAATGTTCTACCACACCATAAGGATATTTGCTTACGTTCATAGCAGCTTTTTTCGTGATAGCCAGAAACTGGAAACAACGGAGCTGTCCCCCAACCAAGGAATGGATAGGGAAATTGTGGTACATTTACATAATGGACTACTACCCAGCCATTAGAAACTAGGAAATCAAGCAATTTTTATGCAAATGGATGGAATTAAATAAGATCATCCTGAGAGGTAACCCAAACACAGAAAGACACACATAATATGTATTCACTTATAAGTGGATATAAGCCAGTGTGTTATAAGCCATATAATACAGGATAACCATACTACAATCCACAAACACAAGAAGCCCAGTAACAAGGAAGGCCCAGGGGGAGATACTTAAATCCTACTCAGAAGAGAAAACAGAATGGATGTCGAACATGGATGAAGAGAAGTGATTGGTTGGGAGTGGCTGTGGAGAGACGAATGAGGGTGGAGATCAAATGTGGGGAGAGGATGAAGGTGAGAGGGCAGGGAGAAAGGAGGGAAACCGAGTGGGGAGGGCATCTCTGAGAAACCTGGAGACCTGACCGAGTTTGTTCCTGGAAGGATCTGGGGGTGACTCTAGCCGAGACTTCTAGCTGTGGGGGGCATAGAGATTGAAGGGTGACACCTCCTAACCAGATGGGGCTTCCAGTGGAGGGAGGAGGACACCAGCCCATCCACAAAACCCTCAAGCCCAAATCTACCCTGCCTACAAGACGTACGAGGATAATGATGGAGCACAGAAAGAAGGAATGATCTACCAATGACCGGCCCAACCTGAGACCTACCCCATAGGAGAAAGCCAATGCCTGATATTATTAATAATACTTTGCTGAGTTTGGAGACAGGAGCCTAGTATGACTGTCCTCTGAGAGGCTCCACTAAGCAGTAGAATGAAACAGATCCTGAGACTCACAGCCAAGTATTAGGTGGACACAGAGGAGTTTTGTGGAGGAGTGGAGGGAGGAAGAAGGTCCCAGAGGAGACAAGAACTCCTCAAGGAGACTAAGAGTGTCAACTAACCTAAGTCTATAGGGGCTTACTGCGACTGAAGCACCAACCAAAGAGCATGCATGAACTAGACCTAGGCTCAGGACACGTATGTATTGGCTGGGCAGCTTGGTCCACATGTGGGTCCTCTAGCAATAGTGAGCATAGGTTGTTTCTTATATGGACTCAGTTAACCACTTTGGGATCTGTTTCCTCTAGCTGGGCTGCCTTGCCTGGCCTCAATATAAAAGGATGTACTAAGTCCTGATGAGACTTGATGAACTGGGATGGGTTTCTGAAGGGGGGTGTCCACTTTTTTTGGAGAGGGAGAAGAGGGGAAGAGGTGGGAAGGTAGGACCTGGGTGAAAGAAGGGAGGGAGCGGTGATCAGATGTAAAATGAATAAATGAATAAATTTATTTAGAAATATCTAGATTGTTAAAAATTTATGTAGCTATTCTAGGTAGTGTTATAATTTTTACAGTCATTACCATTTCACCAAGACTACTTTAAAAAGTTATGATTTAACATCATGGATACCTTTACCAGCTTGTAGTTTTTTCATTGTTAATGAACTTTTTCACACAGTGAAATTTGCTTTGACTTTAAGAAAGCAATAGAGGGTCCTTTTATATCCCCCTTCTTCCATAAGACTCCCTGCTCTCTGTCTAAGGGGGATATAAAAGTAACCAGAGGGGACAAGAGCCAAACAAGGAGATCAACAAAGCCCCTCCCCCCAAATAATGCAGGGCCCAGGGGGCACTGCAGAAACTAATGCACCAACCAAGTACATACATAGAGAGGACCTAGAACCCCTGCTCAGATGTAAGGCATAGACAGCTCTGTCTCAGTGTGGGTTCTGCAGTAAGAGGAGAAGAGAGAGTCTGACATGAACTCTGTTGCCTGCTCCTTGATCACTTCTCCCTGGTGGGGCGACCTATCCAGCCCACAGAGGAAGAGGATCCAGGTAGTCCTGAAGGACCTAGGCTAGGGTCAGGCAGTAGGGGAGGAGGGCATCCCCTATCAGTGGACTGGGGAAGAGGAATAGAGGAGGAAGAAAAAGGGAGAATGGGACCTGTAGTAGTTGAGGGAGAGGGTTACAACTGGGATATAAAGTGAATAAATTGTAAATAATAGTGAGAGAGAGAGAGAGAGAAAGAGAGAAAACAATCAAGCAAACAATACCAGGACTAAACCAAATTATGGATGCTTACATAATTATGAAGAACTAGAGATCAAATATGATTAGGCCAAGTTTATTTAAAAGTATTACCTTATACTGTTACAATTATTGATGATAAAACACTGAAATAACGTGACATTATTATTTGTAAAAAATGTAACACCCCAAAAGACAATCAACTTTCAAAACAGCACTATGTATCAGAAAATCTTCCTAATAAACAAGATTACACGAGAACATAAAGTGGTCTAGTGCTTGCTTCATTGAAAAACAAAACAGTTGGAAAAGGTAACAATTTTTATTTCAACACAAAACTGTGCATAATAGAGTATTAAAATTGTAAGCTAAATGGGGATGCAAAGATTGTATTGCATTACTTGTATGACGTGATGAAAGAAAGTTATCACTCTTTGGTGTTGCTTACTGTTCTTATTAAAAGCAAATATTTGCTCAAAAATACTATAGTATTAATATGATTTTAATTTGAAAAAATTATAAACAAAATGCCAAAAATCCAAATTGACTTATTTGTCTGATTGTTTTAGTCATCTAATAGCTAGTTTAGAAATGTTAAGTAATATTTTAATAGGTTAAAAATCAGAGGAAAAGGAATTGTGAAATTTAGAATCATAAACTGCAGAAAGTACAAGTCGTTGTTTTTTAAGAAACCAAGTCACTGAAAAGTGGCTGATTCACTAGATGTGTAATGTCCAAGTTTATTTTTGGGACAACTAATAAAGTGGGTAAAATATTCTGAAAATTTTTATTCCAAAATAAAAGCTGCTCAAATAAAATATATGGAACCAGAACCTACTTATTTCATTAAGCAATAATAAAATCTAAATCATACCTTGCACTATAAATTATTAAAATTCTTAGTGAAGAGATTATACCATGCCATCTCATGATTCATTTTGAATAAACTTGAAAATGAATAACCTAAACTTGCTGAAATTGCTTTAAAATCTCTTCTGGGAACAGGGCTTCCAGGAATACAATCTCTGTGAAACTGATTTTTGTGCTCTGAATACCATTATGAAAAATATATTTTAAAAAAAGATGAGTTATGTATTATTCCATCTGAGTGGCATTGCTCTTGAGCCAACCCACAGTGGAGAAGTGAACAAGCAAGACTTGATTTCACTTGTCATAATACAAACTTAAAATGATGGCAGAGCCAGCTCCGCTCATGTCAGTCTCTAGTGTGGGAGAATAACTCCTGTACCCTGAACCTTTCCTTTGATTATATGCAATCAGCTCTTTAAGAGTTCCTACTGGCATTGTCTGTGTGCTTAATAAGCAAGGTGTTTGTCTGAAGGCTTTTCTATCATATTCCTTCATGCAGGGTCTGTGCTAATTATATGTAGCAATTTGTGTTTTATTGCTGTTGAACTATGCCAGCTATAGTGTATGCTATTCACATAAACAATGAGTGGTATAGCACTACTTTTTTAATGATAAAAACAAATTAACAAAATTAACAAAGAAAAATTAATCAATCCTATCCAGCAGGAATGAACAATATACTGAGTGGGTATGAGTACTGTCCATTGGTAAATCATAATCACTAAATAATGCATACTGTAAAAGGATGATAGATTCTTTGGTACATGTTTTATTTTGTTATTTTTATTTCAATCCCTTTTATGACTAATTGTCGTTATTAAAGCTTTATTTTCACTACTTTTAATCAAGTGTGGGGAGAATGTAAGAGAGCTTTTATGTGAACATGTGTTCATATGATGCTCACTTGCCACCTTCTCTCTTTCTGAACATCTTTGTCCCAAATAACCTCATCCTACTACCATGTGTTTGTTTTTCTGCAAAGTAGCAAGAAAGCATTATTAATAAGCAAAACACTAAATCACTACAGAAAAAAAAATGTACCACCAAGAGTGACAGTAAGCCACATGAGTAAAGATTCTATTTGACTGTGCTCATATAATTCAATTTGTTTTTTTAATTAGCATATGTGGAGGTTATTTATATTAATAGGTGCAGTAAGAATGTTGTAATTTTGGTTTCTTTAAAAAACACAGAAATATCCCCTTGACCAAGTATGGACTGGACCGAGGCCCCCTTTACATCTGTAGCCAGGTCCTCCTATGGGTGCTCTAGTACAAGAAATGGGGGCTAGCTTTGACTCTGTTGCTTGCTTTTTAACCACTTTCCCATGCAGGCAGGGCTGCCTCATTAGTCCACAGGAGAAGAGGATGTCCTTAGTCCTGGTGCGACTTGATATGCTGGGATAGGTGGATGGGGATGTGCTCCCTTTCTCTGAGGACTAGGAGGAGAAATAGGGGAAACATGGAGGGAGAGTGGGACTAGGTGGAGAAGAGGGAGGGGCCTACAGCCAGCATGCAAAGTGAAGAAATAAAAAGCAAAATTTAAAAAAGCCCAGAAATACTTGGTGGTAGTATGACACGCCTTCAATTCCAGCACTCATGAGGCAGAGGCAGGATCTTTGTGATTTAGGGGCCAGCCTTGTTTACAGAGCCAGCTCCAAGACAGCCAAAGCTCCATAGAAAAACCTTATTCGAGGTGGGAAGCGATAGGGGGACAGAACTATAATAAGAATATGTTTTCTTTTTAATCCCAGGTGTGGCGATATGAGATTGCTTCACAGCAAGTGACTGTGATTTGCCATGATTTGCCTCTTGCTCTAACAAGAGTGTGGTTTTGCTAGCTGCAGATAGTTTCTGTGAGTGTATAGTATTTGGAATTCTATAAACCTTTCAGAGGACATAGATGCTAGATCCTCTGAGAAGGGTTAGTGGCTGTTGTTGGCTGGCTGGTAGTTAGATGCTGTTTGTCAATATTCACATGCAAAGGAATAATAAGAATCCCAGGCATTGAAGATACAATAAAAGAAATAGATACATCAGTCAAAGAAAGTGTTCAATATAAAAATTTTCAGGGACAAATAACTAGTCTATGTGGGACACTATGAAGGGACCAAACTTAAAAATAATAATAGAGCTCATACCAGCTCATAGACATAGAAAAAATATTCTAACCTAAAGGAGGTGTCTATAAAGTCACAAGAAGGATACAAAACACCAAACAGATTGAATCAAAAAGAAAACCCCTTGACATATACTAAGGAATACATTACACATACAGAATAAAGAATATTAAAAGTTACAAAAGAAAAAGACCCAGTAACATATAAAGGCAAACATATTAGAATTATACCTACATTGCTATATCATTGTGCACTGTACAAAGTGTACCATTGTTCATTCAAATGCTGACTTCTCAACCACAATTTTTCAATCTGGACATGTCATTGTAATATTTGTTCTAAGTATCTTCTGTCTCAAGTTTGCATAAACATGCTCACCATTTGTTCTCTACCTTGCCAATAAAATGCTGACCAGCCAATAGAGGGACAGACCAGCCAATAGAGCAATAGAGGGAATAGGGTGGAACATCTGAGTCCAGCAAGGGGAGTAGAAAAAGAAAGGAAGTAGAAGATTGTAGAAGATTGAGCCATGAGGAGAGGTTCAGGAGCATCAGGAAAAGAGGATTTTAAAAAGCAAGTATAATGGTAATTTTATCTTAGGGGAAGGTAGGCTAGCTTTGAGGTTTAGAATAGAATAATGATTGCTCAGTATTGTGCTCAAGGATAGTGAACATTACAATTGGCCCTCACATTCTGCTAGTGGGAAACTTCAATATTCCTTTCTCAATAATGGACATGTTCTCCAGATAAAAACTATATAGAAAAATGCTGGAGCTAACTGAATTGATAAATCTAATGTTCCTAAAAGAGATTTTTAAAACATTCCACCCTAACATAAAAGTATATACCTTCTTCTCAGCACCTCACAGAACTTTTTCCAGTACTGACTACATATTTGGTAACAAAGCACATCTCAACAGACAGGAGAAAATTGATACATCCTATCAGACCACCAAGGATTAAAGCTGGATCTCAACAACAGAAACAACAAACAGCTTACAAACACATGAAAACAGAACAACTCTCTACTGAATGATAAATGGGTTGAAGCATAAGTAAAAATAATAATAACAATTAATTAAACACTTCCTAGTATTCATTGAAAATAAATGCACAATATACCCAAATGTAAGGGACACTATGAGAGTGGTGCTACATCTGAAAGCTCTAGAACAAAAAGAAGCAAGTTCATCAAAGAAGAGTAAAGGGCAAGAAAAATCAAACTGAAGGCTGAAATCAATAAAATAGAAAAAAAATCAACAACAAAATAAAAACACAAAGAATTAATGAAACAAAAAGTTGGTTCTTTGAGAAAATCAACAAAATAAACAATTATCCAAACTAATTAAAAGATAGAATATACAAATTAACAAAATCAGAAATAAAAACAGCATAGCTGGATACAAAGTTAACTCAAAAAATAATTGGCCCTACTATATACAGATGACAAATAGACTAAGAAAGAAATCAGGAAAATAATATCCTTTACAAAAGCTTCAAATTATATAAAATATCTTGGAGTAACACTAAACAATCAATTGAAAGACTTGTCTGGTAAAAAATTCAAATCTTTGAAGAAATTGAGGAAGATAGCAGAAAATGGAAAGTTCTCCAATGCTCCTGAATCAGTATAATTTCATAGTATAAACGCCATCCTAGTAAAAGCAATCTACAGATTCAACACAATCCCCAAACAATTCTTTATAGACCTTGAAAGGACAATTCTCTACTTCATGTGGAAAAACAAACAAACAAACATAAAGCCCTGTATAGCCAACACCATCCTGAAGTAAAAGAACTGCTAGAGGTATCATCATCCCTGACTTCAAGTTGTACTACTAAAAACCACATGATGTTGGCATAAGAACAGACACACTGATCAATAGAATCAAATAAAAGACACAGACATAAATTCACATCCCTTACGGACACCTAATTTTTATAAAAGAATTCAAAAATACACACTGAAAGAAAGAAACCATCCTCAACAGATGCTGGTGCTAAGATTGGATGTTTGTATGTAGAACAATGCCAATAGATCCATATTACCATCCTACACAAAATTCATGTCCAAGTGGATTAAGGATCTCAACACAAAACTAGACATATTGAACCTTTAATAGAAGACAAAGTGGGAAACAGCATTAAATGCATTGGCATGGGAGACAATTTTCTAAACAGAACATTAATAGCACAGAAACTATGATCAATGATTAATAAATGGGACCACATGGAACTGAAAAGTTTTTTAATACAAAAGACACCACCGATTGTACAAAGTGGCAACCTATAGAATAGGAAAAGACGTCTACCCACTCCACAGCTAATAGGGGTCTAATATCTAAAATATATGAAGAATTCAAGAAATTAGACATAAAAACAAAATGATTCAGTTAAAAAGTAGAGTACAGATCAAAAAAGAGAATTCCCAATGGAGGAGTCTCAAGTGGCTGAGGAACACTTAAATCTTCAATATCCATAGCCATCAGGAAAATGCAAATCAAAACTACTTTGAGACTCTACTTTACCACTTGTTAGAATGGCTGCATAAATAATAGAAATGATAGCTCATGCTGGCAAGGATGTGGAGTAAAGAGAACTCCTGCATTGCTGGTGGAAGTGCAAGCTTGTATAAACACTCTAGAAATCCATATGGCAGTTTTATAGAACTTTGAGAATCCAACACCTCATGAACCAGCTTTACAACTCTTGGGCATAAACACAAAATGATGTTCCATCCTACCGGAAAAACACGTGCTCTACTTGTACATTGCATCTTTATTCATATTAGTGAGAAACTGGAAGCAACCTGGATGTCCCTCACCTAGAGTGGAAGAAAAGAAAATGTGGTATGTTTGCTTAATGCAGTACTACTTGGTTCTTAAAAGATGACACCATGAAATTTGCAGCCAAATTGATACAACTAGCAAAATAAACATCTTGAATAAGGTGAACTAGACCCACAAAGACAGTTATGGTATGTACGCACTTATAGGTGGATATTAGCTGTTAAGTAAGTGATAATCAAACTACAATGAACAGATTCAGAGAGGTTAAGTAAAGAAGAGGGCTCCCAAAATTATTCATAAGCCTCCATGAGGAGGATAAATAGAATAAATAATGTGGGTGGGATGGGACTATGGAGGATGAGGGAGAAAGAGATGGAGGGAGAGAGTTCGTGGAGAGTTAGATAGAACTGGGAGCTTTGTTGGAGCTCAAATCTAGTGCAGAAAAAACTTTCTGGGCCTGTGAGGGTAACCCCAGTAAGGACTTCTAGTAATGAAATATAAGGAGTTGGAATTTTCCACTTTTTTTGTAGCAAGGCTATGCTTCCAGTCCTGGAACTAGGTTGCATTTGATTGAGTTGTTGACTGAAGCATTCCAGTGGAGATCCCTAAAGAAGACTAGGCTGATACTAGGACAGAAGATGGTTCAATGGGGGTGGGGTTAGGATGGGAGCTGGGCCCTTTGTCAAGGACAACACACACACAGATCATTGAACACAGAGAAGTCTGCATGAAGTCTTCACCCTTCCGTTCTTGTCTATTTTTTAGGAAAAGGTACTTTTCAGGCTAAGAGAAACATGGACACCAACCCAGCCACAAAACCATTGACCTACTATCTGTCCTACCAGCGCTATGAGACTGGGCAATAAAGGTACAGAGCTTGTGGGTGGGGCTAATTAATCTTTGTTTTAACTTCAGGTCCATACCAGTCCATACTTTATACTACTTAGAGAGCCTCAAACCTGGAGACTGGATAGGCCGGACACATAGGGTAGAACCAACACAACTTGAAAAAAAAATAAAGAGTTCATTTATACTGATATTCTGCTATATACATAGATTGGTGTCTTTGTCCAGTCATCATCAGAGAGGCTTGGGTGCAGAGACTCATGGCCAGACATACATGGAAAGACTCCACATTGGAGGTCTTCACCTGGTGCCTCTGCTTGGAGATCAGGGATGCCTGAAAAAGAGGACAAAAGACTATAGGACTCAGAGCATATGGAGTGTACCAGGAGACCATGGCCCACTGAATGAACTAAGCAGGGCTCACATGGATTCACAGAGACTGGCATGACAAACAGGGGGCCTGCAAGCGTCTTCACCAGGTACCTTTCTGTCGGCTGTTAGCCTGTTGTTTCTGTGGAACTCCTAACAGTAGGAGATGATATATTTCTAATTCATTTGCCTGCTCTTGGGACACTTTTCCTTCTCTTGGGGTGCCTTGTTCACCTTACATGAGGGCTCTTGCATAATCTTACTGTATCTTCTTTTTACCTGTTTGACTGTTGTGTCTAGAGGGTTGCTGTTTTTTGAAGAGGAAATGGAAGGAGAGTGGATCAGGAGTAGAGGAGAAGCTGGTCGAGGAAATGGAAGTGGAGGAAGAAGAAACTGCAGTGAGTATGAGAAGAATTTATTTTCAATAAAAAGTATGCTCTGAAAGATTGTAAATTAAGCAAATTATCAAAAATATCTTTTTTGAATAAAATTGGCGTTTATTTTGTTCCACTGTTCTTTTGACAAATATCTGTCAAGTGGTTTGTAAACAGCAAAATCTGAAAACTCACCTGAATAACGCTTTTCTAATTTTTTGGCTCTACAAGAATTCCAACTTAAATACAGGGATAAAAATATTAGAAGATGGTATCAACATATGTATGGGAATGGGCAACACTGGGATTTTTGGGAACTGACTACCTAGGTCAGTATCAGTTTTTTCATTTCTGTTTACCTGAAGATTTCCTAATTTTACTTTTTTAGCAACTGAATAAAATCCAATATATATATGTATATGTATATTCATTTATCAATTGATGGGCATTTGGGCTGATACCATTTCCTAGGTCTTGTAGATAAAATAACAATGAACATATGAACATAGTTGAGCATCTAAACTGATGAATACCTCTGTGGTAGGAAAGAGTCTTTTGGGTATATGCCCAGGAGTGACATACTGCGACCAGAGCCACTGCTTAGTTTTAGTTCTAGTTTTGTTTTGTTTTGGTTTTTTGCTTTTTGGTTTTTTTGCTTTTCTTATTTTTTTTTCAAGACAGGGTTTCTCTATGTAATAGCCCTGGCTGTCCTGGACTCACTCTGTAGACCAGGCTGGCCTCCAACTCACAGAGATCCACCTTTGCCTTTCAAGTGCTGGGATTACAGGTGTGTGCTACTTCACCCAGTTTAATTTCTAGTTTATTTATTTATTTATTTATTTATTTGTTTGTTTGTTTATTCATTCATTCATTCATTTACATCTTGGTCACCAATCCCTCCCTCCTCTCTTCCCAGTCTCACCCTTCCTCTCTAATCTCCCTTCCCCCATTCCTTAGAATAGGGGAGCAACCCCCAAATCATACACTTCAGCTCATCTGTTCACATGAGAGCTATCTTCTTCCTATGTGGAAGTGATCAAAAAGCAGGCAACAAATTCCATGTCAGAGATATCCCCCATACCCTTACTAGTGGCTTCACATAAAACCTGAGCTGCTCATTGGCTACGTGTATGTAGAGGACCTAGGTCCAGTCCACACATGGTCCTTGGCTGGTGCTTCCGACGCCCTCTGGGCCTCGGTTAGTTGGCTCTGTTGGTCTTCTTGTGGTGCTCTTGTCACCTCTAGGTCCTTTTATCCTTTTCCTGCTTTTCCACTAAGCTAGCTATGCTTTATCCAATATTCTGCTGCGAATCTCAGTATCTGTTTCAAAATGGTTCTGGGTGGAGTCTCTCAGAGGACAACTCTGATAGGCTCCTGTCTGCAGCATAGCAGTGTATCTGCCATGGGGTGGATCTTAGGGTTGGGCCTGGCTTTAGTTTTTTAAGACACCCCATACTAATTTCCATAGTGGCTACCATTAGGTATCTTATTTATCTTAATAGATTCTTACATTCTAAAAAGCAAAACATTTACATGCACCACATTGAAAATACCTTACAGAAAATTTGTGAAGTGTCAAATTTGCCCTAAGTGTAGTAGCTTTTGATTTTTAAATCTAAAGTGTAATGTCCTGAGAGGAGAACAAAAGAAGAAAACTTTAGATATGGAGTTCTGTATGTATAGTTGTTTCATTTACTTTTGATTTTCTTTTTTTTTAATTTTATTTTTTATTTTTATATCAATCAGAGGTTAAGCACACACAAGCAGTAAAAGTTTCAGGAGACACAAGTTCAGACCACTCAACTGCTATAACAATTTCCTGAAGCTCCTTTTATTATCTAAGTTCTTTCTTAAGAGTTAAGCAACAGCAACCGCAAGGCCAGTTAATTCCATACAGCAGGGTCAGATGTCTGGTAATGCTCAATAATCCCTGTTGATGATAGGGATCACTTCATGAAAGAACAGAACAGATTGAGCAGTGATTTGGAAAAATTCAGGGCAGCTTAACTCCAATGAGAATAAGTGGCGGCAGGGTGCCCAGCTCCAATGGATACTTCTCCAATTAAGCCTAAACACATTAGATTCAGGAAAAATGATGAAGGACACACAGGAATATCATAAGATCCAGGAGACCAGGGTCCTCTATATGTGAAAGAATAGCTGCACTCATGAGCAATCAACACGCTTACCAGAACAGGATCAACATAATAACCAAACATGCTTATATATCAACAGAAGCCATTGAAATTCCACAGAGTCTTTAAACAAAGAGCTACAGGTGGTCAATACCTGCATAAAAACAAAACAAAACAAAATATATTTCCTCAAGAAAGGCTCTCACATAAATTGGCTAATCCCAAGTGGCCAGGACATAGAGGCCACTTGTATACATGAGAGAAGCAGACTGGACTGAATAGGTGAGTAGGATACTTATCGTTGTCTCGATCTCTGTCTCTGTCTGTATCTATATATTATCTGTTTATCTGTAGCTACATTGCATATGTATATGTAAGTACATAAAGCAACATAGAAATAAAATGAAAAGATTTATACATATATATTATATATACACAGCCATATACACACACACATATAAATATGCAAATGCATGTAGCAATGATATTAAAGAAGAGAATGGATTTGAACATCTGTAGTATTTGAAGGGGGAAAGAAAGAAGTGAGAGTGAGGTAGACACAGCACTCAAATATTTTTTCAAGAAATAATGAAAACTAATACCATACTTTTAAACACCAATTTCAAATTTGTTATTATTGTAGAAAAACATATTAAAGTTTTGCGTTGAATTTTAAACCTCACAGAATTCTAGATGCATGGCATTTTACTGCTTACAGACTCCCATAGCCACTGAGGGCAGCCTTGCTGTGATGTCACATGCTTGTGTTTTGTGTAGCTCCTGCCCTTACTACCCACATTAGGACCTCTGCTGAAATGTTAGAGTCTGTTGATGAGGATAATCACTAACTTTTTTTGTTTTATTGTGAAGAATAAACAATACTTTCTGTCATGAGCTGCAGACTTCTGAATTTTTTTTCAGGTCCATCACAATGTTTCTTATGTTGCAGCAAGTTATTTTCCTGAATAAAATTGGTTTGTAAATCCCCCTTAATGTACCTGTTGCTATCATCATTTGTTACTTAATACTAGTGTGTTTTAATCATAAGATTATTTTATTTCATTTAGTTATTTTAAAATTTTTATATATGGACTTTAAGTGTAAAGGTGTTCTGCCTAAATGTACATGTGCACTTAGTGTGTGCCTGGTACCTATAGAGACCAGATGAGGTCATTGGATCCTTGGGACTGGAGTTACAGATAACTTGTGGAAGTTCATGTAAATACTTGGAATCAAACCACTGTCTTTTCTAAGAACAGCAAGTGCTCTAAGCCCTCTCTCCAGCCTAAATGATTTATTATTTTTTAGCAATAAATAAGCTTGAAATAAACAGGGCATTAAAACTCTTCTCCCCCGGAGGGCCAGCCTTACCAGGCCACAGAGGGAGACAATGCAGGCAGTCCTGATGAGACCTGATAGGCTAGGGTCAGACAGAAGGGGAGGAGGAGCTCTTCTATCAGTGGACTTGGGGAGGGGTGTGGGAGGGAGGGTAGGATTGGGAGGGAATGAAGGAGGGGGCTACAGCTGGGATACAAAGTCAAAACACTGTAATTAATTAAAAATAAATTATTTAAAAATTGTACAGTGTTGCTTACACTGTAAGTCTGCATTTTTGTTGCCCAATTAAGCTCTAAAATCTTTTTTAAATAATTATTTTTATTAATTACAGTTTATTCACTTTGTGTCCCTGCTGTACCTCCCTCCCTCCTCCCCTCCCAACCCCACCCTCCCCTTTCCCCACCTGTGTCCCTCTCCCAGTCCACTGATAAGGGAGGTACTCCTCCCCTTCCCTCTGATCCAAATCTATCAGGTCTCATCAGGACTCGCTACATTGTCTCCCTCTGTGGCCTGTTAAGGCTGCTCCCCTCTCAGAGGGAGGTGATCCAAGAGCAGACCAATCAGTTCCTGTCAGAGACACTCCCTGTCTCCATCACTATGGAACCCACCTGGATGCTGAACTGCCATAGGCCACCTCTGTTCAGGGGTTCCAGGCCATCTCCATGAGTGGTTCCTGGCTGGAGCATCAGTTTCAGACAAGACCCCCTGTGCTCAGACCTTTTGGATCTGTTGCTCTCCTTGTGGAGCTCCTGTCCACTCCAGGTCCCACTATCTCCCACTTCTTTCATAAGATTCCCTGCACTCTGCCCAGGGAATCTGTTTGGCTATGAGTCTCAACATCTGTCTCAATACTCTGCATGGCAGAGCCTTTCAGAGGCCCTTTGTGGTAGGCTCCCACCCTGTTTTCTCCCTCCTCTGATGTCCATCCTCTTCACCTCTCTGAATGGGGACTGAGCATCTTAGCCAGAGTCCTCCTTCCTGATTATCTTCCCTAGGTGTACAGATTTTAGTATGTTCATCCTGTATTATATGTCTAATATCCACCCATGAGTGAGCAGCTTTATTTGTAATAGCCAGAAGCTGGAAACAGCCCAGATTCCTCGTAGTTGAGGAATGGATACAGAAATTGTGGTACATCTACACAATGTAATATTACTCAGCGATAAAAAAGAAGGGAATCATGATGTTAGTGGGTAAATGATGGGAACTGGAGGGGATCATCCTGAGTGAGGTGTCCCAGAGGCAGAGAGACACACAGAGTATATGCTTACTCTAAAATCTTTTTAAGGCTTCATTTTTGACACATGAGACAACCAGAAATAATTTGATTATATAATTAAGGTGACATTCTAAACTTTCTCTTTGTTTAATTTATTATAACATTTTTCCATTCTATTTTGAAGGATTGTGATTTATTTTCCAGCTATTATCTACCTGATTTTTCTCATTGTTCTTTATATAGAATCTTTATATACATGTATAAAAAGTATAAGATTTCTGTAAACTGTGGTGCTATGGTGGGTAAAATAAATGTGATTACAATAAAGTACCCTAAAAGATAAAAATAAGATTTTATTTATAAAGAAAGATTCTATACGGAAGTCTCCTTTACACTGTTTTAAGTTATGTATTAACTCCTAGGTATAGTTTATTTTTTATTTAAAGATCACAATATCATTCAAAGTTCTAGCCAAGTTTTGAAAGCGTTATCAATAATGCATTGTTCTTCTATCAGTTATCAAGCCAATATGTATTCCAATTTAATAATGATTCTTCATATTTGAATGTTTAGGTTTTCAAATATATCAACATGAATTTTGTACAAACTAGTTTTATAAACATGGATGAATATCGTTTCTCAGCATATGTTAAAATGTAGGAAGTGCCTCCTTTCCCAGAAAGAGATATGAAATAATATAGTTGACCATAGGAATCTAATTCTGATGATGGTAGCTGGCATTTCATGAGTTCTTAGTGTGTGCCAAAAAGCATGGACATATTATTGTGTTGTGATAGAATGTTGGACTCAGAAGGAGAGCACTTGGTTTTAATGCTCAACTCTGTCAATTTCTATGTGTCAATTAGGAAACTCACCCACGCTTTCTAAGCTTTTTTAAAATTCATCCATAAATGGAGAATGATACCTCAAAAGAACTGACCAGAAATGGGACATAATTATCCCCAAATTCTGTGAAGTAATATCCTTTAAAATAATTTATGATCAATGCTTGTTTGGATGAACAAATGGGATGGACATTGAGCGGAGGAGAAAACAAGCAACAGAACAGGAGCATGCCAAAGAGGACCTATGGGGGGGGTCAATGTAGCGATGTATCAGAGCAGATATTAAGACTCGAGATCAAGCCTCTGACAAAGGGCGAGAGTAATGATAGATCTC
>CM053752.1:93156258-93185364 GCA_028658305.1 Pachyuromys duprasi | reverse complement strand
ACTTCAGTCCAACAGAAACAACTACACCAAAGAAAATATAGGATAAAGATAATTTACCAATGACAACAATAACAAAAAAGCAATGAATCACAGTAAGACCACCAACTCCACAATAAAAGGAACTAACAGTCATTGGTCACTATTATCTATCAACATCAATGGACTCAACTCTCCAATAAAAAGACATAGACTAACAGAATGGTTGCGGAAACAGGATCCAACATTCTGCTGCATCCAAGAAACACACCTATGCAACAAAGAAAAACACTACCTCAGTGTCTACTTTTAAAATGAACTTATTAGCTTTCTGCTTAGGTTAAACTTTCTTCATATACATCTCTATATATGAATATATAAATATATTGCATATACAGTGTTGTATTTATGTTGTAAATTTTATATTTATATTGAATAATGGTTTCTCTGTAGTTCACTAAACATTGAATACCTATATTTATGCACCTAGCTGTAGCACTTATAAAAAGAATGAGCAATTCTTATCATGCCCGTTCACTTCAGGTGTGCAGTCTGCTTAAGTGGAATTCACATTTCATGCCTTACTCACAAACTTGTCAGTATCTTCTTGGAAGTAATCACTAAAGATTGATTTTACAAAAAAGGCAGATGGAATATGAATATCAATAAAACATGTTCACACACTATCATCTTATTCTGGGGAATCTAGTAATTTGTTCTATTACTGATCTGTCACTAGACTGCTACTAAATTTGCTTTAAATGTTCTTTTTATTTTTTTATTTGAGGAAGCAACACATTTGTTTGCAGATGTTAGAGAAGGTTGCTTTTTCATGCCATTTTTTTCATCATTCTAGTTGTTCCTCTCTTTAAAATATGATAGCCAGGGCTCATAAACTATCTATTTTCTTTCCTTGGTAGTTATTTTAAAGTTGTTGAGTATTTAGTTGAGAGGTGAACCGATTGTCAAAGACAGTGTGACCATTGGAAACTAGCCATTCTGACAGGTGTAAGGTGAAATCTCAGGGTCATTTTGATTTGCATCTCCCTGGTGGCTAAGGACTTTGAGCATTTCTTTAAGTGTTTTTCTGCCATTCTACAGTCCTCTACAGAGAGTTCTCTGTTTAGCTCCACGCCCCATTTTATAATTGGATTACTTGATTTGTTGCTTTTTAACTTCTTGAGTTCTTTATATATATTGGCTATTAGCCCTCTGTCAGATATAGGGTTGGTGAAGAGCCTTTCCCAGTCTGTAGACTGTGTTTTGTTTGATGACAGTGTCTTTTGCTTTACAGAAGTTTTTCAGTTTCAGGAGGTCCCATGTATTGATTGTTGCTCTTAGAACCTTTGCTATTGTTATTCTGTTCAGGAAGTAATCTCCTGTGCCGATGAGTTCTAGGGTCTTTCCCACTTTTTCTTCTAAATGATTTAATGTGTCTGGTGTTATGTTGAGGTCTTTGATCCACTTGGACTTTATTTTTGTGCAGGGTGATAAATATGGATCTATTTAGAAAGAGGACCTGGGGTAAGAGGATTAATCCTCACTTAGAAAGTCAAATGGGAGGGATATTGGATGTAGGAGAAAACAAGTAGCAGGACAAGAGCCTACCACAGAGGTCCTCGGAAAGACTTTACCTATCAGTGAGTCAAAGCAAGTATTAAGACACATAACCAACCCTTTGGCAGAGTGCAGGGAATCATATGAAAGAAGGGGTAGTTAGTATGAACTAGAGAGGACAGGAGCTCCACAGGGACCAAATTTAGCAGGGCACAGGGGGCTTTTATGAGACTGTTTCTCCAACCAAGGACTATGTATGGATATAACTTAGAACCCCTGCTTGAATGTAGCAAATGGTAGGTCAATATCCAAGTGGGTATCTTAGTAAGGGGAACAGGGACTATTTCGGACATGAGCACAATGGCTGGCTCTTCGACCCCCTCGCCCACGAGGGAGGAGCAGCCTTACTAGGCAACAGTAGAGGACATTGCTGCCAGTCCTGAAGAGACCTGATAACCTAGAGTTAGAAGGAAGGGGAGGAGGACCTCCCCTATCAGCAGACTTGGAAAGGAGCAAGGAAGAGATGATGGAGGGATGGGAGGGATAGGGAGAGAATGCAGGAGGGGGCTACGGCTGGAATACAAAATAAATAACCTGTAATTAATATTAAAAAAATAAAAAATTAATATATAAAAAGGTGTTTAAGAATGTTTGTTCATTAATATATTTCTCATCTGAGATTTGAAATATTAAGTGAACTTTCACACAATAGCAGCAGTGATCAACAATCTTATGTAATCTTTAACAGGGTTTTTTTTTTTTTTTTTTGGATAGGTTTAAATGAAAAACTCTTTGAACTTGTATTCCCTTCATAACCAAACACTTTCTTCATACTATAACGTTCATCATTTTTGTTTCTATGGCATCTTCTCTGTTTTCTGTGTCTCCACTATAAGCATGGGTATTGGGCTATCCATTGGAGCATAGACAATTCTCCAAAAGCCATGCAACTGATGATAATGACCTTCTCTCCCCCAGTAGCCCTGAAAATTCAACAGCTACCCTGGACGTGAGTTTAACCTCCATATATAATTTATGTATAGATGTTTGGTTTTACCCAAACTGAGCAACCACACCTACAGTGAATATTATGCAAGTTCCAAGTCCATACTATGCTCCTAAAACTGTGCTTCATGTAATTTTAATATTGGATGAAATGAAAGCATGACTTCTCAAAGTATGTTTGATGGTAAGGATTTTATTGTAAATGTGAGAGAAAGTACAGCCGTAAATATCTGGAAGAATCCAGAACAGGAAGAGAAAATAGTGTACAGAGCATGGACATGAGATTGAATAGGGGCATGAGGGAAGGAGGGGGGGGAGTGGAGCAAGAAAAATCGCAGAGCCAAAACGACAGGGATATACAGGAAATAGGAAGCTGGGGGAAGGGAAGCAAGACCCTGGACTGGAGAGTTTGGGGCTAGAGGAAAAGTGAGAAGAACAGAGAGGTGCTGAGCAAGCCTGGCAGCCAGTAGGCATTTTGATACGCTAAACAGTTCCTCAATTAGCCATTTGTCCTGAGTTTCTCTGGGACCTGATAAATATTTAATAGATATTTAACATTAAAACATAACAAAAGAGGCATGTATTGAAACTTCAGAATGAAATAAATTCAGAATAAAAAGTAAATTTCCTAAATAATAAATCAAACAGCCAGAATTTAAGTAAGACAAAGGAATTATAAAAGCACATTCATTACATTTTACTTTAGCCTGTTTTATATATCCACCTACTTTACCTATTGACAATAGCTGTAAGATGGTCAATCTTAACATTATCATAGAATTCTCACCAAAATGATAAATACAAAGTATTCTACAAAGTTGCAGCATCATTCTCTTGGTTAAAACTTGGCACTATGCCCTAACGGATTAGGCTCGAATGTCCTGAAATGCAATTTTTCCCCTCTGTCCAATTGTTAAACACTCTCAATATGCTTGAATAAGGTACTTATAAAGTACCTTATCAAGCATGTGAAATCATTTGAAAACCAGAAGGATCAATCCAAATGGATCAATTGTCACTTACATGCATTGTGATAAACACACAGAAATGACTATGTTGTGCTAGTGGTCCTGGAATGTGTACAATGTTAGTACGATTGCTTTTGCAATCTGTCTACTACACCCAGTCTGCCAATCGACAACCAGAGATGTCAATCCTCACTTCACCTGTTACCGTACAGGTGTACTCTGGAAAATAATAGCTTTCACTTTTTACTGCAAAGAAAAAAACAATAAATATGATAAGGGATTACCTATCAATACTATAAACTAGTTTAATTCATACCATCCTTAAGCACAAATATACAAAAATTTTGTTTCTCATTCTTATTATTTGTTTTAGCTTTCACCCACCAAGTAGCTTTATCAAACTCAATGGCTAGAATTAATTTCTGAAGAAATAGAACTTACTTGGGCTGTCAATTTAAAGTTCTTGAGTTATATAGGTAAGTTACAAATATCATAAATCTTTAAATGAGTAGAATTTAGTGGAAGTAACTAATGAAAATTTTTATGCTTTATGATATTGTTTCCTTGCCCACCCAAAGGAAGGTATTCTAAAGTTCTGAACATAAACATTTCATGATACATGCATTCAATTCAAAATAATATATGTATTTAAAAGATTTGTGACTCCTGCATCATTGAGTTTATGATATTTGATTCAGATGAAGGGGCAGGAAATGATATAAATCAAGTTTGACCTCATAAGACCTAAAATGTGTAAAAATAGTTCCTGTTAGTAGAGTGTGTCACTAGGTCCATTTCTTTTTCATATATTTATTCAGTGTATATTACACAAGCGAATACATTACTTATAACAAAATTAAGAGATTATATTCTCTTCAGGAAACAGAGTTCAAGAACATTCGAGCAAGCACTTGATTGGTCAAAAACAAACAAAAAGCAAACCAAGCAAACAAGGAAAGAAAGAAAACACCACTACCAAAACCAGGAATTCAGGATTTTATTCTGAGGACTAACACTTTGCCAAATCTGCTTTGACTGTGCTGTGTATGATTGAAGTGCAGTTGTTTGTAGAGTATTCGAAGAAGATGTGTGATGACGACCACGGGATAATGGTTAGATGTTGGTCAGAGGCTATGAAATTTTAATTAGGTGGGAAGAATTCTAGCAATAAGATACACAAACATTTTAACTACAGTTAACCTCAGCTGCTTCTTGAGAACCACTGAGAGTAAATTATATGTGATCTTGGAACAATAATGAATATTGTTGTTGAGCTAGCTCTATTAAACCACTCTACAACACACAGATATTTTAAAATATGAAAACATTTTAATTGATCAAATCATTTATATTTTATTTATATACATATCTATCCATGTCTCTGTACTTATCCCTATGTCTATCAACAGATAGTTCCATCATCAAGTTAGTATTGATTCTCTTGGAATTCAAGGTTTGCACAGGAATCAGTTTATTGAAGTGATTTTCCTATCACTGTGAAGTTGGCATTCAAAACTAGGCTGAATCAAAAGCTTTTAAAAATGGTGTCAGTAAAAAAGGGATTGTTTGGCTATTGATTGTATAATCGTATTATTGAAATGAATAATAGAATGCCTTGTTTCTATTAACAAATTAATTTTATTGCTTATTCCTGAGGACTTGGGGAAACCTAATATTGTTTGTAACAAAATCTCAGTTGTTCAGTTTTTACCAATGGAGACTTTGGAGCCAGATGCTAGTGGGAAAGCCTGTTATCTTAGAGAGACAGAGAAACCATTCATCTGACCTTTCTCCTCAGTCTACATCCCCAAAGGAAGTTTCCTTCCCTGTACTGTCTCAAGAAACCCCCAAACTCCACACAGGGATCTTAGCTACAGTCATCACAAAGACTTTCTGGTGGCCTCCCCTGATCAGGAGATGTTTCCTCCTGGATTTTCATTGTCTGTCTGGGTCCTCCCTCTTCCATTGCCCAATTCCTTCTCTCCCCCACTTCTGATCCTGGCCTTCCTGTTACCCTCCCCACTTCCTCTTCCACATAGCTCCCTCCCTCCATCTACTTCAGATGTTTATTTTCTCTACTGTGAGAGATTCAAGCATCATCCCATGGGGTCTCTTTGGCTTCTTTGGGTCTGTGGGTTGTTTCATGGTTATCCTGTACATTATGACTAATCTCAACTTATAGGTGAGTGCATACCATGTATGTCTTTCTGGGTCTAGGTTACCTCACTCAGGATGATCTTTTCTAGCTCTATTCATTTGCCTGCAAATTGCATAAAGTTACCACCTCCTATAATCAAGTGGGAATTCCAAAAGAGGGAGGGTGACACCAAGCAACCCATTGAACCTTCGACCCAAAATGTTCCTCACCTACAAGAAGTGTAGGGATAAAAATGGAGCAGAGATTAAGAGAAAGGCAAACCAATAACTGGCCCAACTTGAGACCCACCCCATGAAAGAGCCAATCCCGGACACTATTAATTATACTTTGCCATTTTTGCAGACAGAAGCCTAACATAACTGTCTTCTGAGAGGCTTCATCCAAGCTCATGTGAACACATCCAGTGACCCACAGCCAAACAATAGGCCAGTTCTGTGGAAGAGAGGAAGGAAGGATAGAAGGAGCCAGAGGGTTCAAGGACACCACAAGAAAAGCTACAGGGTAAATATACCTGAGCCCAGGGGGGCTCACAGAGACAGAACAACCAACCAAAGAACATGCATGGGATGGACCTAGTAGCAGATGTGCAGCTTGGGCATCATGTGGGTCCCCTAACAATGGGAGTAAGGGCTGTCTCTGACTGTGTTGCCTACCTTTGGATCTCTTTCACCTAGCTAGAGTGCCCTGACTGGCCTTAGTAGGAGAAGACTAGCTTAGTCCTGCTGTGATGTGAGGTGCCAGGGAAGACCCCTTCTTGCCCCCACCTTCTCTGAGAAAGAGAGGGGTGGTAGAAAAAGGGGGCAGGAGGGAGGGACTGGGAAGAGAGAAAGAAGGGGGCTGTAAAGTGATAAAATAAAATAAAGCTGAATGTCCTTTCTTCTTTCTGTGCATCTCTCTATCTACCCTGACTTCATCTTACTCTGTTTTTTCTGTGTTTTCACTCCCTCTCAACAGCTTCTTGCTCTGCCTCTTGACCTACAGTTGACTTTACTTAATCCTGTCTTGGACTAAAGGTGCTTTTAAGGGATGAGCCATACCTCAACTAGAACCAAGTTTTTTTTGTTATTTATTTATTTATTTATTTATAGTAAATAACACGATCTTGGGAGTCACAGTGTGATCAAATATCCTGCAACAGCTTAATGATATAGCTGTGGACTAAAAATACTATCCCTGATAAGAAAAAGCAAGACATAGTATTACAAAATATATTATTATGTAATAGTGATGGAAAACAAAGTACAAATCATTCCAGTTTCTGTAAGAGTGGCATTTTTAATGTTGAAAATTAATTAAATTTCATTGCATGAGAGAGGTATTTGGAGTGACCAAGGAACAGAGAAAGGGAGAAGAAAATATGCATTATTCAGTTAGAACTTCCTTTTTTAATGTAATTTATTTATTTTTATATTAATCACAGGTTAGGTACTTTGTATCCCAGGCATAACCCCCTCCCTCATTCCCTCCCACTCTCCCCATCCCTCCTTCATCTCCTCCCTGCCCCCCTCCAAGTCCACTGATGGGGGAGGACCTCCTCCCCTTCCATTCGACCCTAGCTTATCTTGTCTCTTCAGGTCTGGCTACAAAGTCCTCTTCTGGGATCTAGCTAGGCTGTTCCTCCCGGGCATGTGTGGGGGAGGGTGGAAGAGCCAGCCATTGAGTTCATTGATTGTAGGAAAAAAAAAGCAACAGGACAGGAGCATACCAAAGAGGGCCTCTAAAAGACTCTATATAGCAATGTATCAAAGCAGATATTAAGACTCACAACCAAGCCTTTGGCAGAGGGCAGGGAATAATAATGAAAATAGGAGGAGTTAGAAAGACTTCAGGAGAACAAGAGCTCCATAAAGACCAAATAGATCAGGACACAGGGGTCTTTTACAAGACAGTTTCTCCAACCAAGGACTATGTATGGATATAACCTAGAACCCCTGCTCAGATGTGGCCCATGGTAGCTCAGTATTCAACTGGTCACCCTAGTGAGGGGAACAGGGACTATTTCTGTCCTCTTTTTTTTTTTTTTACCTAAAGTAGAAAAAAGCTACTTGAGTGCACAAAGCCATGCTGCTTTGTACACTCAAGTTTACTTTACAGAACACCATCCTCATCTGTGGGGTTGAGTATACAGTGAAAGACTGTGATAGGCAGTACCTGGAAGCTTACAACAGGAGGTATAAAAGTTTAGAATGAGGAAGCAGTTTTAGCTGCTTTGTGAAAATTGAGATTTCATAAACAGTCTGAGAATTATATAAGAATTTAGTAGTAGTACCAAGAGTTTTGGTTTGCTCCCTTTAGTTTTTCTGAAAGAATAGAGACTAGGAAAAAAATCTTACAGAAAGATTGTTACACTAGACATTTTGAATTTAAGAAACAAATGCATCAAACAAGAGTAAATGCCCAGCAGACTTTTGTACATCTGTGTGTCATAAATCAGCAATGACTAGTCAGAAAATAAAATTTTAAATGCTTTCTAGTAATAAGAGTTAAAGAATAAGATGGCCAAATGGCTGAAAGAGGGGAGACAATGATGGGCTCTGAGAACACAATCGTTTTGGGAGAATAAAAGTGGGAAGAAGAATCTAGAAAAGAGTATGTAATAGGAGAAATATCAATGCATAAAACAAATTTACAAAATGGGAATATGATCCAATTATTCCAAGTAATGTTTGGAGGACAAATAAGGTCACAAATATTTAGTAACTTGCTTAACACCATAGACTTTGTACTGACTTTAAGGAATCTTATGTTTTTTTTAATTTGATTTTTTAATATAATACATTCTGATTATAGTTTGTGCTCCCTCAACTCCTTCCACTTCTTCTCTATTTTACTACCCCCTAAAATTTATACTGTTTTTTCCTCTTTCATTAGGATACAAAAAAATCAAATAAAAAGTAAGCAAAATTAGATAAGTAAAACCAAATGAGAAATGGACAGAACAAACAAACAAACAGAAGAAATGAGCCGAAGAAAAACACACACATTTGCACACAGAAATCCCATAAAAAGACAAAAACAAAAACGGTAACGACCTGAAAGGTTAAAAAAAAAAAAACAACAACTTGGCAACCCTCACTGGGATCATTTTGTATTGGTTAGCTACTGTGTGTGGCCTTAAGAGTGTTTTGTATACCAAGTGAAACTCCATTGGAGAATATTAAGTTTTTGTTTGAGAGTCACTGTCGGTCTGCATGCCCTGTGCACTCCTATAGTCACTGTAAGTATGTGCAGTGCTCCTGTGTGGTTAGAAGGCCTTGCTTTCTTGGTGTTCTATGTCTCCTCCATTTTTACAATCTTTCTGTCTCTTTTCTGTAAGGTTCCATGAGGGAAGGAAATTGATAAAGACACACGTTTAGTACAAGGTATTCCACAGTCTCTCAGTCTCTGTTCATTGTCAAGGCATGGGTCTCTATTTCCATCTCTATATATTTCCATCTACTGTGAGACAAAGCTTTTCTAGGGATGGCTGAGCGAGATACTACATTGGAGTATAGCAGAATGTCATGAAGTTATTTCGTTGATACATTCTTTTAACTTTCCTAATATCAGCTTTTTAACAGTTTTTCATGTTGTGGTAGTCCCCAACCCTAAAATCATCATCTTTTTTAAATTTCTTAATTATTATCATTTATTACAGTTTATTCAATTTGTATCCCAGCTGTGTCCCCCTCCCTCATCTCCTCCAAATCCCACCATCATCCTCTTATTCCCCTTCCCCTAGTCCACTGATAGAGGAAATCCTCCTCCCCTTCTATTTGGCCCTATCCTATCAGGTCTCATCAGGACTGGTTGCACTGTCCTCCTCTGTGGCCTGACAAGGCTACACCATCCCTCCACCCAGAAGGCAGTGATTAGAGAGCCTTCCACTAAGTTCATGCCAGAGAAAGTCCCTGCTCCTCTTACTAGGAAACCCACTAGGAGACTGAGTCTATGGGTAACTGTAATTTTGCTACTGTTATGAATTGTAATGTTTTCTGGTGACTACTTTGAAAAGGTCATTTGACCCCAAAGGCATCATGCCTCACAGGTTGAGAACTGCTGCCTTTGCCTATATACCCAGCCTATCCAGACTCAGGCTCTTAGACACCTGAACTTATTGGAGATGGGTTCCATCTCATGTGGTGGGCCTTATATCCACTTAAATATTGGTTGGTTACTCCCAAAGTTTTGTGCCAATATTGTGCTAGTGCACCTTGATGGCAGGTCTACATTTTACTTGGAAGTGTTTTGTAGATCGGATGGTGTTGACCTTTCTCCTTTGGTAGCTTGCAGAGTACCTTCCAGTGCCTTGGACACTACTCAATAGGGGTGAAGGCTGTAGGTAAGCACCAGCTTGACTTCTTCATGCTTGATAACTTGTGTACCCATACTGTCTCCAATAATTGGGCTTTACTATCATTTTGTTGTTGTTGTTGTTATTGGTTCTGTTCTTATTTTTTTCCTGGGGCAATCCTCAGTAGTCAGGCAGCAGACTGCTCAGTCCAGCAGAGGATAGGATCAAGCAGAGGGGAGTAATCTATGAATGACTCAGAGATCATAGCTGGGAGAATCTTCTATCTCTCACTGACTGGTAACCAAGGTGTTTATTTATGCAGATTCCACAAAAGAGGCAAACATAATTTGAAAGAAAATACCTTTCATATCATTTTGTCCCTGTAAAAGTGTTACAAGTACAGAAAGAACAGGAATTATCAATCTCAAATCATTTTAGACTACATAAGCACTTATGAGATATGACATTTTATTCTTCATGAAAGTGAAACAGTAAACAGATAGAAAAATATGAGTCAGTCTGGAGAAGTCCCCAAGTCTTGAAAACTGCATAGTGGTCCATCTAATGAGTTAGCCTAACTTAAAAGCTTGAAAGCTCTCTGCAGGCTGACCTGTTTTATTCATTTGTTTTCTCTGAATTTTAGTTAAAAGACTTCACTGCAACTTAATATGAGTCAGTCTTCTTATGATTAGCAAATTCTTGTATTTCTTTCATATTAATTTTATATCATTTGCATATATTACCAAAGGTTGTTTTAGGCAAATTAACTTTGTTATTAGATTTTATATTCTAGGGACAATGGGAGAAGGCCTGTAATCTGATCTGTGTCCAAATCTATTGTTTCTGAGTTTGCTTAAGGATCGGTGTGCCAAGAGAACTCTGGGACTACCCAACTGTTTTGTGGTTTTCTTCATCTCCATGGCAAGAAAGACTTCCAAGTAGGGTCAGATAAGGTTACCTCTTTAAGATCAGAAATGAGTGAAACTGTCAGATGTTTCTCTTAGTCTTTTCTCCAAATTCTTTGTCTAAAAACATAAACTATAATAGTATTTGAATACATGGGGCAGATTAGCATTATCACTGATTCTACCTTTTTGGCTCCATCTGTGTCTTAACAGATGATGGTGACTGCTTTCACATGCTGACCATTCAGCCTAGTGTCCCTAGTTATGACAGAGTGGAGCACACTCCATATGTCCTGTTCCTCTCACATTTGGCAATAGTGAAGAACACAAAACATTCTCTCTCCTTGCTGCTCTGGACTAGAGTCCACTTTGAGGGTTTATGGGCAAAGCATGCAGAAAGACAATATTTTGTTCTGGCATTTTAGAAAAAAAATTGGCAACAGTATTCAAAAGATTTAAGGGAAACACCTAATTCATCACTTGGCTATAGTGTGACAGATTTTGGAGAGAAGCAAAACTGTTGTCTCTTTGCATCTGATGCTGAAATTGTGAAGCCAGGGGAAACCAGTGTCTCCTAATGTTTCATGAATGTGAATATTTAAGAAAGAGATCAAGCAAAGGGACCAGCACATTTAGAGCAGATTCCTCTAGAACTTTCTCAGGACCATCTACCAATTTCTTTCTTTAAGATCTATGTGGAGAAAACGCCAGATTGATTTCCAGAGTGGTCGTATCAGTTTACATTCCCACCAGCAGTGTAGGAGAGTTCCCCTTTCTCCACAACCTCTCCAGCATGTATTGTCACTTGAGTTTTTTGATCTTGGTCATTCTGATGGGTGTAAGGTGAAATATCAGGGTCTTTTTAATTTGCATTTCCCTGGTGGCTAATGAAGTTGAGCATTTCTTTAAGTGTTTCTCTGTCATTCCATATTCCTCTATCGAGAGTTCTCTGTTTAGCTCTGTTCCCCAATTCTTAATTGGATTACTTGATTTGTAGCTTTTCAATTTCTGTAGTTCTTTATATATACTGGATATTAGCCCTCTGTCAGATAGAGGATTGGTGAAGATTCTTTCCCAATCTGTAGTCTGTCCTTTGATTTTGATGACAGTGTCCTTCGCTTTACAGAATGGTCCCATTTATTGATTGTTGCTCTTAGAGCCTGTGATGTTGGTGTTCCGTTCAGGAAGTTGTCTCCTGTACCAATGAGTTCAAGGTTCTTCCCCACTTTTTCTTCTAACCAATTTAATGTGTCTGGTTTTATGTTAAGGTCTTTGATCCACTTGGACTTTAGTTTTGTGCAGGGTGATAAGTATGGATCTATTTGCATTTTTCTACATGTAGACATCCAGTTAGGCCAGCAACATTTGTTGAAGATGCTATCTTTTTTCTAGTGTATGGTTTTAGCATCTTTGTCAAAAATCTCAAGATCCAGGTATACAACTCCTAGGCATATATCCAAAAGAGGCTCAAATACACAGTAAGGACATTTGCTCAACCATGTTTGTAGCAGCTTTATTTGTAATAGCCAGAAGCTGGAAACAACCCAGATGCCCCTCAACTGAAGAATGGATACAGAAATTGTGGTATATCTATACAATGGGATTTTACTCAGCAATAATAATAAAAAAAGGATATCATGAAATTTGCAGATAAATGGTAGGAACTGGAAAAGATCAACCTGAGTGAGCTATCCCAGAAGCAGAAAGACACACATGGTATATACTCACTCATATAGACATGTAATATAATATGAACCTATTAAAGTCTGTACACCTAAAGAAACTAATCAAGAGGGAGGACTCTGGCTAAAAGGCTCAATCCCCAGCCAGAAAGGCAAAGCAGATGGACATCAGAAGAGGAAGAAAACAGGAAACAAGTTAGGAGCCTGCCACAGAAGGCCTCTGAAAAGCTCTGCCCTGCAGACTATCAAAGCAGATGCTGAGACTTGTGGCCAACTGTTGGGCAGAGTGCAGGGTTTCTTATGAAAGAAGTGGGAAATAGTAAGATCAGGAGAGGACAGGATCTCCACAAGGAGAGCAACAGAACCGAAAAATCTGAACAACAGGGGTCTTTCCTGAGACTGATACTCCAACCAAGCACCATGCATGGAGATGACCTGGAACCCCTGCACAAATGTAGCCCATGATAGTTCAGTGTACAAGTGGGTTCTGTAGTAATGGGAACAGGGACAATCTCTGACATGAACTGACTGGCCTGCTCTTTGATCACCTCACCCTGATAGGGGAGCAGCCTTACCAGGCCACAGAGGAAGACAATGCAACCACTCCTGATGAGAGATGATAGACTAGGATCAGAAGGAAGGGAGGAAGACCTCCCCTATTAACGGACTTGGGGAGGGGCACACGTGGAGAAGGGGGAGGAAAGGTGGGATTGGGAGGGGTTTTGGGGGGGATACAAAGTGAATAAAGTGTAATTAATAAAAATTAAAATAAAAATATTTTTAAAAATCTATGTGGAATGGCTGTTTGGTAGCACTGAAAGACTTTGAGGCTGGCCTGTTAATATTTAAGCATTCGTATAACATTGGAATTGCTATTATTTCTACTTTAAAAATAAGAAATTAGATGAGAAATGTGTTACAGAATTTTAGTAAATTTTTCATGAAGACATTTTAATGAACAGGAGCAGCATTACCAATATCACATCTAAATATAGGAATGAACATAAAAAGTTAAAGGCTTGTCACAGTTTACACTAAACATATTAACTAGGCTTAATATTAATTAATAATAATAAAATTCAACCTGTCTTAAAATTAAGCACATTGGGTTGTGTTAGCAACACAAATACTGATAACAAGGGAACTGTGAGAAACATGCAGATTTTTTAAAAGCAGACTGTGTTTTGGTTGAAGAAAACCACAGCATGTCTGAGTGGAATGTGTCTCCAAAGTCAGTGTCGAAAGTTTGGAAAGAGGTGAATCTTGTGCCTTACACAGAAAGTCACAAGATGGTGTTTACTTTAGTCGACAGAGATGGCAGGGTGAATTGGAGAGAGACTGGAGCACAGTAAATTACAGGGGAGAATTACAAAGTCTGTCTAACACTAAACCTTTGCTGCCTAATTTTATGCAGCCATATTTACATCTAAGAGATACTGCTTCTTGTCAAATGTCCTCTCAAAAGTTCACATTATTTGTCCCCCATTGGGATTTTCTCTCTCTCTCTCTCTCTCTCTCTTTCTTTCTTTAGCTACCATCAACTTGTTCTTCAGATTCATTGCCAATTGTCACCTTCCAAAAGGAACCTGTACTGGTTAGTTGTGTATTAACTTGACACAACCTAGAGTCATTTTGTAAGAGTGAATGAACTTCAATTGAGAAAATGTCCCCTCTAGATTGCCCTGTAAGCAAGCCTGCATTGAAATTTCTTTTTTTCTCTTTTTTTCTATTTGAACATTTGAGAATTTATTAATCTTTTTTAAATTAAAATTTTTTATATTAATTATGCTTTATTTGCTTTGTATCCCAGCTGTAGCCCCCTCCCTCATTCCCTCCCAATTCCACCTTCCCTACCTCTTCTTTTCCCATATCCCTCTCCAAGTCCACTGATACGGTTTTCCATCTGACCCTATCTTACTAGGTCTCATCAGGACTGGTTGCATTGTCCTCCTCTGTGACCTGGTAAGGATGCTCCTCCCCTCAGGGCTGGGTGGTCAAAGAGCCAGCCACTGAGTTCATGTCAGAATCACGATTGCTGTAGGAGGGCCCAGCTCACTTTGGGAAGGCCACTCCTGGGCTGGTGTTCCTGGGACCTATAAGAAAGCAGTGTGAATAAACTACAGAGAACAAACAAATCAGCAGAGATCCATTTTGACTTCTCAATTAGCTCCTGCCTCTGGATTCCTGCCTTAAGGTCCTGCCCTGACGCTTTCATGATGAGCTGTGATAGAGACAGGTAAGCTGAAATAAACACTTTGTCTGCACGCTGCTTTGACCACAGTGCTTTATCACAGCCAGAGCAACTGTAAGATTCCCCAGGGTCGCTGATGTAGTTGACTCCATCTATGATATGCTCCAACAACACTACATGCTTCTTAGCGTTAGACTAAGTTCAGTTTTCTTTGGAATTAGCTGATTCAGATCCTGCTTTTCTCAACTTTACCTTCAGAACTCTGTTTCAGACATAGAGTAGGAGAGTGCGTTGCCTTTGTCCTTGAATTAACATAAGAAATGGTGGGGACAGCAGGCAGTAGACATGGCAACTGGGGCTGGAAACTGAGCACTCACATCTGTATCCACAAGTAGAAAGCAGCAAGAACAAACTGGGATTGGCACACTGGTTTCACCCACTAAGGTTACCCAAATAGCCTCCAACTGGGGATCAATTATTCAAACTCTCAGGGCTATGGGAGACATCTCATCTTAAAGCACCACAAGGATTAATTCACATTTCAAAATAACTTCAAAATATACTATCAGCATGTCCTATACTTATAAATGTGAAGTGGAAAGAGAAATGAAAGCATACATAAGAAGTCCTACAGTTTCTCCACCGAGAAAGAATGCAGTGAGGTGTGTTCTACCCACCAGGATTTTCCCTTCTGCATTCTCTGCTCATTATGGGACTTTCTGAGCATTCTCATCATAATCATATTTGATAGCAAAGCAAAAATCAGTTCCATGCAGATGTCTATTACAATACTTACTCAATACTGATTAATAGATTGCTTCACCCAAACCCCTAGGTCTGGTTAGTGTGTGTTTAATTACCTTTTCTCCCTGATTTCGCAGGTAAAATATTCACAATGGGGATACGTCTTACAATACTATCAGCAGGAAACTAACTGAATGATTGATTAACAACACATGGAGTCATTTTACACTCCCAGCAAATATTGTTTTCCTATTGACAGAATATTGGAATTTCAAATTTAGATATGACGTCATTGCATATTTCACCCGCATCATTTCAGTGTTTATCTAAAAAGTGACCAATTGTTTCTATGTTTATATACTCCAAATTTCACAGTTTTTCCTTGACTTTCTTCAGTTATTTATGAAAAAATACAAATATAGAACCCCAACCCTGATTTTAACAGCTGTAACTGTATCATGACGTCTAAAAAACAAAATTGACAAACACAGTTTGTTTAAATTAACCAAAATGAAATCAGTGAAGTGTATGAGAAGAATCTCCATCCCTTCACACCTGTGTCATACATCTTTATAGATTGCAAAGTTAAGGCTCCCACCATTTTTCCAGATATCCCCTACCATCTCTCCGTGGTTAACTTGCCTGTGTCTGGTAGGTATTAAAAACGAGGAAATCATGGAATTCACAGGCAAATGGTGGGACCTGGAAATGATCATCCTAAGTGAGGTATCCCAATTGCAAAAAGAAACATATGGTATATACTCACTTATATAGACCTATAAGATAGGAAGGTCATGCTGAAATTTACCCACCTAGGGAAGATATACAAGAAGGAGGACCCAGGTTGGTATGATCAATGATAGTTTAGATGAACAAATGGGATGGACATTGAATGGAGGAAAAAACAAGCAACAGGACAGGAGCATACCGAAGAGGGCCTCTGAAAGAATCAATATAGCAATGTATCAAAGCACATATTAAAACTCAGAATGAAGCCTTTGGGGAGAACAAGAGCTCCACAAAGACCAAACTGAGCAGGGCACAGGGGTCTTTTATGAGACAGTTTCTCCAACCAAGGACCATGTATGGATATGGCCTAGAACCCCCGCTCAGATGTGGCCCATGGCTGCTCGGTGTCCAAGTGAAGACCCTAGTAAGGGGAACAGGGACTGTTTCAGTCATGAACTTGATGGCTGGCTCTTTGACCCTCCCCCATACATGCCAGGGAGTAACAGCCTGGCTAGATCCCAGGGGAGGACATTGCAGCCAGCCCTGAGGAGACAAGATGATCTGGGGTCAGATGGAAGGGGAGGAGGTCCTCCCCTGTTGGTGGACTTGGAGGGGGCAGGGAGGAGATGAGGGGGGGATGGGGAGAGTAGGAGGGAATGAGGGAGGGGGCTACACCTGGGATGCAAAGTACCTAACCTGTGATTGATATAAAAATAAATAAATTACATTAAAAAAAGAGGTGACTTTGTGCAACATTCATTCCTGTCCCCCTTGTGCACAGCGAATGAGTCTTTTATTTAAATGAAGGTTGTTGAAGGTTGGTCTAATTCTAATAATTAGTAGTCCTGAAGATTTGGTTACTGCCCCCTGGATACACCCATCCTTGTTTATGTAAACCTGCCTACGACTTACCTGATTGGTTGATTAGCAGCCTATACCTGGGCAGGGTAGAATGGGGTAGGCGTGGCAAGGGTTCCAAGCTTTTGAGCACAATCAAGGAAATCAGGAGGAGGAGGAAGAAGGATGCCATGATGGATTAGCCTGAAGAAAAAATCACTTGGAGGAAGGACTCCAATAATGGAATAAAAAGGAAGAATACAAGCAAGTACCATGGGATTATGAATAGAAGGTAGACAAGATGAGAAGGATTGGATTGAGGTGGATGACATTGGATGGGGACTAGGAGATGGATGGAGAGGATGTAAGAAACTGTAAGGAAAATATCTGTTGGTCCCAAGAAAAATAAGGCAATTGTAAGTTTAACATATGTCTGTGTCTTATTATTTGGGATAGTGGGTTAAATGATACCACTGTGATAATATTAGCGCTAATAATAAACATTATATAGCCCAACACTTCTGATATACCATATTTGCAGTAACATGAGGTTTTTTAAAAGGTAAATAGGACATTACAAACCAGTAACACAAATTCTGATAGTTTCAATTGTGATGTGTTGTACCTTAAAAGTGAAATTTAATATGAAATTCTAAATGTGTGGCTCAAATGTATTTTGCTATTTTTATTATTGTTATTAAAAACATGTAGTTTTACTAATTTAACAGAAATACTGTAATATAATGGAAGTTACCTAATTATAAAAGCAGGACTCTGCCATAATGTATTATGACATTATCAAAAGAAGGTTCACATTATGCAAAATCAAAAGCTAACAATATATTGAAAATAAGCATGTACATGGGCCTTATAAAAGTTAAAAATATAAAGATTTTGATAGAGCATTGAAAATTTTAAAAAATACTTTATAAATAGAACAACAGAAAAATCAAATAATTCTGTGATATGTAGTGAAATTAGCAAAGGCTTTCACTACTGAAAATATATCTTCAGTGGTGCACGGAGCTCTTCCTGACCTTCCACAATAGCTCCTGGTCTTGCAGTTCTTTCTAAAACTAAGCTGAAATAAATCACAATTATCATTTAGCAACGAGCCATTTCTCAGATTGATTTGCATGAATTTCAACAAAATTTATAATTATTAGAATATTAAAAATAAGATAAGAGATGTCCAGTGACTCTTCCAGCGTTTCCTCATCATCCTTCGCAGCCCCATCTCACCCACCCATTGCCTTCCCACAATCCCTGGCAACCACTAATCTGAATCCTTTGTCATCTGCCTTTTTCAGATTGAACCATGAAGAAAAGCACAGAGCCACATAATGCTTTTGATATGTATTTATGACGTTAAATTTATTGGCCATTTTCCCATTTATTACTGCTTTTTTTTTCTTTGAATGGATGTCAGTCAGCTTGTCCAGCTAATAATTCCTTGACGATATTTAGGTTGTTTTTTACATGGACAGTTATGAGCAAAACTCTGTATACTTACAGAGTATTACAGATAGCTAGTAAAGTAGTATTCTGCCTCGAGGCATTTCATGCTAGAGTTATGTGGTATCAGTTTAATCATAGGTAGGTCTATAAAAGTGTTTTCCAAATAGCTGTATCATTTAAATACGGGTCAAGAACGTGTAAATCTGACAGTTGCTTTTGAGGCACTTATGGGTGCACTTCAAGCAGTTGTTTTTAACACTTGGTATTATACAGGCATATCTTTTTATTTTATTTCCCTATAGAATAATTTTCAAGATAAGTAGTTCTATAGCATTGTTGTCTCAATTTTTTCCAAATTATTAATACTTCCAGCAAGCATTTCCTTAATTACTTTGTGAATATATTTTTGTGTAATATTTATTTAAATTACCCATTTTAAAACGTGTATAATTTAATAATATTAAGGCATAAGGATTCTTTATGTAATCTGGGTAAACGTACGTTATCAATTAAACGTTTTCAAATGATAACACGTTCATATCCTTTTTAGGATATATTTTGAATTTCTTTTTGATTGTAAAATCCACATAAAATAAAGTTTACCATACTGACCATTTTAAATGTAGTGTAAAATGATATTTGTGGTATGAGACCACCTTTATCTGATTCTAGGACTCTGCATCTTTAGACAGGGAAGCCCTGTACCCCTTGGACAGTCGTTAATTCTCCTCTTCCCCACTTTCTGCAATCTATCATTCTCTTTTTGTTTCTTTGACTTTGATTGTTCTATATAATTTACATAATTGGAAACATAGTATTTGTAAATTTCTGACTGCATAATTTTTAGCATTGTGTTTTCAAGCTTCTCCTAAATTGTAAAATGTAAGTTGTAAGATTTCTTTCATTTTATGATGACACTCTACTGTATATATATATATATATATATATATATATATATACACACATATGTTTAGTTCATTCATCAATACCCATATGGGCTGTTTCCAACTTTTGCACTTGTATGTTATACTCGTAAATGAATGCCTGTTCAAGTACAAGCTTTCAGTTATTTGACATTCAAAGTGGTATTGCTAGAACCTAGAATAATCACACATTAAATTTTCTTATTTTTACTTTTTTACTTTTTATTTTATTTTTATTAATTACGGTTTATTCACTTTGTACCCAGGCTGTAGATCCCTCCTCCAACCCCTTCCAATCTCACCCTACCTCCCTCATTTTCTACTATACCCTTCCCTCAGTCCAGTGATGGAGGACCTCAGATGGAGGACCTCCCCTTCCATCTGAACCTAGTCTATCAGGACTCATTAGGACTGGCTTCTTTGTCTTCCTCTGTGGACTGGTAAGGCTGCTCCCCTCTCAGGTAGGGGTGATCAAAAAGCCACTGAGTTCATGTCAAAGACAGTCCCTGTTCCCATTATTGGGGAACTCTCTTGGACACTGAGCTGCCATAGGCTCTTTCTGTGTAGGGGTTCTAGGTTAGCTCCATACACGGTCCTTGTTTGGAGTATCAGTCTCACAGTAGACCCCTGTACCCAGATTTTTTGGTTCTGTTGCTCTCCTTGTGGAGCTCCTGTCCTTTCCAAGTCTTTATATATTCCCCTTCTTTTATCTGATTCCCTGTACTCTGCCCAAAGTTTGGCTATGTATCTTAGCATATGTTTTGATCATCTGCTGGATAGAATCTTTCAGAGGCCCTCTGTGTAAGCTCCTGTCCTGTTCCCTGTTTTCTCCCTCTTTCAATGTCCATCTAGTTTGCCTTTCTGAATGAAGATTATCCAGGGTCCTCTTCTTGATTAGCTTCCTTAGGTGTACAGATTTTAGTATGATTATCCTATATTATATGTTTAATATCCATTTATAAGTGAGTATATACCATGTGTGTCTTTCTGCTTCTGGGATACCTAACTCAGGATGATCTTTTCTAGATCCCACCATTTCATCAACCCTGTTTAATAATTCTTATTTTTGACTAATAATTTTTTTCTTCCTAATTATTAATAGTACCAGTAATTAATGATTTTGAGTGTTTTCACGAGCTGATTGCCTTTCTTTAGAATAAAGTTCCATTTTCCATTTCAAATTGTCTAGATTTATATTTTATTTTTTATTTCTACTATTTTAATTTACAATATTTGTGACTGGGGCTTTCTAAGGGATTTGGGTTTTGTATGTTGTTCTATATTTTGTGCAATGGTCCAAAGCTCATATGAATCATAACATCAGTCAGAGATTCTGTCAGATATTTTCTAATAGCATTTATTTGTTTACTTATTTGTTGTGTGTCTGGGAAAATAACTGTCTGTAGCTTCCTTTGTCCTTGTACCCTATGTTTTCAAGTCATAACCTCACGTCATCAGGACTGATGGCAAGTTTCTGGCTCACCGTTCTAACAGATCTCTCACAGTCATTCTCCAAGACAGTCCATAGTTAATACAGTGATGCTGCTTTGCTTTCTAACCACAATGTCTCTTATTTTCTTACTACACCCTACTGAAAAGAAGCAACTGTAAGTACTCAATAGGGGGTGGGACGGGAAGAAGATGAGGTAGGTTGGCTATAACTGGGATACAAATGAATAAATTATAAATAATAACAATAATAATAAATAAAAGGAAAAAATGTCAGAATCTTGATTTTGGATACTACTACCCCTTCTTGTTGCTTTATGTTTTCCTTTGCTTGTTTTCAATCTCTCTGTTGTCACCCAATCTAAGACTGTCATGTACTGGCACTTTACACACTTGCCCTACTAACTAGTGCTAAATCACAACATTAAAGTTCTCATCCTCCGCATGGCGTTATGTGTACTACATAATGGTTTTGTGCTGCGGGAAGCTGAAAAGTTCTCTTCAAAATCTTATGCTGCTCATTTTTAATAGAGTAAATATTGAATATTTGAAAATGACTCTTCTGACGTTTGTGAGATAATATGAATTTGATAGTTTAAAGTGATGTGGACAAATTTATGGCTTTTAAGTGGTGGGTAAACTGTACATTCCTGGGACAAATCAAATTTAAAGGTAGTACATCATTTGTGTTCCACATTTCTGAATGGTTTCTGCTGTGTTTTTTCAATTCTATGAGATTATGGTTAACAACAGTCTCCTGCTGGTCTTTGGAGAGTCAAATTGTGCCTTCTATTAGCATTGGAGGTAAGATCAAATAAGTTTCTTGATGTTCTCCCTGTGGCAGAGCTTTGTTTCTACTCTCTGCACCAGTAATCCAAGGGATTTACCTGAATTTTGGTGTGACCCAACATTCTTCTCATCTCTTTAATGGTTCTTTGTTTCACAGAAGTTACCAGAAGGTGTATGCAACTCTATGTCTATGCCTCATGCTGGGAAGGGCTCTTCCCAATGTCCATACCTGTCACAGATTTTTTTCCCCACAGTTTTCTGCTTTTGTTATTCTTCTTCAGTGGATTTTTGTCAACGATGTCTGACAGTTTTCCATTCAAATTTAATGGGATCAAAAAGAATTGTATGCTAGAGACAGCTTGGTAATGGCATTTATAATTGCCTTTTTATTTAATCATATTTATCTGACAGAACAGTCATTGTATTGGATAATTATTACATATTAAAGATAAACTATAATGAAATTGAGGCTTTAGTTTAATAGGTTTGATAATAATTTTAGCAAATTTTAAATTATGTAAGTGGCTAAATTAACAATAAATATTTAGTCTAAAATTAGTGTCTAAATACTTTACTAAACTGCAGAAGCATGTGAATGTGCCAATATACAGTCAAAATTCTTGCTTACATACCCATTTTATCATAGTACCATTGTTGGGAAAGTATGACTCACACATTGTTGTAATTAAGTGCTTTTTAAACAGTACAAGAATATTCTAGTTAGGCAATTCAATAAAGTGAAATTCCTAAAGAGAGCACACTATGGGAGGACTCCAAGATGGCAGCTACCAGTGTACACTGTTTCTGAAGGACAGAGGATCTGAAACTCCAACACTTGCTAGTGGATGGGCTGCTGGAGCCAGAGCATTGACTTTGAGGCTTCCTGAATTGGCTGGGACAGATTGGATCCAGGCCTTCCTGGGTCTGAGAGTGATGAACTACCCCACCACCTGCACTATCAGCTGTACCATCTCTTGCTCTGGCGGCTTCCCAGTGGTTGCTGCAGCATCAGGGAGTGCATAATCCCAGGGATGAGGCACCTCCTTACTCTAAGGGCCAAACAGGGAACCCCTGAGAGTAGAAAACTGCGGGCTCTCTGAGCTTACCACATGTGACTGCAACTGAGTGCTTCTGCAAGACAGTGTGTGCAGAGCCCCAGGTCCGGGGTCCCTCCACACTAGCTGTCAGACATCTGATCCCTCCCACCCACACCCCCACTGTGGGCAACATAGGGATCCTTGGGACAGCATTCTCAACACTGAAGCCCCTGTTCTCTCAGTGGAGTCCAGGCAAACAATTATTGGAAACATTTCCTGGAGCCAAGATGGTGCAGCCCAGATAGAGCTGAGCACTTGGAGCACAATACCAAAATGGGACTGTGGGCCACTGAGCCATTCAGGGGACCTGAATGTACATGTTCACTGTGCCCTAAAACTATGCCCATGCTAGTACCACAGCCTGTGCTTAAGCTCCTCCCTTACACTCCACCCTTCCTGCAGGCACACTCCTGTTCTTGTGCACATGCCCCTGCGTCCTTCCTCCTTTAGCAGCATCTGAAACACCATCACTCTTTCTCAAACCTGTGGACTTCTCTCATCTTCCTGAAGAACTCTCCAGACTCCAGAGACAGACAGTCCCAGTCTGCAGCACATGCTCTGGGAATAAACAACATCAGATGGTCCAACAACAATCAGGACATCATGGTTTCACCAGTAACCCCCCAAATCAAGCGATATTTTAATTGATCAGAAACACAGGAAAATGATTTAAAATCCATGCTAATCCAGTTATTAGGGGCACATAAAGAAGAAACAAACAAAAAAATTAGATGCCATCATGGAAAGACAGGAATCCACATTCAAACAGATGATGGAAATGGTGCAAAACATGAAAACAGAATTAGAATCAATAAAGAACACACAAACAGAGAAAACTCTGGAGCTGAAGAACTTAGAGAAGAGATAAGGAACCACAAAGGTAAGCATCACCAACGGAATACAAGAGATGGAAGAGAGAATCTAATGTGCTGAAAATACAATTGCAGAAATTGATACATCTCTCAAAGAAAAAATAAAATCAGAAAAGTCCCAAACACAAAACATCCACGAAATCAGAACGCTATGGAAAAATGAAATCTAAGAATACTAGGAATAGACAAAAAAGAGGATTCCAGTCCAGAAAATATTTTCAAGAAAATCATAGAAGAAAATTTCCCCAACTTAAAGAACGAGATATCCATGAACATAGAAGAGGCCTACAGAACACCAAATAGACTAGACCAGAAAAGAAAGTCCTCATGTCACATAATATTCAAAGCACTAAATCTATAGAACAAAGAAAAATATTAAAAGCAGCAAGGGAAAAAGGCCAAATAACACACAAAGGTAGACCTCTCAGAATCACACCAGATGTTTTGACAGAAACTATGAAAGCCAGAAGGGCCTAGGCAAATGTCATGCAGACTAAAAAGGACCACAGATGTAAAACCAGACTACTATACTCAACAAAGCTTTCAATCAACATAGATGGAGAAACTGAACTATTCCATGACAAAACTAAATTTAAACAATGTCTATACAACAACCCAGCCCTACAGAAGATACTAGTAGGAAACTTCCAATCTAACAAAATTAACTACACCCAAGAAAACACAGGACATAGATAACTTCACAACAAGGAATTAATAGAAAACAAGCACACAAACACATTATCACCATCAATTCCATGATAAAAGAAACTGACATTCATTCGTCAATATTATCTATCAACATCAATGGACTCAACTCTCCAATAAAAGCACACAGACTAACAGAATGGTTGTAGAAACAGGATCCAACCTTCTGCTGCATCCAAGAAACACACCTTTGAAACAAAGATAAACACTACCTCAGAGTAAAGGGCCGGAAACAAACCCAGATAAGAAGCTGGGGTAGCTATTCTAATATCTAATAAAACAGACTTTTAACCAAAATTAGTCAAAGAAGATGAGGGACTCTCCATTCTAATCAAAGGAAAAATCCACCATGAGGACATCACAGTCCTGAACATCTATGCCCCAAATACAAGAGCGCATGTATTTGTAAATGAAACATTATTAAAGCTTAAATCACACATTGACCCCAACACCTTAATAGTGGGAGACAAGGGACAGATCATCTAGACAGAAACTAATTAGGGAAATAATGACACTTACAAAGGTCCTAAGTCAAATGGACCTAATAGATTTCTACAGAACTTTTCATCCAAACTCAAAAGAGTATAAATTCTTCACAGCATCCCATGAAACCTTCTCCAAAATTGACCATATAGTCAGGCACAAAGTAAGCCTCAACAGATACAAGAGGATTGAAATAATCCCTTGTATCCTATCAGAACACCATGGGCCAAAACTAGACCTCAACAACAACAGAAATAATAAAAAGTTTACACATGCTTTGAAACCAAACAACTCTCTACTCAACAACAGCTGGATCACGGAAGAAATGAAAAAAGAAATAAGAGACCTCCTAAAATTTAATGAAAACGAAGACACAACTTACCCAAACTTATTGGACACAATGCAAGCAGTGCTAAAAGGAAAATTCATAACACTAAATGCCTTCAGAAAGAAGTTTGAGACATCTCATACAAGCAATTTAAAGGCACACCTTAAAGCACTAGAAAAAAAAAAAAAAAGAAACAGATACACCCAAGAGGAGTAGATGATTGGAAATAATCTAACTCAGGGCTGAAATCAATTAGAAACAAAGAAAACAATTCAAAGAATCAATGAAATCAAGAGCTGGTTCTTTGTGAAAATCAACAAGATAGACAACCTTTAGCCAAAAGAACTAAACGGCAGAGAGAAACTATCCAAATCAGCAAAATCAGAAATGAAAAGGGGGACATAACTACAGACACTGAGGAAATCCAAACAATCATTAGGTCTTACTCTAAAAGCCTGTATGCCACAAAATTTGAAAATCTATATGAAATGGACATTTTTCTTGATAGATTCCACTTACCTAAGCTAAACCAAGATCAGGTAAATAGATTAAACAGTCCTATACCCTCTAAGAAATAGAAGCATTCATCAAAATCTCCCTACCACAAAAAGTCCAGGGCCTGATGATTTCAGGGCAGAATTATACCAGATCTTCAAAGAAGAGCTAACTGCAGTACTCTTCAAATTTTTCCACAAAACAGAAACAGAAATAACATTACCAAAATTATTTTATGAGGCCACAGTAGCCTTGATACCTAAACCACACTAAGACCCCCCCCCCAAAAAAAAAAACAGAACTTCAGATCTATCTCTCTTATGAACATTGACACAAAAATACTCAACAATCAATTAATCAATAATCAATTAATGGGACCTCATGAAACTGAAAAACTTCTGTAAAGCAAACGATACTGCTATCAGAACAAAATGACAGCCTACAGATTGGAAACTATCTTCATCAACCTTGTATCTGAGAGAGGGCTAATATCCAGAATATATAATGAACTTAAAAAGTTAAACAACAATAAACCAAGTAATCCAATTTAAAAACGGGGTACAGAGCTAACCAGAGAATTCTCAATAGAGGAATATCAAATGTAAGAAAAACACTTAAAGAAATGTTCAATGTCCTTAGCCATCAAGAAGATGCAAATCAAAACAAACCTGATATTTCACTTTACACCCATCAGAATGGCTAAGATCAAAAACTCAAGTGACAACACATACTGGAGAGGATGTGGAAAAAGGAGAACCCTCGTCCATTGCTTTTTGGAATGTAAACTTGTACCACCACTTTGGAAATCAATTTAGTGTTCTCTTAGAATAGTGCTCAGCACTGTTCTCTAGGAATAGTGCTACCTCAAGATCCAGCCATACCACTCCTAGGCATATATCATAAATAAGCTCAAATATACAAGGACATTTGCTCACCTATGTTCGTAGCAGATCTATTTATAATAGCCAGAATCTGGAAGCAACCTAGATGTCTCTCAACAGAGGAATAAATACAGAAATTATGGTACATTTACATAATGCAACACTACTCAGCTATTAAAAACAAGAAAATCATGAAATTTACAGGAAAATAGTGGGGACAAGAAAAGATTATCTTGAGTGAGGTAACCCAGAAGCAGTAAGACACACATGGTATATACTCACTCATGAGTGGTCATTAGACATATAATATAGGATAAATATGCTAAAATCTATAGTCCTAAAGAAGCTCAACAACAAGGAGGACCCTAGGGATGATACTTGATCCTCACTTAAAAGGGCAAATGCAATAGGCATTGGAAGCAGAAGACAGGAAACAGGATAGGAGCCTACCACAGAGGGTCTCTGAAAGACCCCACTGATGGAGGTATTGAAGCAGAGGCTGAGACTCATAGCCAAACTCTGGGCAGAGGGCATGGAATCTTATGAAGGAAGGGAAAGATAGAAAGACCTGGAGGGGATAGGTGCTCCAATAGCAGGCCAACAGAGCCAAACAAACAAACAAACAAACAAACTAACTAACTAACTAACTAACTAACTAACAAACCTGCACCCTGAGGGCCCTGCAGAGACTGATATCCCAACCAAGGACTGTGCATTGAGAGGATCTACAGTCCCTGCTCAGATGTAGCCCATAGACTCATTCTCTAATTGGGTTCCCTAGTAAACCCAAGGAGCAGGGACTTTCTCTGACATGAACTCAGTGGCAGGCTCTCTGATCACCTCTTCCTTGGCTGTGCAGCTTTGCCAGGCCACAAAGAAAGACAATGCAGCCAGTCCTGGTGAGATCTAATAGGCTAAGGTCAGATAGAATGGGAGGACATCCTCCCCTATTAGTGGACTAGGGGAGTGGCATATGGAAAGAAGAGGGAGGGTGGGCGGGTTTGGGAGGAGATAAGGGAAGGGGTCACAGCTGGAATACAAAGGGAATAAATTGTTATAAATAATAATTATTATTAATAAAAATGCAAAAAGATAGCATATCATGAAGGTACCACTTGGCGTAATGTGAGTATGTACATATATACTTCTGTAGAGTTGGGAGAACATTCTACAACTGCCCTATTTTGGGCTTTGAAAAATTGAGTTATATTAATAATACAATAGAAAATTAAAAGAAAACATCAACCAGCCGATAATAGAAGCAGTAGCTAGGTTGTTAGGTGAATAATCCAAGTGCTGTCAGCATCCAGTATAGACTTCTGGAGTACACTCATAAAAAAGACCAAAGGTAGCATCACAAAATGTGAAGCTTAAGAGGTCCATTAGGACTGGACTGGAGAAAGAGCATCCACACTGGAGTACCTGATTAAATCTCAACATTGATGAGCCTCTGTGTTCCTAATCTCTGGCATTCTCTACCTTCCACCCAGCCACTGGAAAAACAATAGCAACTTTTCCTAGAAACGCTATACCTTCTCGATCTTTTCAAAGACACGGTGGTTTTAATACCATTGGCTGTTGGCTGTCGTTCTTCCTGTCACAGGGTTTGGGATCCTCCAAGGAACCTGGGAGAAAAGACACAGAGGCAAATATGCCTAGAAGTGATGGGGGGATCTACCTCATGTCTAGAGGCAGCTTCTCAGTAAGCATAAATAATACATAAATTATATTTGCAGATGCATTGCATATCACACACAAACTAGTACATTCATACACATAAGAATATTAAAATCAGCGGGAAAAATTACTAAATATATCCCTAAAAATTTTAGATAAATCTTGAAGATTAAGACAAAAATGTGCACTTTGTTTTATAATCTTTCCAATAAATTAATACTCATTAATTACATTGGAAAGTTAATGAGTTATTTTAGTATTTATTATTCAGTGACTTAATATCTAAAACTAATCACTATATTCCCTGCATCTATATTTTTGAATTTAAAAAGATTTATTTAATATGTATCTTGTATAGTTTGTCATTTTTATAGGTAATAGAGGTTTAAAGATGAGAAAGTTGGTGTGATAGCTAAATCTTAAGCCTTGATTAAGTTCTTAAAAAATAACCAAATAATCCTTTCTGAGTCTGTAAGCTGTCGTTTTGTTTTGATAACAGTGTCTTTTGCTTTACAGAAGCTTTTCAGTTTCATGAGGTCCCATTTATTTATTGTTGATCTTAGAGCCTGTGCTGTTGGTGTTCTATTCAGGAAGTAGTCCCCTGTGCCAATGAATCCTACTTCTGACAGAGGGCTAATATCCAGTATATATAAAGAACTCAAGAAGTTAAAAAGCAACACATCAAGTAATCCAATTAAAAAATGGGGTATGGAGCTAAAAAGAGAACTGACTGTAGAGGATTATAGAATGGCAGAAAAACACTTAAAGAAATGCTCAATGTCCTTAGCCATCAAGGAGATGCAAATCAAAACAACCCTGAGATTGCACCTTTCACCCACCAGAATGGCTAAGTTCAAAAACTCAAGTGACAACACATGCTGGAGAGGTTGTGGAGAAAGAGGAACTCTCCTCCATTGCTGGTGG
>CM053752.1:93128567-93155758 GCA_028658305.1 Pachyuromys duprasi | reverse complement strand
ATCAATGCTCATTTAGATGAACAAATGGGATGGACATTTAATGGAGGAGAAAACAAGCAACAGGACAGGAGCATACCGAAAAGGGCCTCTGAAAGTATCGATATAGCAATGTATCAAAGCAGATATTAAGACTCATAACCAAGCCTTCAGCAGAGGGCTGAGAATAATAATGAAAATAGGGGAAATTAGTAAGACTTGGGGAGAACAAGAGCTCCACAAAGACCAAACTGAGCAGGGCACAGGAGTCTTTTATGAGACAGTTTCTCCAACCAAGGACCATGTATGTATATGGCCTAGAACCCCCGCTCAGATGTGGCTCATGGCTGCTCGGTGTCCAACTGAAGACCCTAGTAAAGGGAACAGGGACTGTTTCTGTCATGAACTCGATGGCTGGCTCTTTGACTCTCCCCTATACACGCCAGGGAGTAACAGCCTGGCTAGATCCCAGGGGAGGACATTGCAGCCAGCCCTGAGGAGACAAGATGATCTGGGCTCAGATGGAAGGGGAGGAGGTCCTCCCCTGTTGGTGGACTTGGAGGGGGCAGGGAGGAGATGAGGGAGGGATGGGGAGAGTGGGAGGGAATGAGGGAGAGGGCTATACCTGGGATACAAACTACCTAACCTGTGATTAATATAAAAATAAAAAAATTACATTAAAAAAACCTGTACTCCAAGTTGAAAAACCTAAAATAAAAAGAAAATAACCAAATAATTGCAGTAAATTTCAGTTATTATGTGAGGAAGCAAAACTTTTGTAGAGGGGCTGGGGAGATGGCTCAGCAGTTAAGAGCATTGGCTGTTCTTCCAGAGGACCCAGGTTCAAGTCCAAGCACACACACATGGTCCCTCATAACTGTCTGTAACTCCAATATTTGTCATACATGCAGGCAAAACACCAATGCACATTAAATAAATAAATAAATAAATAAATAGAATCATGCTTAGCTTGTATCTAATTTGAAGAAAGAAAGAGATAAAAAGAAAGAAAGAAAAGGAAAATTGTCTAGAAGACATTATGTTAGGTTAATTTTTATTGACATTTTTGAAAATGTGTGTCATGTTTTGAAATGTTTCCCTCACTATGATGAATATTTATAAGTGTATGCTAGATATGACAGACAAACCTAAACCAAACTATAACAAAATACACTATTATGAGTTCTTGTAGATAAATTAATGTAAAAGTTCAGTAAAGCAGTTAAATAGGATGAATAACTGCAAAATTTAACTTCATCCAAAACAGATGGTTTAATGTTTCATATTTAGAACAAGGAGACTGCAAAGATTTCATGACTATCATGCATTGAATCTGAAATAAGAAAAGCCATTTAAAATTTTACAGTGTATGCACAGAGAGGCAACTACTGCAGCGTGTGTTTTTGAAGTTTACCTTATATCAATAACACCAGTATTGAATACATTACACAGAATGCCAAGGTGAACACTGAGAGTCAGTCAAAACCCAGAGTCTTTTGCAGTAGTACATAAAGAATGAAGAAGCTTACAATATGATAAAAATTGTAAACTTTGCTTAAAATTTCTAAAAAATACACACCTTATATGGAATTTTTAAAAAATATGGTACATGGATGACTAGAAACTTGAAAGGCCTGAAGTTCATGAAATTCGTAGTGTTTTCAGAAGTAAAACAGTTTATTTACAAATGTTCCCTGTATAATACACACTGTTTTTTTAATTTCCAAAGACTTTTGAAATCTATGAAAACTTCTGTTATATTTTTCAAAATTATTTTATTTTTAACGATTTATCTTTAATCAATACAGCAACTATCTCCTTCAACTAAATATCCTATTTATATGATATATTTTTAAATTTAAATTTTTGATTATTGCATTGAGTTTCATTGTATCTGCAATTCATTAAAATAGATTAACAAATCAAAATTAGATCATTAAACCCAATAGTAATTAAATTGATAAATATATCAAAATTGGAATTTATTAGAAGTCTGATCAATTTGGTTCTCATCTTCAGCTAGGTCAATAATGGACCAATTACAAACTCACACCATAGTAACAGAATGTCGTAGAATTTTATGAATTATTTTCAATAAATTATATAGATGTTACCATTAAATTAAGCCATATTTTCATAAATAGTCTCCAGCTATGTGAAGTGATAGCTATTTTAATTAGTATGATGAGTAGTGTCATTTTGAAATGTAGAAATGTGTAAAAAATACCGTTTAACAACTAAAAATCATGTAAGTCATATTTTTCAATTACTTTAACATAGTTGAAATTAAGAACACAATAAGAAAGAACAAGTACAACTTGTTTATGAAACTGTATATCCCAACGAACAAAGAAAAATAAAGCACACAAGTTTGAACACATCCCCAATACAGTGTTTTTTCACATGAGTAAAGAGAAAACTGCACTCTAAGCCTATAAATCAAGTTATCATTAATTTTTACCATATATACTGGACTCTGCAAAATGCTAATATCATTCCATATAGTATACAAATTAAAGCAAATTCAAATGTTGCTTTTGCAGTTTACTTTGGAGTTGAGAAAGGTTTCTGATATTTCAGGACTTAAATGGGAAAATATTTCAAATTTTTATCCTGTATGTATCAGCTAATATTGCTGCAAGGCAGATGATAACATAGTTAACAGTGATTATTTGAAACGTTGTAATGATTGAGAAAACTTGTGTTGTGTTAACCTATAAATGAATAGCAGCCATACACCTATCTAAACATCAATTCACATGCTGGGTATTTCCATTTAAATATTTATTGAGGTAATACTCACACAAAAAGAAATGAATTGTTTTCAACAGTATTTGGTTCATTCACATTTGTGTTATTTACAAACTCTAGTTCCAAACACTTTAATTTCTCTGACATAAAAACCTTTACTTAGAAGATAATTTCTTCCCTTCCTTAAGCTCTTAATCAAAACATAATTTATTTGCCTTTGAATTTGCTTAAAATTTTATATAAGTTCTAGAAGAATATGTGACCTATCATTATACCTGCTTTCTTTCCATTATGGAAATGTTACTCATCCATTTTGGATCTTTTATTAACTGAATACTATCCATCCATATACCTATTTATCTATCTATCTATCTATCTATCTATCTATCTATCTATCTATCTATCTATCTATACATATATAATGTGAGAGAGTGTGTGTAAGTCTTATTTATGTTCTGGTTACTGAGGAACATTTGAGCTGTTTATATTTTTGTTTCATGAATAGAACAATAACGAATATTAGTAATTGCGTATAAATATCTGCTTTAATATCTTGTTAAGTATGGACAAATGGAAATCAAAGAATCAGAGAATTTTAGGATTAAGCAAACAAATTTTCACAACAGCTCAACTACTTGTTGTTACCACTTACAAAGTTCTATGGAGAAGCAGCAAGTGTTCCCAACCACTGAGCCATCTCTCCAACCCCAAAAACAAACTCTATAGCAAATTGTCCACAGACTTTCTCTTTTCTACTGTGTCACACATGCACACGTATGCGTGGAGACACACTCACACACATTATATTTAAAAAACAGCAGACTTTCTACTTTGGACAGACATACTGAAAAAAAAAATCATGAAAGCAATCTCATTCACTTTGGCCACACAAAAATATAAAATACCTAGATAAAAGTGTAACCCAGAAACGGAAAAATTTAAGACACTTAATAAAGAAACTGAAGGTGGCAGGGCTGCACCCCTCAGGGGGAGGTGGTCAAAGAGCCAGCCACTGAGTTCATGTCAGAGACACTCCCTGATCCCCTTACTAGGGCGCCCACTTGGTTACTGAGCAGCCTGTGAGCTTCAGCCAGCCCTGATGAGCCCTTTCAGCCTAGAGTCAGAAAGAAAGGGAGGAGGACCTCCCCTATCAGTGAACTGGGAAGGGGCCTAGGGAGAGAAGAGGGGTGAACTGGGAGGAGACAAAGCCTGGATACAAAGTGAATAAATTATAATAAATAAAAATTAATTAATTAATTAAAATGAAACTGAAGATGCTAGAAAATCAAAGGCAGCTTTTCTACGCATTTTTATGTGAATGTGGCAATACTCTCTGATGCTCATGGATCTTGGAACACATATTGTGAATTTCATATCCTCTGCATATAAACGTAGCATTCTGACCTCTCTCCTAAGGAAATGGTATGCTCTAATTGATTCCATGCATTGTGCCCTGATTATTTGTCACTTCTTCAGCATGAGCACTGAAGTATAATAAAAGTGTCCATTAGAATTTTTACTACCTATTGCTGTATTGTCAAGGACAAATGTTACATCTTGATTGTGCTATATAAATCGCCTGTGACAGAGTACACGTAACCTAAAATGCAGTTTTGTAGCATCAGGTTTCTAGACTTTACTCAAATATCTTAATAGAAATATTCTGTCACCAACTAACAGAAACAATATTCCGATTACAGTTCGAGGAAATGGAACGTCTCAGGAAAATATATGATGTCTTCACTATTGTACTTGTGACATTTTTAATTAAAAATGTATCGATGCATTACCAAATTCTAGTTGGTGAAAAACAGACCCATTTTAGTTCAATTGCAGCAATGGAGTCATCCTATACACTTACAACACAGACAGCTCTGAGACACTTCACATTTTACTCTCACAACATATTAAAACAGACCTGTGGGCCAAATGTTACAAAACTGTGTGGTTGCAGTCATCACTCTGAAACTTGCTAATCAATCCTAAATGCTTGTAATGAAGGTTCTTTCTAATATAAGGCAAACTAAATATTGGAGGGACTGGTGGTAAATAACAATGAAGCCTTTCTCTCTTCTTAAAAATATTGATGAGCCAGAAACAAGGCCACCCAGCCAAGGCGACTTCCTGTTGCCCATAAAAAAGACAGCCAGATGCTCCAGGTACCGCTAAGATGAGCAAGTAAGTGGTGAAGAGATGGAAGAGAAAGAGAAGCAGAACAGTGTGTACACAATAAAGAAAGGCAGAACTGGAGACTCAAGGGTAATGAGAAACAGCCTTATATGAGTAGTTTGAAATGCCACTTGAGGCCATGTAAGGTCCTTGCCCATGCTGCCACCAAAGGCACTGTGGATGTCCCTGGTCTGAGCTCCTGGCTTGGGCCATGTTGATGTCTGAGAACTATGCAGAACTGGCCCTGCCCCTCACCTAGGCAGCATGGGAGAGCAGGCCCCAAGGGCATGAGAGTAGGAGATCTGACCCAGCTACTCTCCTAGGTTGTGATGGAGAGCTGGCCCCAATGCATGAGCATGAGTGGTCCTGCTGACTAACTCAGCTACAGCCCAAGCCCAGATCTAGGCCTTGAGCTGGCATACCCCAACATCTACTCCATCTGTGAGCTGCTGGAGTATGTGAAAGGTCTGGTCCTCCACAGACATTGGAGTATCTCCACACAACAGAATAACAACAGGGTATCCAAAAGCAGTTCCAGTGAGGGACCAGTATTGATACTATAGCAGAAGCCAAAAGTTGAGAGCCATACCAATGACTCTTCACAAAGAATGTTTGCAAGAAAAACTGTTTGTGCCAAAGAGTATACTGTGTGACACACTGTGACACATTAAAGCTTGCATGATGAGATATTTTGTTTATGTGTTTGCCTGTTTTCTCTGGAGGGAAGGTTGCAAGGACAGAAGGCAAGCATGGAGAGCCAGGGAGATGAATGGGATTACGGTGCACAATATGAAGTTTACAAGGAATCAATTAAAAAGTTTTTAAAAACACACCCTATAATTTAATAATCCTCAGCTTTCTGCCCCTTCCCTATTTTGGAGGTTGAAATAAAATGCCATGATTGATTATTTCACATAGCTATGGACTTTCTGATAATTGTTCATGTTTATTCAGGGTTTTCTGACAAGTTGACATCAGATATCTGGAAAGAGAGACTTCCATTGAAAATCTGCCTTCATACAGGTTGCCTGCAAATGAAACTGTAGGGCATTTCCTTAATTAATCATATATGTGGGAGAAACCACATGTGGATGGCAACATCTCTTGGCAGATGGTCCAGAGCTTGATGAGAAAGCAAGCTAAACAACCCATCAGTGGCAAACCAATAGGCACCTTTCCATGTGGCATTTCCCACAGGTATAGAAAAGTAATGGGGACAACATGCATTGATTATTTTGAGGCATTTTATTCATACACACATTCTCACAAATGTTTATCTATGCTTGGTTGTTACAAAAGCAAAGAAAGGTATTTGAATCACTGACTTTTATTCAACTTTTTAAAAATTTTTGGTAGAAGTAACATTATTGGCAAATTCCCAAAACCAAACCTAGAACAAAAAGATTTTTTAAAAAGATGACTTATTCTCATTTTAAGTTCTCATTTTAGTGGTTAATTCTTCCAACTTCTGAAAATTCAGAGTAAAGGGAGACTAGCAAGCAATCTACAGTAATGTGGTAGCACAATGAAACTAAGAGTTTGCAATTGATAAACTTCTAGACATCTCACCTAGGCACTATGCTTATTTCTGGGAACATTATAAGAACCATTTATTCAATTATTTACAGAAGAACTATAACATAAAAATTATATGTTTGGCATCTCATTTAATCTTGACCACATTTCAGAAATGTGAGTTGTTGTTGTTGTTTTTTAATAGGTAAGATATGGAGTATTCTAGTGTCTGAGTCAACTTTCCTGACCCAAGTTGTCAGAGCATCAAATATCATCCTTGACCACAAAACTTTACTCCTTTTTACACACGAATACTCTTATTCCCTGGAAACCTAACTGTCAAAAGCCAGAGTACTTTTGAATAAAGTCCCCCCAAAAGTGACCCTAATATCATGTGTCATCTGTTTTGTACTTCATCTTGTTATGTTGTGGTAAGGATTTGAAGACAAAATTGCAATCTGCAAGTTATAATAGGGAAATGGACTTTACCATCAAGGGCTACTAACAAGCACACAAGAAGAAGCTTCAGTTTCCATTTAAGAGCTTCTTAGCTCTCAGCATTTACTCTTTCAGGACTTTTTTTTTCTATTTTAGAGGAACAGAGGAGTGGATCATAAATATGAACATCTGACTCTGGATACTAGGAGATAAAATAGCTAAACTGGCCAATTAATTATTTAAAGGTTGTTAGAGAATGAAACTTCTTGCCATCAGGGTATGAAGAATCAGGTACAAAAACACGTAAATCTGACAACACTATAAAAGTAGATTTGAATCAGGGATATTTATATGAGATAATGTTAAGTTTTCAGTGCAAAATATGCAATATGTGAAAGAAGGCAAAGGAGTGGTGATCAGGGAAATAGAATTAATAGGATAAGCTTGATGAGAGGAAAATGTGACATAGAAAATGACAAATGAGATTGAGAAAGTAAACAATTCCAATTATGAGTTTCAAAAGAAATTAAAGGCTTCAATGATTGATGATATAATATTTGACTAGAAACAATGGTGGTCAGAACTGAATTGTAAGTGATTTTTATGGATAAAAAGAAAGACTGAAATGATCATAAACTCTACCAGGGAATATCTTTGGGCTGTGAGAGGAAAATGAGTCACACAAGTCACTCTGAAACCTGCGACAATCAAAGCCAACAACAGAAAAAAAATCAAGAAATGAGAAAGTTCCATTTCACACAATGATAAAATGATACGGTATCTACTAATGGCTAGGAAACAAATTTCATCTTTTCAGCAAAACATATGTACATGAATTGATGGGACAGAGTAACCAGTGGATCTATGCTTTGACATCTTCTGTTTCTAAGGGCACAGTTAGCTTCTCTGCTTTTATGTTTTGTACTTTCTTTTATATTGAAGCTTTTGAATTTTTAATGGCAATTCACTTACACTGGAGAGATTTTTATGAAGCCATTTATATAAAACATAAAAATAAAATCAAACATTTTTGATAAAATATAATAATTTTATTTTTAAAAATTTCTTTGGCAGAGACAGCAAAATATATAAGTGGGCAAAGGCACGTGACACCACTCTGACAGCCTGTTTGATCCCTGCGACTCAAGAAATCACATGGTAGAATAGGAAGACTAATCCTGCAAGCTGTCTCTTATCTCCATACATGCGCTTCCACAAAATATAAATTTAATAATTATAAAGTAATTGACATGCATGTAATTTTACCATTTATTAAATAAAACAACAGTTTTTCAAAAAATAATATGGGTATGCTTGTTTATTTAAAATATTGACTATTTGTTATTTAGGATCTAATGCATCATCAATATTATCCAGAGTTACCAATATTTCGATTTTAGAATGATCAGTGTTGAAAAACCACTTCAAATAAGCATACAGTGAATGCAGAATATCAAAAAAGTGTTTAGAACTATTTCAAAAACGGTTAGAAACTATGTACTAAATTTAAGCTAAAACATTTATTATTTTTTATGATTTGACCTTTATTGTTATGCAGTATCTGTATTTGATTCTTGTGACAGATCTTATTGAAATTGTTTTTTAAAGTATAGCCACCCCTACTTTTTACTGCTGATTTTACAAATTACACTTTTTCTACATTTTTGCTTTGAGATTATATATTAAAGAGAAAATGAGCCTCCCATAGACAGGATGAACCTTTGTTGTGTCTCAATATCATTATTTTTTTAACTATACTAAACATTTTATGTCTTTGGAGAATATACTCTATTTACATTTAAAGTATGTGTTCAATGAGAAACATGTTATTACTCTGATGCTCAGTCCCCATCCAGAAATGCAATTAGGATGGACATCAGAAGAAGGAGAAAACAGGGAACAAATCAGGAGCCTGCCACAGAGGGCCTCTGAAAGGCTCTGCCCTGCAGACTATCAAAGCAGATACTGAGACTTATGGCCAACCTTTGGGAAGAGTGCAGGGAATCTTATGAAAGAAGTGGGAAATAGCAAGATCTGGAGAGGACAGGAGCTCCATAAGGAGAGCAACAGAACCAAAACTCTGAGCACAGGGGTCTTTCCTGAGACTGATACTCCAACCAAGTACCATGCATGAAGATAACCTAGAACCCCTGCACAGATGTAGACCATGGCAGTTCAGTGTCCAAGTGGGTTCCATAGTAATGGGAAGAGGGACTGCCTCTGACAAAACTGATTGGCCTGCTCTTTGATCACCTCACCCTGAGGGGGGAGCAGCCTTACCAGGTCACAGAGGAAGACAATGCAGCCACTCCTGTTGAGACCTAATAGACTAGGGTCAGAAGGAAGAAAAAGAAGACCTCCCTTATCAGTGGACTTTGGGAGGGGCATGCGTGGAGAAAAGGAAGGAAAGGAGGGTTTGGGAGGGGAGGAGGGAGGATGCTACAGGGGGATACAAAGTGAATAGTGTAATTAATAAAAAATAAAAAATGCAAAGAAACAATGGAGCTCTAAAAGAATCAGTAAATTGTTAATAGAGTAAAATTTTTTAATGAAACTCAAGGTAGCAACTCACATGGTAACTTATAAAATAAAAAAAGTAATTCTACCAAAATTTGATTCAAAATGTACTAAATTGATTCTTGCATGCTGACATTATAGTAGGAAAATATGTTTTCCCCCTAATTAAGCCATTATATTTCTATAAGAACCAAAACTTTTGTGTGTCCTCTAAAAACAGAAAAGATCTTCTAGAGTGAGATATCCCAAAAGCAGAGAGAAGGCATGGTATATATTCACTTATAAGTGGATATTAGTCATATAATATAGGATAAACATACTAAAACACACAGACCTGAAGAAGTTAAACCACAAGGAGGACCCTAGGGGGGATGTTTATTTCTCACTCAGAAGGGAAAATAGGATAGACACCAGAAGTAGTAGAAGAGAGGGAACAGGAAGGGAACCTACCACTGATGTCCTCTACAAACAACCAGCCCTGGGTCAAAGCAGATGCAGAGACTCACGGCCAACTTTAGACAGAGCACAGGGAGTGTTATTGAAGAAGGGGGGGATATAATGACCCCGGAGGGGACGTGAGCCCCAGAAGGAGACCAACAGAGAAAAACAAAACAAAACAAACAAACAAAAAAATAGGGCCCAAGGGAGACTGCAGAGACTGATACATCAAACAGACCATACATAGAGAGAGAGAACCTAAACCCCCTGCCAAGATGTAGCCCACAGACAGCTCAGTGTCCACGTGGATTCCTTAGTAAGAGGAGAAGAGCAGAAGAGTAGAAGTTCTCTGACATGAACTCAGTTTCCTGCTTCTTGATCACATCTCCCCGGTGGGGCAACCTAGCCAGCTCACAGAAGAAGAGGATCCAGGCAGTCCTGATGGTATCTGATAGATCAGACAGTAGGAGAGGAGGACTTTCCCTGTCAGTGGACTAGGGGAGAGGGATGGGGGAGGAAGAGGGAAGGAGGGTGAGAGTGGGAGAAAATGAGGGAGGGGCCTACAACTAGGACAAAAAGTAAATAAATTGTAAATGATGGTGATGATGGTAATAAGAAGAAGAAAAAGAAGAAAGAAAGAATGAACGAAGGAAAGAAAGAAAGAAAGAAAGAAAGAAAGAAAGAAAGAAAGAAAGAAAGAAAGAAAGAAAGAAAGAAAGAAAAAACCACTGTGTTCCATGCATTCTGCTCTGAGCTGAAGTGCTCCACTGTTTGTGCACGTAAGTCATCAAGAAGAAAAGAATGTTCAACCAAGGCTGCATTAGTATTGCCAGAAAAGCCTCAGATTTATTATGTGCTCCATTTGGACTTAAGTTTTGGTTAGCATATAATGAGAAACTTTTTTTTTTTGCCAAATTTGCATGACAGGTGGATAACAAATCTGGGCTGGGCCTTGTATGCTATTCTTCCCTTCTAATTACAGATTCACATCCTCTTTCCATACAGTTTTCAATTGAACTATTCATTTATTTGCTCCTTTCCATATACATTTATTAATTAAGGATAGACTCTTCCTGTTTGAATAGATATTAAAGACTGCATAAAGCCAAGAAACGTAAAGAGAGAAAATTCCTAGGGGAGAGATTAACTCTCACTAGTGGGAATTTATGGTGTAAATTGTACAAATGCTGGTCACACACATCAAATGAGCAATAATGTATAAGATGCCCCTGTTTTTCTCATCTTCTTTCACTGTGGAAGGCCAGATAAAGCTCAATTGGCTTTTCTATTTTAGCTCCAATACTAAAATTCCATTTCTTTAGCTGTGGTTTTGTTGAATAGGAACAATAGATGTTTCATGTATCAAATCATTCACATGAAACACACTGTGATTTGGTAAAGTGCCCTTGAAATAGGATTCTCTTCTCACTTTTATTGGGGGAAACGTAAGATAGTGTTTTTTTCCCTTTACTTATAGGATCCACTGAATGAACCATGCATTCATTTTGTTATGCATTTCCCTGAGCCCAGGGCTCTTGTGAAAATTAACAGTTACCTTTAAGAAGAAAGAATCAGATACTGAAAACATTCAGCTTGCTTCTGACATACTATGAAAAAGTTAACCAAAGTTTTCCATCTTAATGGGGTTTTTAGACTCACTGACTTGCATCAAATTTCTCTGAAATCGTTATTTTACAAAGGGATTTCTTATCATACTTTTTGTTTTTAACAAATTAGAAACTTAAACTAACACTACCTTGTAACCAGTTCTTTCAGGAGGTAAAGCTATCAATGACCAGGTATTTTTAGAAAATGTGTGGTGTTATTTGTGAATGCCCAGAGCTCCGCTCCCTTGCCGTTTCTCTCTCAGAAGGAAAAAAAAAATCACATTTCACAAAATGAAATGCAGCCATTTGTTGCGACTAATATTATTCATTCCACTTCTACAAACTATTCAGTAAAAGGATAATAGCATGTTGGTATGACATACCATTTTTTTTTTTTTTGAGGAGTGCTTGGAGAAGAGTTGGCTTCCAGGGATACTGAGAACCAGAGGGCATGCATGAGGATTCACGCAGAAGATTTAATGGTTTCTGGGGCTGAAGATGACCCACTGAATCTGTCTTCTCAAACTCATGGGAAACTATGTGTCATTCAGAGGGACACACTTGTGAAGAGGATGATACTAAATGCCCCCTTTTATCTACACTTCTTCTAAAGTTCCCTTGTCCACTGCCCCAACAGCTTTTTACCTTATTAGTGTTCTTAAACATTGAGCAATATTTAAACCCACATTTAAATATTTTACATACATCTGAACAAATTAAATATATATTTCTGAACATTTTAAGTAGATAAAATAATGCAAAGAAGTAAGCAATATATGAGATTATGAACATGAGCATATTTCTGTCAAATGTTATGACAGAAACCTTTACATAGGTTAAGATTGATGTCAAATATTCTTTGTTAAAGAAATATGTTTGAAAACAGGTTTTTGGAATTTTTTTAAAAAAATTGAACAGTTTTCAAGAAGTGCCTAGTACTTTCCTAAATAAATTAAATTAAAATTTTTTAAGCTGATAACTTTATCGATGGACCTTAGCTCTGTATGATATTTTCACCCCTTTTCCTTGTGTGTGTTTTAAAAACAAACTATTTTGACTAATTCCTTAAATATTTCTTATGAACAAGAAGTAATCATGTATTGAAGATATATATGTATATAATATATCTTACTTTATTCTACCTTTATATCTACTGCTCAGAGGAAAATTGGAATCATAGTCCTTTAATATAATTTTTGTTTCTTATGTATGAATGTCACAAGGAAGCTGTAATTGTACACATGAAATGTATATCCTATGTTCCTGTACCTGAACCAAACCAAGCTACAAATTTTCAATTTCAAATGCTAAATATTTAAACTAATTTATTATCAGGGTCTGAGAGTAGCTGTTCTGTTGATAAGATAAAATTCTCAGTGACTAAAAAGCTTTACCATAGTAACTTTTTTCACTCTATGTAAATGTGATCTCTTGTCATCAGTCTCTTAGTCTTCAGGAATAAGTAACTATTTCATCAAGCTCCTGTGACTTTCTTGTTTCTGTCAGTTCTTGTTACCCAAAAGAAACCCATCCTGGTGCAATGGGCAAAACATTTTTATCTGTCTCAAAACAGCCTTCCAAATAATTTGCATTTTCAAAACTCTGTCTCAATACATTCAAGCATCTACTCAGCTGTTTCCAAAGAGACATGCTTAGGGAACACCTTCTCTGAACCATCAATGGTAGTACTAAAGGACTTGCTCCTCAGGGAATTCGCAAGATCAAAACCTCATGGTGTACATGGAGTGCTTAGATTATAATTTTCCTATGTTCTTTCATGTACATTTATCAAAAATGAATTTCATCTGCCACTGGGCTGCACAATTCTCCAGTATGATTAGAGCCATCTGGAGCATCTCCCAAATCTCATTAGTTTTTAACTAACCAAAGTAGCATAATGTTGTCAGAATATTTTACCACCTCCCTCTTTGTGTGTAGTCCACATCATTAGCAAGTACACTGGAACACAAAGGTCCCAACACCAAGAGTAACTATCTTTTTTTTTCAACATCCCCCACTGAAGAGCACTCATGTCTTAGTGACTATTGTTATGAATGCCAAACCACTTTTCTCTCAGCATACACATTCCAGTTCATTATCATATTTTGTTTATTTGACTAAGAAGTGGATAATATTTGGTTGTATTAGTATAATAGTAAAGAGGCAACATTAATTTCATCATTTTTTAATTATTTTGAGTTTTTTTCATAGATTATAGTCCATTATTTCCTCATTCCTGTTCCTATTTCAAACCCTTCTCAGTGTTAATCACACTCTCTTTTAAATTAATGGTCTCTTTTAAATTATTGTTATGTATGTGTTTGTGTGTGCATATGTGTGCACATGTATGTGTGAATGTGTTTATGTGTTCATTCATGTGTGTACAAGCATGTGTGTATTCCTAAATAAATAAATAAAACCTTTTCAGTCCCTGTAATGCTACTCATATTTATGATTTTAGGGGTGACCAATTGTTATGAGACAATTAATTGTGCTTTTCCCCAGGGAAAACTATTTGTCCCACATTCAGAAGCTAATAGATGGAAGATAAACAGAAAATTTTTGGACTATTTCCCAATAACTACTTCAGAGTTTTTCAAAAGTTTTCTTCTTTTATCTTGGAAAGGAGAACATTTTATAAGAATGTAAGCTTCTATTTGGTTATGTTTTGATTATGTCATTCTATAAGTGTCTATTTCTTCTATGTCATTAATTTAATGATGTTACCTTAGTAATTATGTGTTCCCTTTGTTTCTCTTTTGGGGAATAGTTTAAACAGTATTGGTATTAGCTCTTCTTTGAAGGTATGGTAGAATTCTGCACTGAAACCATCTCGCTCTGGGCATTTTTCTTTTCTTTTTTATTGGTGGGAGCCTATTGATGACAGCTTCTATTTTCTTAGGGGATATGGGAGTATTTAATTTATTTACCTGATCTTGATTCAGCTTTGGTAAATGGAATCATTTCATTTACGTTTTCAAATTTTGTTATGTCTAGGCTTTCAAAGTAGGACTTAATGATATTTTTGGATTTCATCAGTGTCTGTCATTATGTCCCCTCTTTCATTTCTGATTTTCTTGATTTTTATAGTGTCCTTCTGCCTCTTAGTTAGTTTGGCTAAGGCTTTGTCTATCTTCTTGATTTACTCAGAGAACCAGCTTTTGGTTTCATTGATTCTTTGGATTGTTCTCTTTGTTTCTAATTTATTGATTTCAGTCCTGAATTTGATCATTTCCAGCCATATACTCCTCTTGGATGTGTCTTCTTTTTCTTTTTCTTCTTCCTTTTAGTGCTTTTAGGTGTGCCTTTAAGTTACTTGTATGAGATGTCTCGAATTTCTTTATGAAGGCACTTAGAGCAATGAACTTGCCTCTTAGCAATGCTTTGATTGTGTCCCAAAAGTTTGGGTAAGTTGTACCTTCATTTTCAACAGAGGGCCTCTGAAAGACTTTATCTAGCAGAGTATCAAAGCAGATGCTAGACTCATAGCCAAACTTTGGGCAGAGTGCAGGGAATTGTATGGAAGAAGGGGAGATGAAAGACCTACAGGGGACAGGAGCTGCACAAGGAGGGCAACAGGGGCAAAAAAATCTGGGCTCAGGGGGTCCTGCAGACCCTGGTGAGTCAACCAAGGACCAAGCATGGAGAGGACATAGACCCCTTGCTCAGATGTAGCCCACAGGAAGCTGAGTCTCCATTTGATTTCCCTACCAAGGAGAGCAAGGGCTCTCTAAAATGGACTCAGTGGCCAGCTCTTTGATTACCTCCCCCTGGCGAGGTGGCCTAACTAGACCACAGAGAATGAGGATCCACACAGTCCTGATGAGACCTGATAGGCTAGGGTCAGATAATAGGAAAGGAGTTCCTCCCCTATTAGTGGACTGGGAGTTGGGGACATAGTGAGGAATAATGAGGGAGGGTGGGACCAGAAAGAGATAAGGGAGGAGGCTGCAGCTGGGATACAAAGGGAATAAATTGTAATGAATAATAAAGAAAAAATAAAAATAGCTAGTATGTAAACTGAATAATTGTTATAATTATTTAAACAAATATAGTAGAAATTAACAATCCTTCCTACCATATTTATGAGTATTTGATAATACTTCTAACATAAGTTCTACATATACGATATATCATGTGTTATATACCTACATAAGTTTATAACACTTTATAATTGTATTGTCTTATGTATCACACCCTAAAAAAAGGAGCACTAGGTAATCATTTGAGATACAATTTAATTTTTTCTAGCTCAGTTTGAAAAGAGTCATTTTTAGCCATGAATAATGACTCCTCCCTGTATTTTCAAACCTCAGAAATAGAGAGAGTTGACAGAAATTTGAGGGTTACTTGAGTTACATAGTAAATTTCTGGCCAGTCTGAACTACAAAGTAGACCAACCTTGTGTCAAAAGAGCTAATCTAGGACTATGAAAACCTAATTGAAATGAGAAAGCTACAATCTCCAACTGAAATTGGCTAAATGTTTGGGGTTTTGTTTTAAAAAATTAACATGATCAACACATATTTTCAGAATTTATTTAAGAAATTCATAAATCATATATATCCAAGGATAGACTGACAATGACAAAATACCTTCAACATTTGTTTCATTTATTATTTATTATTATTTATTATTTTCCATTTTAAAACAGTACAGTATACATTGCTAACCTATTGCCTTTACCTTTTTAATTGCAAAATTTTCTAATTACAAAATCAAATCTACAGTGCTTAATTAAACTAAATTGAACCATTCCTCTAATGTGAAAATGTCAGAAATCCAGAAATTTGTTTAAACTGCTTTTAAAAGTTGCAAGCACAATAGTTATGAGCTTTAAAGTGTGATTTGGGGAAAGAAATTTAGACAACTTCCTGAACCAAACACCAACAGTGCAGGCTCTAAGATCAACAATCAATAAATGGGACCCCATGAAACTGAAAAGCTTCTATAAAGCAAAGTACACTGTCAGCAGAACAAAACAACAGCCTATGAATTGGGAAAGGATCTTCACTAACCTTATATCTAACAGAGGGCTAATATCCAGAATATATAAAGGACTCAAGAAGTTAAACACCAACTAAGCAAGTAATCCAATTAAAAAATGAGGTACAGAGCTAAACAGAGAATTCTCAACAGAGGAATATTGAATGGTGGAGAAACACTTAAAGAAATGCTCAATGTCCATAGTCATCTGGGAAATGCGAATCAAAAGGACCCTGAGATTCCACCTTACACTCATCAGACTGGCTAAGATCAAAAACCCAAGTGACAACATATGTTGGAGAGGATGTGGAGAAAGGGGAACACTCCTTGCTGGTGGGAATGTAAACTTGTACAACCACTCCGGAAATCAGTCTGGTGTGTTCTCAGAAAATTAGGAATAGAGCTACCTCAAGATTCAGCTATACCACTCCTTTTGGGCATATACCCTAACGATGCTCCACCATTCAGCAAAGACATTTGCTCAACTATGTTCATAGAAGATTTAAAATCCAATGTTAATTTTTTTCTGATAGCATCTATCTGTCATCTATCTACCTATGTATCTATCTACACAAACATACATACATGAAATCTTACTCACAGAAAGAAATAAAACCTTTTGCTGGTGAAGTGTTTAACTTTCTGCCTGAAAGGCTTTAGAAGTTTTAGATATTCTGATTCACATGCTCCTAATGGAAATCAACCCAGGTGTGACTCAAAGAGTCTATAGCACTTAACTCTTATTTTCAAGAAGGGTCTGTAATGCACAATGGATTACCAAGTTATCTGAAATTAGTTTTCATTCTCACAGGGAAGGTAGGAATTAATAATTTTGACTAATGAACAATTGATTAGTGACATGAGGTTTACTAATTTCTTTCCTACCCTTGTTATTTATGTATTAGCTTCATAAAGATATTTTAAAATTAAATTGTTGTAACTGGCATACATATCTTCCTGTTTTTAAGAGACACATAAAAGAGAATATGACATTCACACGATACATATTTATAGAGAATGAAAAGCAGCACGTTTTCATTGTAATGTTATAATACCTTCTGCATTTTTATTCTATCTACATATAAAAGCAAAAGTGGTAGGTATTCTTTTTTTTATTGAAAAAATAAAGGTCTCCATCCCCAAACTGTTTCAATACTTTGGCAAGTTAAATAAATTTTTCCCCTTGGTGAAAAGACCATATAACCCCATGAAAATCAGGGTTTATGATAGCCTTCAGCAACAACACTATGCATGGCGCCTCCGTAATTTTATTTGATAAAAAAAAAAGTTTCTGTTATATAATGGATATTCTCACTAAATTTACCTTTTTTTGCTGGCTTACACATGTACTGTTTTATACATACCCTTGTCAGTCTTTGTGATATAATTCTGCCAAAAGTACTCTTTGATGAATACTAATAAATTCAAACACCTAATATTATACTATATTATTTAAGGTTGAGGGTGGAAAAGAACAAAAGGCAAGACTGAATAAATTATAACGTACACTTGACATTAAAAACTGAGCCAAATACCCATGGCTTCAAAAGATGGAATTTGTCCAATCAGAATTCCCCCTTCTTTCCTGTCTGTTAATCAATAAGACTGCACAATATAAAAGTCTTTATGGTGCACACCAGTCAATATGGGATTGTGTGTTCTGAAACATCATTGAACAAAGGCAAATCATTACCCAAAAAAGTAAAAACTGGTCTTCAAAAATAATGGAAAAAATAAAAATCTATTTGTTTTTTATAGACAGGGCCTGCATGCTATTATTACTCATAAAGTCTTGGAGGGTCTTGTCATGCACAATTTTTTATGTCACACGTTGGACGACTATTTTTTTTTCTGTTTTAAGTTTTCTTTTCCTTTTTTTCTTTGTATTTTATTCAGTATACATCTTGTTTGTAACTCCATTCTAATTCCTCTCTCTCCATCTTTTCCTCCCTCCCTCCCTCCTTCCTTCCCTCCCTCCCTCCCTTCCTCCCTCTCTCCTTTCCTATTCCTCAGAAAAGGGGAGCTTCCTTTCCCATCCACCTCAGTTCAACAAGCTGTGGAGGGACTGAGCATATCCTTTCCCTGTGACCTGTCGGCAGTCCCACTAGGAGAAGTGATGTAAAAGCTAGCAAGTGAGTCCTTGTCAGATGTAGTCCCAACTTCCTTTACTAGAAAACAAACATGAAGCCTAGTGTTCATCTGCTACCTTTTTGTAGGGGGCCTGGGTTCAGTTCTTACATGGACCTTGGTTGATGCTTCAGTCTCAGCAAGCCTCTCTGGGTCCTGGTTAGTTGGCTTTGTTGACCTTCTTGTCGAGCTCCTATCACCTCCAGGTCTTTTTCTCTTTCCTTTCACTTTTCCACGAGACTCCCTAACCGTCCCTCAATGTTTGGCTGTGAGTCTCAGCATCTGTTTTGAGGCTCTGCTGGATAGAGGCTCTCAGATGACAACTCTGATAGGCTCCTGTCTACAAGCTTAGCAGAGTATCATTCATAGCGTCAGAGGTTTGCTCTCTTGCGTAGAGTGGGTCTTTGGTTGAGCCAGGCACTGGTTAGACATTCCCCCAATCTCTGCTCTATCTGCTCTATCTTTATTTCTCCACATCTTGTAGGCAGGGTAAATTTTGGGTCCAATTTTTGTGGGTATTTTAGTATAACCCTCTGTCTGCTAGGAGACTAGCCTAGTTAGAGGGTGTCCTCTTCAGTCTCTATGACCTCTGCTACTAAGAGTCTCTGCTTGAATACCCCTCCTATCCTCCCAGGAGCTACCCTGACTTATGTTGCCAGCTTGTCATAGAGATGCCCGTACACTAAGTTTCTCTTTTCTCTACAGGCCTTCTGTTCTCTTGCCCCACCCCACCCCTGCACTCTTTCAAGGTCTGATCTCTACCCTCATAACTCTCTGTGCCTCCTCTCCTGCGTTGTTCCCTTTCTTCCTTTGAAATGATTTGGGGACATGTGCCTGAATCCATTTTATTATATATCCTTCAGACATTCTTTCTTATTGCCGGTTTAACCAACACAAAAGATATATTCAGATCTAGTAAGTGGTCAAGATATATTCCTAGAGAATGTTTTTTATTTCTAGTAGTAGAAGAACATCCATAGATATTGATAATGTCCCCTCTCGTTTTGATGATTAATAATGACTATCAACTTGACAAGATTTAGAATACCTAGGAGAAAAGCTTCTGGCCACGCCTATGAATGAGTATTAATTAGGAACCTGGATGTGAGAAGAACTACCCTAAATGTAAGAAATAACATTCACTGTTTTTGAGCCCTAGACTGAATAAAACAGAGAGGAATAGCTGAGTATTAGGATTCAGCATTGTTTTCTTCCTGGCTGTTGAATGCAGTGTGACCTGCTGTGTCAAGCTTCTGCCACCTTGACAGCCAGTTAAGATGGACTGTGCCCTTCAAGTAGAATTCACAATGAACCCTGTCTTCCTTAAGTTGTCCTTTTCAGGCTGTTTCATCACAGCAATAGGAAAAAGTAATGCACCCAATTTTACACAAGTATCTCTTGAGTCACATGCTGACTCAACACTTTGTAATGATGATGGGAATATACACTGCTTTCTGTAGCGCCATCTTACTATATTAGTTATTCTATAATTATATCTTTATCTAACCTGTTTACTAGTCTATAATAAAAGGCTACTTTTTACATTTTCTTTTAGGAAATCATTAAAATTTAAATCAGTAAATCCTTTTTAAATAAAGCAATAAGAGGTACCATCAGAAGTTTCATTATGAAAAAACAGTGATTCTTTATTAATTCACTCTGTGAACAAACAAGTATTGAAAAAATGGAAATGAATAAGGAAACAATGAAAATTTAAAAATTATATAAGAAAAGAAGATGAAAAAGAGAATATAGAAAGATAAGATGAAATATAGCTTTCATGTAAATAAACCTCCACACTTTATACTATACATAAGATATCTAGTAATGCTTTAATATTGATTTTAATGTTATTTTTTATAAATTAAAATGAAGGCAAAGAGATGAAAGTGGACCATCCTTTCAATATGTATTAATTTCACTCAATATTGCTACTTACTCCCTTTAGAAACATTTGTGTGCTAGGTTGTTTGAAGATAGGCAGTATGTTAAAAAATATAAATTTTAATTAAGAATTAAAAATATTCTCATTAAAAATTTCTCTGGTGAATGTCCCATAACATTAAAGAGTAAAAAGTAGTACATTACTAACATGTTATTTCTCTCTGTGTGTGTATGTGTGTATAATGTGTATGTATTAATTCATACCCTGTCATAATTCTCTGCTTATTTTCCTTAATATTTATTATATCCATAGTTCATAAATGGATAATTACACTGATAAAAAGCCAAGTCTTCACTACATATATGTAACTGGGAATCACTTATATTTATTTTAATAATAAATGGCAGTCTAACATGATTTCACAATTTAAATATTTAAATATATTCTAGAGATCCTAAAACAATAAATTTGTTAGTCTATGATCTGCTTTTTTGTTTTCAGAAGTTGGAGCTTAAACGTAGGATAAACAAGTGTGAAGTACAAGAACCTCAAATAATTATTAGTAATAACATACAGGCTTTGTCTATGAAAAACAATTAGAATTTTAATTTTTTTCTTTACTTTTGGAGATCAATTTTCACTTGTTCTGGGTAGTGATATGACTTGTTCAATGAAATTTCAAATCATTGAACTGATTTTTCTGTATATTTTGGCTTGTGTTTTGAGTTGCTGTTAGAACTGACCCCCAGTCTGCATTGAATCTAGCTTGACAGTTATGTACACATACTTGGTATCCACATTACATTAAACCTAAAAAACGTCATGAAGTTTAATGAGTCCCAGGACTTTATGACTTGGATCAAAAGAGGTATTAGCAATACTGGTATTTATTTGGGGATTATATTAACTTGCCTCTGGCTCTCATTCTAAATTATATGTCAGAACTGAAGTCTAGATTCCTGAGAAAAGTTTGTGATCCCATGCATCATTTTTAATAATAACCAAGACATGGAAATAATATGAGTATACATGGATACATTAATTATACATTATCTATATTGTAATAATAAATTATATATGTGTGTATATACATTTCAACTTTAACACATTAGTTAACTGTGTAATTGGTAACAACATTACTTGAAATAACATTATGTATTGAACTGGTTACAGAATGACAAATGTTCACTTACATGAGTTATCTAAAATTGAGTAACTCTTTTTATTTTTTTTACCAGTCATTAGAACATAGAAGGTGGGAGAAACTTCCAAGGGTGTGAAGTTTCCATATGCTAGATGAGTCAATTGTAAGGTTCTGCTGTGTAATACAGTTCATGATACAGAATGTGTGGGAGAGAGGTATAGCTCAGCATCAAGTGTTGTATATTTGCAAACATACAAAGTGACACACTAAAATTGTGCCGGTGTCTTCATGTCAATAGTATGTCAGTGTAAGTACAAATAAATAATTAAATTATTTACTGTGCTTGTATATACTCCTCAGGCAGTTTCTTCTGTGTATTTAAAATTTGGTACTGTTGCAGCTTTGATTATGTTCAAGCATAATTTACTGTTTTATGAACATCAGTAAATGTTTATTTAAGGGAACATTTTTATACTTATAATATCAAATAAAGATAATCATACTTTTATGATTATTACACATAAATGTGTCAATATTTTAAATGAGTGTTCATGCAAAAAAATAATAATATAAAGACCTTTCAACACTGTAGAATTTTTTTCTTACTAATCTCACCTGTTTCTTACAGCTCTAACATGTACTGGCATCACCATCATGATATACAGTTTGCCAAGGAAACAAATTCAGGCCAACTCAATGATGTATTTACTGTAGTGCAATTCTCATAAAGATGGAGAGAGGATTTTGACTCAGGCTTTGTAATTCTAAAGTTCTTACATATCTTATTAGAATGAGCCGGTAATAGTCTCTCACAGAGTCCATTACCTTTACATGGAATGCAGCCTAGAGAAATCTACCCAAAAGGTATTTGCTCCATCATTTCAATAATTACTAAATAATTTCCATAAATACTCTAGGTGCTGGAGAGATAGCTCAAGAGTTAAATTTTTTCTTGTTCTTCCAGAGGATGGACAATCAGTTCCCAGCATCATGTCTGGAGGCTCGCACCCATCTGTAATTCCAGCTCCAGGAAATCAGACACCATCTTCTGGCCTCCGTAGATACCCACCCACATCATACATGTCGCCTGTGTACATAGACATACACACCACACACAAATAAAAAATAAACAACGAAAATTTCTGCCTTCTACATTTATCAACAACTGAGTTAATTCTATGGTTCCATCGTCTGTGGGAATTAAGAGTTTAATGGCTTATATAAAGCTTTCATAGTTTAAGATTTAATATATTGTTTGATCATTTTTACTCCTAAGGAAAAACAAATCCAAGTTGTTTTTTTTTTTCTTTCCACACAACTACAAAGACAGGAAGAAATTTATTGTTTTCTCGTCTATCATTTGGCTTCCCTGCCCCCCAGCACTGAGAGTTTTCCTGGAGTTTTGTTTCCATGAAGGCACTTTGGATCATAATTTATGAGGTGGGTTGGATCAGATAATAATGCATGCCATTTTATACTTTATCATATTCACATAGCTTTATGGGCGTGTACCTTAGAGGCACAGAGACAAATTTTTATTAACACATGTTTATACATAATTGACCAATTGGGAAGTGGTAAGAAGTAATGGCTGTGATTTACATAGACTAAATGTCTTAGAACACCTCACCCTGTCTGGAGCCCCCACTGTGACAGATGAGCCAATGCCTGTGGGGGATGACAGCATGCTATTTATGGCATTTCCTTCTGAGACAATTAAGTAACATATGCCAAGACCATAGGGATTATCTTTGAGCTACACAGTATGTAATTCTATCTGAAGAGAAATATAATATTTTATAAATTTGACAAACCATAAGAAAGCTTAAATTGATTCACCCATTTTAATAAATGCAGTAACTTTTTTTTGCTTTAAGATTTACTCCTTGATAAGAGTATGCCATAAAAGATTAACATGTTATGTACATACATTTTTCAGAATAGATGGCATATTTATTTTGTTAGGGTACAATGTTCAAATGGAAAAGTCACGAAAGTATAGACAATAGGGTTTTTTAAAAAATACAAGTGATTCATGATATCATTGCTCTATAATTCTATAAGCCATAGTCAGGGAAAGATATCTAGTTGGCAGGAGGAATTTAAGAGACAAGAGGAAGGAATTAGATATCTGAATGCCCGCACTGTTTTTACCTATCGTCAGCAATGCAGGGGACCCAGGAAGAACCATGTTTTTAAAGACAGTTTAGGCTCACTGTTCTGATTTTATTTTGCCTAAAAAGATTTATCTATAAACTCAAAGGTGGCCCTTATAAGAATGCTGACATTGGAAGATACATCAGTGATTAACACGGACATCACTGGTGGTCAACAGATTTGTCCCTAAAGTTTACCTTTATCAATTGTTCAGTGTGTGTTTGTGAGGTATATGACATGTAGTGCAGTATGTCTGTGTGCATTTGTAGGATGACATTGGTTTTTCTGCTCTATTTCCAATTAATTCCCCTGAAAGTAGGCCCCACGCTGAATCCAGAGCTCACTGTGCTTCAGCTGGAAAGACTGTCCAGAAAGCTACAATGAACCTCTAACTCTGCTCCCAATAAACACTGGGGATACAGGCATGTGGAGTCACTCCCTCCATTTTACATGAGTGTTGGAGATTATGTCTTCATGTACATGTAGCAAGCGCTTTCTCCCACCAAGCCATGACCCTGCCTTCCTCCATGTTATTTTGAAACAAAGTTTTCTATGGGACCTAGAGCTCACAAAACCTGATATTCCAGTTGGTCAAAAGTCCCAAGAACCTTCCTGTATCTGTCTGTACTCTGCTGAAAATAGAAGTGTCCACTGTGGCACGTGGCTTTTGTTTATTTATCCATTTTGAACTGTGTGTGCTGAGCATCAAATTTTGTCCTCAGGCTTGTAAGGGAAGCATTTTAACGAACTATCGCTTCTGCCCCTGATAGTATTTTTTAGATGAATGAATGAATGGTTAGAAGTACTTCTTCTAAGGCTGGGCAGATTTCTTGTCTTATTCAACTTGATATGCCTTTTGGTATTTTTACTGTGTTTCATTCATCCTGACCTTGTATTTCCACAGGTTAACAACCTTAGATCTATGGGAACACTGCATGAGGTTCTGTGAAAAGTTTATTTTAATCATGCCCTGGTATTATAAGACTTTATTTAAATAATAAAGAAGAAGAAACACAGAAGAAAGAAAAGAATGAAAGAAAAAGGGGAAATAAGGAAAGAAAAAAGAGGAGAGAAATATAAGGGGTATTGGTTTGAAATATCAAGTTCAAGTAGAATTAAATTGGTTCTTCAGGACATCAAGAACTTTTGCTGGGACTCCCAAATAGCAGGAATGGTGGTTAGTTTTTCTGTGAAATTAACATAAGCTAAAGTCAACTTTGAAAAAAGAGCCATAACTGAAAAAAAAATCCAAATTTCCTTGTAGGAAAGTCTATGAGGTATTTCCTTGATTAATGATTGAGATGGGAAGTCCCAGTGCACTATGGGCAGTGACACTCCTCAGCAAATGATTCTGGGTTGTATAGGAAACCAGACTGATCCATGTGGTATGTTGTCACAGCATCTTTGGGAATATGCCCAGGATATGCTGGGTTTTGATGTAGATCTATTCTCACTTTTCTGAGAATCCTCTAGATTGATTTCCAAACGGTTGTACAAGTTTGCACTCCCACCAGGAATGCAGTGTTCCCCTTGTTCCACATCTGGCCAACATGTGCTGTTACTTGAGGTTTTTTTGTTTTGTTTTGTTTTGTTTTTCTTTCTTTCATTTTTTTAGCTGAAGAGGAATGGGGGAGGGAAGAGGGTAGGACCAGGCAGAGTGGAGGAAGGGTCTGGGATAAGGATGTAAAATGAATAAATAAATAAGTTTAATAAAAACAAATAAAAAGAAAGCAGGTCGAAGGAGCCATTGGGGAGCAAGCCGCTAAGCTTTTCCTCTAAAGTCCTTGCTTCAGTTTCTGCATCCTGATTTCAGCTCTGCTTGAACTCCTCCTTTAACTTCCTTAAGTAATGACATATGATAGTGACATATATGTATATTATATCCCATTCTTTTCATTCTCCCATGTGATGTTTTTTTTTTCTACTTTACCAACATGAAATGAGAAGAAAAAAGAATAAGGAAAGTGAGTGATCACAGTGACTATCCGATCTAGGGTCAAATGCAGATTTCAAAGTAAATTTTGATGAATTACCAATAATTTGATAGGAAATAATATTGTAGGAAATCTTTTGCTACTTAGAAATCATTTTATGGACCTCATTTAGTGGCTTAACCAACCTCTTTAACAACAGGTTTTGCTAGAGCCTATGCAAGCCTTAGAAAAATCAGAGATTGTGGTAAAGATAAATTCCTTCTCTTTGTGGTAATCAAAATTTTACTTTATATTGCATTTTCTCTCTTTCTTTCCTTCTTTTCTTCATTCATTCTGTTTCTTCCCTTCATTGTTCATACACATACTCACTTTCTTTTATAATGGAAAGTGGTATGAGCTAGATACTACAATAAACATGTCTACCAAATACCCAAGAGAATAAGCCCTTTGTACTTCTTGCTGGGACTATGAGAAAATATCTTAGAATCATATTTGGAATCAATCTTTTAATTTTGCAAACAGTTTTTTTGTTAAGGGATAATAAGAGGAAACATAGAAGTGTTTCTAAGCTAAGGCCTCTCCTTGATTTCTATTTATTTATAGTATGCAATACTGGAGATGATAACTAGAAAATAAACAGAGGTTGGAGTAGATATAATATTCACTCAAAACTGCACTACAGTTAGACCCAACAAGATCTATAACAAACATGAACAGCATTGATGGTTATAAATAGTTGAAAGTGGATGTATTGAACAGATTCAGAGTCCCCCAGCACCTGGAACAGAGGTCTATCCTGGGCTCATTAATGAGCAATATTTCATAAGTGCTGCCTCTCACATAGCGGTAATTTAAGTAATTGGATTTCTGTCAATTTCTAACTGCATTCACTTCCTTCCAATTAGTAAAACTCACACACGTGGCCTTGTAACATAGGGGTTTTTTTGCCCCATCATTTTTTATTCCCCAGCAATAAACATTTTCCTCATTTACGATCATATTCCTGAAAAAAAAAACTTCTAAGCCACATAAATAAATAAATGAAAATTTCTGACTCAGTGGAATCATCTTGGTATAATACTCAGGAATCTTTAACAGAAGATCTTAAACTTTTTTAATTAATTTATTTTTATATCAATCACAGGTTAGGTACTTTGCATCCCAGGTGTAGCCCCCCTCCTTCCTTACCTGCCACTCTCCCTCTCCCTCCCTCATCTCCCTCCTCCCCGCCCCCTCAAAGTCCACCAACAGAGGAGGACTTCCTCCCCTTCCATCCAACCCCAGCTCATCCTGTCTCCTCAGTGCTGGCTGCAATGTCCTCCCCTGGGATCTAGCCAGTCTGTCACTCCCCGGCTTGTATGGGGGAGGGTCAAAGAGTCAGCCATCAAGTTCATGACTGAAGCAGTCCTTGTTTCCCTCACTAGGGTCTTCAGTCTGACACCTAGCTATCATGGGCCCCATCTGAGCAGGGGTTCCAGGCCACATCCACACTTGGTCCTTGATTGCAGAAACCATCTCATATAAGACCCCTGTGTCCTGCTCAGTTT
>CM053752.1:93066008-93128067 GCA_028658305.1 Pachyuromys duprasi | reverse complement strand
ATATTGAACCACCCTTGCATGCCTGGGATGAAGCCTACTTGGTCATGGTGGATGATATCTTTTATGTGCTCTTGGATTCGGTTTGCAAGTATTTTATTGAGTATTTTTGCATCAATGTTCATAAGAGAGATAGGTCTGAGAACTACATTTCTTGCAAGGGCAACAAGTAGGAAACGGAGGGCTGGGGAAGAGCGTGCAGGTCATAAGAGAAGCCTGAAGCACACACACAGCCTGGCTGCTAGCTTTGCTTTTACTCTTGAGTTGTGGGCTCTCTGTCTGAAAGGTGTCTCTTTTGTTGGAGCAGTAAAGGTGAAAAAACGTCTTGTGGTGTACTAAATTTTCTCTATCCCAGAATTTTTTGAAGCTCAGTAGGATGCTTATATTTGTTTCTCTCCTCTAATTCCTTTTACTTCTTTTCTTTACCCCTACATACTTAACAAGTTCGTGTAACTTTTTCTTTTAATATAAACTGTTACAAAGTTACAAGTGCCTAAACTTGCTTGTGGTTTTAGGACTAGTAAAAAAAATACTTTTATGTGGGCTGAATTGAGGGAGTAATCTCATCTACAGAGAATGTTATGCCAGTCAAATAGTTTTAACTGAGTGGTTGTAACCAGAATTCCACTTTATGAGAGTAGGTAGAAGCCAGACCCCATCATCCATCAAGACCAGGCCCTCATTTTCCCTTTTCCCCCCTTTTCACACAGCCTTTATGATCTAAAAATGTCTTGGTCCAATATATGTGAATTCTATTAGCAGAGACATTCTTTCACTTACATCAAGTTATACTGCATATAAATGGAGGATAAAAGGATTACCAGATTATAAATCAAAGAGAGTTTCTGGCAGTATAAATCTCAACTATGTCATGCTTTTGTGTTAATGGAATTCCATTGGTCAGTGAGAATTTAAATTCTGCTAGAGACCTTGCTAATTTTTCACAGACTCCCTCAGTAAAATGTGCAATACAAAGAGGGAAGACCTGCATGCACATTTTATCAAAATTTGAAGGTGTTTTTGTTAACATAGTGCCCAAAGTACTGGGCTTTTGAACACTCAATATAATGTCCCAAATTAAACAGCTTACAAGTTATCTTGAAGTTTTATTAGTAACTTAATCTGTCATAAGCATACAATTAAATGTTGTTTTCTACTGAAGTACATTTTTAATAGTTGAAAACTAACCTTCGTTTATGGTAGATTTGAAATTTTACTTTTTGAATAAGATTTTATATATATTCTAAATATATGCTAAATAGGAATTCACTTACCAGATCAATATTTCATGTAGATGATGAACAGATTAAAATTGTGGTAGCTATGTTCTTATGGTCCAGAATCAATGTTCATCTATTAAAAAGTAAGGCAACAACTGTTAAAGGTCTCCTTCAATAGAAATTAAAGCAATTGTTCATTCCATGCAATCAATAATTGTCAGGGAAAAAAATCTAATTCTTTTCTAGAATTAAATATATGGCAGGCCACTATTGGTATGTGGAAGTTCAGATATTTTTAATCTTATTTGTCTTAAAATATTTTTGCTTTTATTTTTTATCAGGCCCTAAGTTCTACAAGACTGGGCTAGTGTCTTGTGTCTTGCAAAGACAAACAACAAATGCTGAATCTTTCAGTGATTAAGAATAGAATCTCTGATGAAAAAAACTGATGTAAAAGAAAATATGTTATTAAAAGGAAATATTTCTGATATCTGTGCCTCTTAGATTATTGTTCTTAGATACACATTTAATTTTTAGAAACTTCTTAATATAAAACAATACTTTAAAATATATTCTAAGCCTTGGTAGAAGGTCTAGGTTTAAAATTGGATATAAAATGTAATTCTTCTGATTTATTGTCCCTGAAAGTGGATTCTGGCACTCATGCCATAGGAGACATATTTATTATAATTAAAGCATAACCATGAATATAATTGGTTTCCATAGCTGAAATATTTACAGTGAATCACTTAATAGACTTTAAATACAATTCTTTGACATGTACCTATAGGGCTAATGAGGAAAACATCAGCTACTGAAGCTGCAGAAAGCCACTGCAAGCCCCAGATAGGAACAAGCAGGAGCATGGAACAAAGGTCAGTAAGGAAGGTACAGTGCCCGAACCCCAGGGGGCAGCAGGAGAAGTATGATGCAACTTACATTTCATTGTGCTGCCTAAAGATATGCTGGAAAGCAACTAAGTTGTTCCTACATGGTCTTAAAGAGGTGGGAAGACCAATAGATTGAAACTCAAAGATGTTTGACTTCAGACTGATGGTTCAAAGATGTTTCACTGTGTTTCATAATTTTTTCCATTATAAATCTATTTCTGGGGAATGAAAATTTTGTAGGATTTGAGTAAGGTCAATATTTAGATGGTACATTTTGCTAAAGAAATAACACTGGCTAGGTTATACAATTCAAAATTACATACGATATAGATGCTATTATCACACACTGTTGCAAGTAAAGCTAAAATTCCTAGAAAACTAAATTTTGTTCAAAATCACAACTCATAATAAATCTTGAGTTAGTGACTCTCTCAGAAACATTGCATTATATTTTTAATTAAAGACATTCAAGTTACCAATTTTATAATTGTATACCCACATATATAAATATATATTAGTGTTTTAGCACAAACTGAACCATTATAAGTTTGCCTGTATTCACTTGATTAAGTCAAATGTATATTAGTTTGTGAAGTCACATAACAACAGGTCTTTGAATTGATTTATATATCAATGTGTGCTAGAAAACAATGGCATAGAGAGAGTTTTCCTCAGAATAACTGTATTACTTTATGGAATAAAAGAAATAGGGAATCTGAATTTTTAAAATAATCCACTATAAATAATATGTTAACTCAGAAATCCACATTGAAAAATAGTAAATTAGAACTTTAAATTCTATAACAAATAATACACATTTTAAGTAACTTACTGCAGAAGCTAGCTGAAAAATGAAATTAGTTTTTAGAGAACTCTGAATATCCTTATGCTAGAGGTTTAAGATTATTTTATTTTATGCCATATGGGTCAATTACCTTAGGTAACTGTACATGGTGCATCTTCTATCTACTTAAATCCTCTATGCCAGTGATGAGACCACAAACATATTTTTGCACTGTTCACACACCATTTTGCTCAACACAACAAGTAAACAAATTTTTAGATTGAAAACATCCCCAGAGAAAAATAAAACATACAAGCACAGCAGCAACCATTATCATGAAAACATTGTGGTACATTCAAGCTTTATTCAAACTCAGTTTTATCTTTTAGATTTCTTTTTAAACATTTTTATTTTATATTAATCACAGGTTATGTACTTTGTATCCCAGCCATAGCCCCCTCCTGCATTCCCTCCCTATCCTCTCCATCCCTCCCTCATCTCCTCCCTGCCCCTTTCCAAGTTCACTGATAGGGGAGGACCTCTTCCCCTTCCATCTAACTCTAACTTATCAGGTCTCTTCAGGACTGGCTGCAGTGTCCTCTTCTGTGGCTTAGCAAGGCTGTTCCTCCTATGTTCTTCAGGATTTCTTCAGTATTCTGAACATTGTCTTGAGACAGCATGCTTGCAGGATCTGTATTAGTTATCTCTACTAAACTAAAATGTCTGTGCTATAGTTTGGCAGGAAAATGTAATTTCTGCTGTTAAAGGAAATTGTATGAAGATGAAAGGCATCTCAGACAACCACAAAAATAATTTCAGAAAATAGTATATATAGGGAGTGAAAGGAGAAATGTTTTAGGTCAATAAATTATAAAGCAAATTCACAAAGACAGTGGCCCAAATTTGACTGACTCTGCTATATATAGTCAATCTCAATCATCAAACAAAAGAGTAGCTTAAAATCATTCTTTACACTGAGCTTTCTTTTTCTGAACATGAGTAGAATTTTCTCCTGAAGTTTACCTATGATTGCAATCAACAAAGTCTTGAAGAAATAGAGTAAGCAATTGTTATCAAACATTTTCATTAAAACTAGAAAAAGATGCAGTACCAGGAATTGTCATTTAACTGTGGTTTGTAAACTTTCCTAAAACATACACAGCCAAATAATGTCCAAATAGAAGCCTGAACATGAGGGTAAGAGGGGGATTGGTGCTTTCAGAGTCTTCTTGGGTTGATAAATTTATGAAAACATTCATCAGCATCGAATCTCTGATAGTTCAGATATTCCAGGGACCAGAGAAAGAAGACCATAAAGGCTCAAGGGCAACAAGAACTTATTGCTTTCCGATTTTCTTCACAATCATACTTTTTTTTTGCTGATTATTATAAAAAATAAGTGTCAATGAGGCAATCTGGCAAAAGTTGATTTTGCTGGGTTGCTAAAATTTGAAAGATATTTTTTCTTTGACAGGTTGGCTGAGCATTTAGAAGTACTGGGTTTGGACAGCTTGAAAACAAATGTGTTTCATTGTGGGACATTTCAGGGCATGCTTTATGTTTTCTTGATCTATGAACAATCGGGCATTTAATGTTTGACTAGCATCGCTCCATTTATTGGGAAGAAGAGAAAAATCAAGTCTACTTTTTAAGAAAAAAAGAGCAGAATGAAAGTCTTTGAGTCTCTGTAAAATACAAAATATTTCAAGCAAATAACGTTTGGTAAGTTGTTACACAGGCACATGGATACAGAGTTTGTAGTGACAGGGGCACAGCGAGAACATTTAAAGCTCAGCAGTTTGAGGATGGGAGCGTGTGGCGGAGAGGGCCAGGGAAGATATTAAATCACGCTTTCTTCTGTCATGAACAATTATATATTCAGGTTCTAAGTCAGTGCTTAATATATCATCAGAGCGATGCATTATAACTCTACTACGGCGGCCACGGCCACATTAACATCACTCTGATGTCATATTAGACCCTGGCAGAGAGCCACGCTGAGCATGAAAGAAGAGCCATCCTGAGAAGTGTCTCTGGAATTTTTTTTCCCCAAGTAAATGATTAATATGAAGCCAAACTGAAGAAACGACTCATTTGACAAAGTAGAGGTCATTTTCCAACTGTTACTTCATGGTGTATCCTGGCACCTTGCCAGAGAGACGGAAGGGAAAGCCCCGTAATAAAATACTTTTAATAAATTATTAATTTTTTCATAGCTAGGCTGAAGATTTAGAATGAGCATGGCATTTTCTAACTAGGCCAGAGGCTTACTGAGGTTAAAACTCTTTTGCTTTCGCTCAACGTTGCTGTGTGGAAGGGCCTTTGCTCTTGCTTATTGGAATGGCAGCACCCAATCGATATTTAAATCCTGAAAGATCAGCAATAATGGAGGCAGAATGGACAGATCAATATTCAGCCTTTCGTGGACTGTAACTTTTATCTTAGCCCCAATTACTCCGTGGCACAAGGGTTGATGTTGTAATGCCTTGGGTGTTTAGGATGTCACTGATTTTATTTTTAAATGGTAACGAATTGACTTTGCAATACCTGTAGAGTTATGTTGATAAAGCTGTCTTTAAAATATGCTTTAAAGTGATCAGAGAAATCTTTTTGCAAATTTCAACTCAGAGAAGTCTGTGGAATGTCTTTTTAAATTTGATGATATTATACTACTTTGAATTTAACGAGGAGAGATGTTTTTTTTTTTCTTGTGAAATCTTCAGCAATATTGCATGCTCATTTTAGAGTTATTTTCATTGTTTATACTTTCAGGATAATAGCTAATTTGAAATAGCATTATAAAAATATACTTTGAAAAAATTTAACATTCAAATATTCTTTAACTTACCTAGGTATCAAAATTTAACTAATAAATTTTTATACTTGTTCTTGGGATTATTTCTATATAGTATTTTGAGGAATCCAAGATTTAAAAATATATATACAAAGATCTTTTAGAAACCACAATTATATATCTTATATAGAAACAAATTCCCCCCCAAAACACTTCTTTAATCTATGACTAAGGACAATTAGGATCCATAAGTAGATTAGAATATTTGCTATGAAACAGCATCAACAGAATTATCATTATGGGGATTTTATTTTGTATTATTATTATTGTGTGTGAATGTATATGTGGGTGAGTATACCTGTGTGTGTGAGTATATGCATGTGTGTGAGTATATGGGTGTATGTGTGTGTGTGTGTGTGTGTGTGTATGTGAGTATATGTGTATGAGGGTCAGTGAGTGTGTGTGTGAGTGTTTATGAGTGTGTGTGACTGTATGTGTGTGTATGGGTGTTTAAGTGTGTGTATGTGTGTGAGTGTATGTGTGTGAGTATGTGTATGTGTGAGTCTATGAGTGTGTGCTTGAGTGTGTGTGTTTGTGTGAGTGTGTGTGTGTGTTTGTGTGTGAGAATGTGCATGTGTGTTTGTGTTGTCTTCAAATTCCAAGAAAGGATGAAACTTTCAATTCAAATAACTAAAGTGTCATTGTTTACTGCTTAAAACATGACAAAATATATAGGACAAAACCCTCATTATATGAAGAATTTGAAAGAAAAGAACAACATTAAAATAAAAAGAAGCAATTAAAAGTTGCTAGGATGGACATTGAATGGAGGAGAAAACAAGCAACAGGACAGGAGCATACCAAAGAGGACCTCTGAAAGAATCAATATAGCAATGTATCAAAACAGATATTAAGACTCACAATCAAGCCTTTGGCAGAGGGCGGGAAGTAATAATAAAAACAGGGGAAATTAGTAAGACTTGGGGAGAACAAGAGCTCCACAAAGACCAAACTGAGCAGAGCACAGGGGTCTTGTATGAGACAGTTTCTCCAACCAAGGACCATATGTGGATATGGCCTAGAACCCCCGCTCAGATGTGGCCCATGATAGCTTGGTGTAGAACTGAAGACCCTAGTAAGGGAAACAGGGAATGTTTCTGTCATGAATTTGATGGTTGACTCTTTGACCCTCCCCCATACATGCCAGGGAGTAACAGCCTGGCTAGATCCCAGGGGAAGACATTGCAGCCAGCCCTGAGGAGACAAGATGAACTGGGGTTAGATGGAAGGGGAGGAGGTCCTCCCCTGATGGTGGACTTGGAGGGGACGGGGAGGAGATGAGGGAGGGAGGGGGAGGGTGGGAGGGAATGAGGGAGGGGGCTACGCCTGGGATGCAAAGTACCTAACCTGTGATTGATATAAAAATAAATAATTTTTTTTAAAAAGTTGCAAAACAACTACTGTGTTCATTTCCCGTTCCATTCATTAAAATATTGTTCTTCTATATGCCCCTCCCTGTTTGAGAAATAAGCCTAAACAATGTACCATTTCCTTTCTCCCACTCCCCCTCTCTATCTCTTTTCTCTGTATATATCTCCCTCTCTTCCTCCCTCTCTTCTTCTCCCCTCTATCTTCTCTGCTTTCTCTTCCTCCTCAAATTCAAATCTCATCACATAACTACAATATTTCAGCGAGTCTCTGGTTCAAATACAAAAGGCAATAGAAAAGAAAGTATCACACTGATTCTGGATGAGGCACTTGGAAAGAAGAGGTCCTGTCATACAGAGTGAAGGAAAAGATTGTCTGTCTGTGTAATGTCCTGAAAACCTAGTCCTGTTATGGGGTAAAAACAAAAACCTGGGAGCCTATACAGAAACCTTGCCTCCCTTATGTAGAGAAACAAGGAAGTGTAAACATGCATGAACTCAACAGAGTACAGTGAAATCTAACAGAGGATTGAAGTGAAAAACAGGCAACTATATGAATGACAATTAAATGACCCCCCAAACCCTGAGTTTACTCCTGAAACAAGATAAGTTTGAAAAATGAGGTGCCAAATAAACATTTGCACAAGGCCCTGCTCACACACTGAGTCATTTAAAAATAGATTTAAAGAATAGAGAAAACTGCTTATAATTTAAGTAATGCTAGTTTCCATATACAGAGCTACTTTCATTTGTGTTATGTGCATGAATTGCTCACTTGTGAAAAGGAAGGAAAAAAAATCAGTGTTCTTCTGGGGATACCCCTCTTTTGTTCAATGAAACAGAAATATAAAACCCTGTGATATTAGATCATATAACAAAACAGAAAGAAAGGGGAGGGATAGGAGGAGAAAAAGAAGAAGGAAGAGGAGAAGGAGAGGAGGAGGAGGAGGAAAAGGAGGAAGAGGAAGAGAAGGACGATGAGGAAGAGAAGTAGAAGGAAAGACAGGGAAAGGGGGGGCATGAAAAGCCAATAGTGCATCAAATTACAGATTTTTGTACAGTTGGAGATGTTTTGTCATAATAGTGAAGAGACACTTTATAGAATCACAGAAAATATTTATGATGTATTGGTCTGACAAGATATTAATAGCCAGTGTGAATATGGCAACTCCAACACTCAATAGTAAACAATAAAATAAAATAAAACACTATAAGCAACAAGTGCTGGCAAGATTATGGCAGACAGAAAACATTTTCATAGTGCTGTAAATGTAAATGAGTGAGGAGAGTTTGCAATATAGTATGGACATAATAATAATAAAAAAGCGGTATCTATGACCAAGGTTTACTATTTTGGTTACATGTCCCAGAATGACTATGGCACATATTAATTCCTATTTGATTGAAGCAGCCTATGTAATAGGCAAGAAACTGAAAGAAATTATCTATCTAGATATAAAGAAAGAAAGTGTAATACATGTACATGATAGTCAGCCATGAAAAATAACAAAATCTAAAGGCATTTAAAATGTCAAAAACAAGTAATGTATGATGAGCAGTCAGGGGAAAACAGTAAACAATCCTGAGTGTCCATATTGAGTTTAGGAGCCAAGGTTTATGGAGTTATTTGAATAATATCTTATGAGGTAAACATGATACTCAGATAATGGATGTTAGACCCTGGAATCAGAGGGAAAAAAAGTCACAGTAGAAGTCAACAGAAAATTTGAAACAAATAAATGTAACATTTAAAATAAAAATAGTGGAAGCTCAGAGAGACAAATATTACTTATATCTAAAACCCACAGAGATTGAACCTGAAAAATAAATTGGTATAAATCAGATGCTGGTTATAGGTGTGGACAAGAAAAAGGATGAGCTTTATTGAATAATACATAGTGAGACAGGGGTAGAGGTTTCTGGTGGTTATCTGGACAGCAGTTAACTATCCTTAGTAATAATGATTTGCCTATTTCAAATTTTCAGAAAGGATCAATTTTGAAATTTTTTATTAAGAGATCTGACAAGGATGTAACCAGATCTAGGGTCACCTTGGAGAGAAGCTTCTGTACCTGCTTGTGGGATTCTCCAGATCAGGGGGCCTCTAGCAACACTGTGAGTGCTTGTCTTGATTATGTAAATTAGGTGAGCAGACCCACCCTACAAGTGGGCAAGATCATTTCTTGAATCAAGTCCTAGACTAAATTTAAAGGCAAATTTAGATAGGAACCTGCCTCTCTCTCTCTCTCTGTCTCTCTCTTTCTCTCTCTCTCTCTCTGTCTCTCTCTCTCTCTCTCTCTCTCTCTCTCTCTCTCTCTCTCTCTCTCTCTCTCTCTCTCTGACTTTTGACTGTGGCTATCAGGATAACTAGCCACCTTGACTTCCCCTGACTGATGAACTATATAATTGAAAAATGAGTCAAAATATCTGTCCTTTTTCTTAACTAGCTGCTGTCAGACACCTTTTCTCCACAACAAGAGACATACTACATTATAATAATGGGATTCCTTACTAACCCCAAAGCAAATACATGCATGAAATTATCACATTGTATCAGTACTCACTAAAATAAAAGAAAAAATAAACTTAAAATATGATTCAAGTGTCAGCAATAGAACAGAAACTGCAGAAACAAAGACATAAAATGGAAGCTATGATAGGATAACTATTTAGTTATGAATGGAGTAGAAATCAAATGTGCAGGGTTCTAGAAACCTGTGAACTAATATCTATTATATTTTCACTGTAGGTGTTGAAAGAAGGAAAATTTGCAGTAGTATATTTGAGAGAACAGTGGTTGAAGTCACTCACATTTGACCAACTATGTACATTTTCAGAGTTAAGAAAACAAACTGCTCTTACCTTGTCTTAAAATGCCGTGAAAAATAGATTAAAACATAATGGATAAACTAAACTTAAAATGGGAAAACATTCTAGTAATAAAGGATTAAAATGGTTTTATTTTATGGATAAAAATTGGAAAGTCAATGTCAAAATACATGATTTTTTAAGTCCTTTACAGAACCTTAAAAGAATATGAGGGACCTGACTTTTGCCTTCGTTCTTCTCCATCCTAGAGACTGAAGTAAGAGTGGACTTTTCAAGGAAGGTTCTGATATCACCTGAAAGAGTTCTAACTCCCTTTTTGTCTTGTTTCACAACAAGAACTGTGGGAAAGGGCACAAATCCTAGTTCCTTTGTGGAATGTGTTTTACATGTTTTGTGAATAATTGTAATGTCATTTCACAGAAATTTTATCTTTCTTTCCACTTAGAAATATTTTAACTCATAATATATGGAATGCGAAGTTCTGCAGAATAATTGAATTGGCATGTATACTTCGTTTTTATTGCAGGTGATTTGACAAGCAAATAGCAATAAAATTGTCCTGGTTTCAAGTATAGACTGATTAAAAACCACCAGTCTCTACAGAAACTGCCTTCCCCTCTTGGCTTAGCAAAAGAAAGACTAGAAATACAGTTTGTGGTAGAAAAGTGATTGTACATACTTCTCCAGGGTAAAAAAAAAATGTGTGATTACTTCATCTGTTTGGCTGAAGTAAGATGTATTTCAAGCATTCATCTAAACCTCTTGATTCTGTCTTTATCTGGGCTTTCAGTCTTAGACAGTTGTCACATTTTGACAGTCGGAAGAATTCAAAACACATCAGCTCTTTAGCCAGGTAGGGAGCAGAGACCTGAAAAGCAAACTTCAGAGCCCTTCTCATTAAGAGGAGTGTCTGCTCTGCATCATTTAGCATATCTCATTTTCATTAATACAGCCCAGATAAAAAGCTACATCAATATCATATTTTTGCAGAACTATACAAAAATCAAACAAATACTCCTTGAAATTTGATTTTATTCCAAATAAAGCCATTTGGATTTTATGAGTGACCACCTCCCCCCAACACACACACCTTTGGTTTACATTTCATCTTTGTTTGCAACGGTCTTTTTTATGAGCTAATTAAAAGGACATTGACATGAGGGAGTGAATGTCAGTAACTATCAGGATTTTTTAATATCAGAGGGTGCTTTCAAAGAGGATGAACTTAAAACTCAGCTCTAGACAATTTTGAGGTACTCTGCACTAAGTAATTTACAGTAAAATGTAATATTTCAGTGAAATGCTACCAAGGAAAACGATAAAAGATGAATATGTATTTGAATATGAGATTTTAATTAATTTAATTACACAGCAATAGCACTACTTCTCTAGTTGATTTGCTTACTAAATTAACTCTTCTTTCTGATATACTACTTATAAAACCATTGAAGTTGTATTATTTACAGAAATAATGTTCTTAGTTTCTTCCAAATAAAGGAGTTGATGCTTCATTTATGTATTTGATCTTTCGATTTGGTAATAATCATTTATTAGTTTTAATACAAATTTATTTTTAATTGTTTCTCCTTTATTTTGTGTTCATTTGGGATTTCTCCAGCAATGTAACAACAAAATAACAACCAAATCTCAATGACCCAATGGAAAGTCAATTTTTTCGAGACCGAGATTCTCTGTGTAGCCCAGGCTCTCCTGGAGTCACTTTGTAGACCAGGTAATGCACCTGCCTCTGCCTCTCTGAGTTCCCGGATTATAGGTGTGTGGCACCATTCCAAAGTGAATCTTTTTTTAATTTTTTAATTTAATTTTTTTTAATTACACTTAATTCACTTTGTATCTCCTGATAAATCCCACTCTTCTCCCCTCCCAATCCCAACTTTCCTCCCCCTTCTCCAAACATGCACCTCCCCAAGGGGAGGTCTTCCTCTCCTTCCTTCTGACCCTAGTCTATCTTAAAATTTGTAAACTATATTCAACCTCATAAAATAAGAGGCATATGAACAGAACAACTTGAGTCAGTCCATATAAATATTTAGCTGATGCTGTTAAGTGTTTTATTTTATTAGTTTTTTCTCTCTCTTTCTTTCTTTATTTCTATCTATTTATTATAATTTATTCACTTTTTATCCTCATTGCAGCCTCCTCCCTCATTTCCCCCCAGTCCCACACACCCTCCCTCTTCTCCCCCTATGCCCTTTTCCTAGTCCCCTGATAGGGGAGGACCTCATCCCATTCTACCTTACCTGCCTATCAGGTCTCATCAAGGCTGGCTGCACCTTATTCCACTGTGGCCTGGCTAGGCTGCCCCCCACCCAGTGGAATGTGATCAAAAAGCTGGCCACTGAGTTCATGTCAGAGACAGTCCATGTTCCCCTTACTTGGCTATGCACTTGGAAACTGAGCAGTCTATGGGCTTCCTCTGAACAGGTGGTCTAGGCCCTCTCCATGAAAGGCTCTGGGTTGGAGTAATGGTCTCTGCAGGCCACCCTGGGCCCATGGTTTTTGGCTCTGTTGGTCTCCTTCTGGAGTTCCTGTCCCCTCCAGGTCTTTCTATCTCCCTTTCCTTCCATAAGGTTTTCTGAGCTCTGGCCAAAGTTTGGCTACGGGTGTCACTAAGTCCTTGGATACCCTGCTGGGTAGAGTCTTTCAGAGGTCCTGTCCTGTTACTTGTCTTCTCCTACTTCTGATGTTTATCCTGTTTACCCTTTTGAATGAGGATTAAGCATCTTCCCCAGGAACCTCTTTGTTTAGTTTCTTTAGGACTATAGATTTTAATATGCTTATCCTATATCACATTGCTAATATCCATTTATAAGCGAGTATTTACTATATCTGTATTTCTGCTTTTGTGTATGTGTGGTACATTTATACAACGGAATACTACTCAGCAATTAAAAACAAGGAAATCATGAAATTTGCATGCAAATGGTGGGAACTAGAAAAGATCATCCAGAGTGACATTATGTTTTTTAAACTGGGTAGTATTTCTCCAAAATATTAAAACCTCCTTTAACAGCATTTATCTTTACACTAAAAGCTGCGATCAAAGAGAAGGTAATAAGCATTTATGAACTGTAGAAAAGCAAGGTATTTCTCCAATCACATACATATCTTGAATCAAAGGAATTATGCATTATTGCTTTAACATTAATTAACACTGCAGTGTATGCGCTGCCTTGGCTGACTGAGGACACCCAAGTCTACTTTGACTCATGGTTTCCACTGAGGCAGTTCACGTAGAGCTATTGATTGTCCCTCTTGTCTGTGTTCTCCAAAAACTATATGATACTCTGAATCCCTCAATTACTCTTATGAGAATGCATTCAGATTTAACTTAATGCCTTGAGAATGTTATTCTGTAGACCACAAATGTCATTAATGAGAGCAGGGGCTGTCTCTGGCAAGAACTCAGTGACAGGCTCTCTGATCATCTCCCCCTGGAGGGTGCAGCCTTGCCAGGCCACAGAGGAACACTATGCAACCAATCTTGATGAGACCTGAAAGGGTAGGGTCAGATAGAAGGGGAGGAGGACCTCCTGTATCAGTTGACTAGGGGAGGGACATAAGAGAAGAAGGGGGAGGGTGGCTGGGATTGGGAGGAGATGAAGGAGGTGGCCACAGCTGGGATACAAACTGAATAAATTGTAATAAATGATAATAATAATAGTAAAGAAGAAATGTAAACTGAAAGAAACAAGTATTACTATACTTAAGCTTGCCTGAGTTCATTTTGCTTGTCCATTTGTTTTAATTTGTATACCTTAATAATGTGAATTTTATATACTTGTTAAGATAAGCCATGCTCAAAGTGAATGTCACATGGGAAGTGAAGAGCTGGTGCCTCTTTTGAATGGGAACACTGTGTTCTTTGGGATTACTTTGCCAACATAACTGATTTGAGTACATATCATTTAATGTGCAAAATGTCAGGATTCTCTCAAAAAGCTTTCTCATCTTCAACTAGTTAAAAATATACACTATCAACCAGAGTCTCACTTTGCCTCAGGTTTGAGAGCTATAATGTATTAAGTCTAGTTTGGGGAACAATTTGAGCTCTAGTTTACAATAATCTTATGCAGGATTCCTCTAGTGTGTCAGAGTTTCAAGGAGCACTGGGTTGTCTTCCTTGAAACCATGAACTTTCTGTGAAACAAAATCCTTCATTACATTTTTTTCAAAATTAATTATAAAAGTTAAAAATGAAATCTTACTTTTGTCCACCACATTAATCCTAAGCACATCAGGCTTTTTTTTTGTCCATATTAATGGAAGCATAGCACTAGTGAGATTTAATTTCAAACTTTTGTAATTATAGCTAAAATTAAATTTTACCATGGATGAATTGTCCATGTCTGTAGATGAAAGCAGAGGAGGATTAGAAGCTGGACCTCCAGTATGACTAATGTTATCTTTGAAAATTAATTACAAGCAATGTGTAGAAATCTATATTTGGAACATTAAAGAGTTTCCAAGCAGGGATTTTTCAAATTCCCACACAAGTGTAGTATAAGGGACGGGAAGTGGCAAGACTTTAGGAAACTCTTGAAGACCATGCAGCACTGGGGTGAAAACACAAAACCTTTTTTCTGATTAATTAGGTTGGCAGGAATAGACGTTTTCCTGGTGCACACGTGAATCCCAGCACTTGAAACACAAGGCCTTTACTTCTTTCCTGGTGAGAAGATCAGAATTCATGATCAAAACGGAGCCTTTAAAATGGTTATGGTTAAATGGAAGAAGAAAAAGAGGCTAAAGAATTTCTTTAAAATAAATCATATAAAGCCTAAATTTTCAATACTATCTTAGCGTATCACTCACTTAGTGGTCGTGCCAGAGTACTAGTACTGCCGGGGTACAGAGGGGGCCTGGAAAATCCTAGCGTAAACACAGGCAAATCTCTTCATCAGTCCTCGCTGATGCTCACAAACATACACTAAAGCCTTCTACCTCAACACCTTTTGGAAAGTCATTCCATTACTCAGAGTTTACATGAGAAAAGGATTTTTATTACAGGTTTTAATTTATAATGCCAATGCCTTGAATAGTAAGAAAGACAGTTTTACTCAACTTCATAGCAAGCATATTTGTGTTTAAAAGGGGAGGAGGGTGTAAATCCTGGTTCTCTTCATTATCTCTTAATTCATGATTACTAATGGTTTGATAGGTAACCTTTCTTCAACTTTTCCCTTGGTATTTTACTTCAATTCTAAGTGTGAACTCATTTGAGTTCAATGGTGGCTATAGCCACACTCCTCTTAAAGCAAAGCAAGCCTCACATTGGACTTCAAGATATTAAACCTCCCAATTTGACATCTGAACATTCATGTGTTACAGTGCATACCTTGAGTTCTTTCGCCATGTTGTTCCCACATTTCTTTTAATATGGATCTAGCAATTTCTAATGCCAGGTGCAGCCTAAGTCCTCAGCAAACCTCCTGCCCACTCAAAAACAATGCACGTGGTTTGATCTACATTCACGACAGTTTAGACTGTTAAATTCATCTATGACTAATGTACTGTGGCAGTATGAACTAAGGTCGGTGTAAGTTTTCATAGATTATTTTTTAATTTCTACATCCAGGATATGAGGTGCACAATATGCATTTCTATTTCTTGCCCATCTTTCCCCATTTTACACAGGTAACATATGGAAGACAGCATCATCCATATAAAAGTTCAAAACTCATTTGTTAACTCACATATTAGTACCCAGTTATAAGGAGATAAGAGTCAATTTAGTCCTAATTTATAGTATCTACAATATTTTGTGTATTGCGATCAGAACTTGTAGATATGTAACCAAAAATTACTGAAGAACTGGAAGTTGCAAAAGTATTTTGCTGTGAGAATTGACTTGGTATCTGCTACTGTTTTGTCTGAGTGGATTATGCTTCACCAATCACCTATCACTCAGAGAAGAGGGTCAATTTGTGTCTCAAAAATTAAATGTAATAGCTTCAACAAGAATTTTTCTAAACCACAAGTAATGTATTAAAGTCCAAATATACAGTGGAGAGCCCATGTCCCCATAATTCTCAGGATATACTATGTGATCCACATTGCCAATGGTACCATTATTAGGTTAATAATTGTCATTTTATAGTCACAAATTTCCGTTGACAGAATAGCATGCCAGACATCTGTTACCACTACACTCCATTGCTTCTGCGTACTGATATTGACCTCCTTACTGACCTAATATTTGTTTTCTCCTTCCCATTATGATATCAGAAGACAGTCATGTCTCCTTTCTCATATTTATAGTATCACCACCATATCATAAGGCATCTAGTCCTGAGAACTTATGCCTATCTGCTGGTTGAAACTTGTTAGATTTTATGCTGCTTAGGTAGAATTCACTCAAAAGCCATTGAGCACATTAGAAAGATTACTTTGCCCCTTCTGACTCTAGCAGAAGCAATAAACCTGAACACTATGAAAAGGCTAAGAATTGTTGACCTCTGAGCTTAACAGTTGGAAATAACAAATGACTTGGGGGGTTGCTATGACACTGTCCATCACTAAAAGTCTAGAGTCTCTCACCATCTCTCTCTGTGGTGTGTGTGGGGCAAGTGTTTCCTTCTCTGCTTTGTGCGAGCAATGACTCAAATGATCAATTTGCATTAACTACAAAAACACATGTCCTTGTAGAGCTGCTTTAAGTTTTTCTCTACTATTTAGAAGTTTTCAAAGCCTTCTTTCCACAATGAAATTTTCACTTATCTTTCATATTTTATCATCAGAAATGGAATCTTTTATCTATAAGTTTTAAATTAACCTATGCAATTTTCTTTTTTAATAAGTAGCCATAAATATTCTGGATGGGATTATTACTTTGGTCATGTGAGCATGCTTGCATTGCCAATAAGGATGTATTTCACAGTGGTACCAGAAGACTACCCATGAACTCCTTTTCCTTTCGTTAGGTTTGATAAGTTTATTTATCACAAAAATAGCTCACACTTATAGAATTAGCTTTTATCAGAGACATAATCTGACTGTACCTTACACTTAGCATTGTCCATTTCGCATATTTCCCATTCTGTTTCACTCTTTCCAAGTAATCATGTTATCAGGTTATTCTAGGAAAATGAAGGTTAAAAAAATGATGATTCAGACATTAAACAGCAAGGTAAATATATGTAGCCCTAAGATTTGCCAGATCTTTGAGATAATGGCAGGAGACAGACTGTAAACCAATTAATCTGAATGTAAAAGGCAATCAATACACCACTGATTCCTACATCAAATCCTATCACCTTCTGAGTGGCAAAAACTTGGAAAGTAAGCAACCACTGTGTAGCAGGACTAAAAACAGAAGAAAATCATTTCGGAATTAAATCACACAAGGTAGATGGAGTGTGTCGTGGTGAAGGTTGTCCAAAGGAGACAATCATTCCTTGCTGAGGTAGAATCAGAATTTTTTTCTTATCCTCGGAAGTAAAAGAAAATAAGCAAAACTCAAATAAGAGAGTAATTAATATTAATGCATTTAGAAGTGAGGAATAACTTGAGTTTATAATTTAAAATGTACTTCCATGAAACAATTTTGAATTGTTAATGAAATAGGATATCAGCATAATTGCTTGAAATCCTTGAGGAGCCCGCATAGATGGGTTAGGGATCAATAATAGAAATGAACACCTTTGATATACCCCTGTATAATATGGACTTTCACACAGCACTTACTTTCATGTCTTGAAAGCTTCATGACATATTTTCTGTGTTGATTTTTAGTCATTTTACAGAATAAAAAGAAAAGAAAGAGAAGTGACTCAACTCCACTTGAGAGCCAAAAAATCTACTAAAGCATGGACCTGAGGTTTAAATGCGTTCAAGTCTTCCTGTTACCAGTGCTTTTCATGGAGCTACTATCTCCTGAAATGTCCTCTCCATGTGTTTGTCCTTCACTTTTCTAGAATATTTTTTTCATATTTGCTTATTGTACACAGAGCAATATGCTGGTCTAGTATTAGAACTTTTATTTGCTCTGCTCACTGTGGGCAGTGTTGGGAGAAGAAAAAGACATTTCTCATGTGCTGTGTTATGCAGGTCAGAGTCTTTAGAGACAAGAATAAGTATTTTTATGTTTTCTCCAGAGTGGACATAATGAGGTAAGATGTCAGTTTGAATTATTGTCACACAACATTTTTGAGAATAACTTTTATCTGTGTAAATTGCAAGGTGTAGAGGATATTTGAAACCTCGCTCTTTTGCAGATTTAAATCATTAGAAAAGCAAGACTACTACATCCTAATAAGCTGAACATTAGAATGTATCAAATACAGAAATCTCAAAAGGGTACAATGCCTGAAAAGGAATGTACAAAATAATAGAATACCCTTTAAGAGCTGAAATCCTGAATTTTGTGGTGTAGTAGGGTTTGTTGTTTTCCTCCTGACCCCAAGCTCATACTTACAAATACCTAGGCCATATAGCTAGGATCCTCCCTGACTACATAATGTAAAACAACCCATTTATACTAATGTATATTTTTCCATGTGGCTGGTTACCTTTGCTCAGCTACCATGCATTTGTCCTCCTCCATCTTCCTGGGAAAATCTTCCGTGCCTGGCACTATCTCGGAATTCTGTCTGCCATGGGTCTTTTTAATTGACAGGTGATTCACTTATAATACACAAGATATTATTTCTACAGTGTGGGCATTTCATGTGGGCTAAGGCTTTGGCATTGCATCTATGTATCTCAGTTGTAATGTTTAATTCTTTGAAGTTAGTCTCTGTGTACTGAAATGATGAACAAGTAGAATATAGGCACAAAAGTATCTAGTTTGTGATACAAAGGCCTGAGTGTAAAAATAGTCCTTTCAGATAGACACAACTGGCTAGGAATTAACACTGACCTTACAATGTCCCTGTTTATACTTGTATGTACATACCATTTCCTCCTTTGGTGCCTTGATTAATGACTCTTCCTTCTTCTCTGTAGTTTCTCTCTCTCTTTTAACTTTCCTGTTGATAAGTATGTTTCAGCTCACAATCAGTGTCTCCATGGAGTTGGGAGGTCACTTCCTGTTGCCACCTTCAAGAATTTATGTTCACAGTGACACAGATATTTCATCTTGCTTTTGTGGCCCGTGTGACTGGGCTATCCTGTTTATTGTTTTAGGCTGAGTAGCCTGTGCTTTCTTTGCATGGCACTTGAGTACCATTGTATGACTGCTAACCCCAAAGAAAACGAGATATGTCTCCCACAAGACAAAAAAGCAAGGTATTGAAGGTTATACCTAATGCCTAAATAGAATTTAATGAACTACCGGCTGTAAATCTACCAATTCTTTCTACTCTTTTCATTTCAAATTTAATGTCTTTCACTTTCCTATGTACTAATTTCACTTAGGTTGAGTAATGAAAACTATAAGACTTATACACACCTTTTCCTTTTATACACCAAGACCTAAATTTATGACAGAATTAGAACTGCTTGAAAAAAAGTAAAATTCATCAGAAGACTAACCTGTCAACTTTAAAACCTGCATTATAGGTATTTTTTCACACATAGAGGAAGCCATATCCCTCATGTAAAAGTTGAGGCTATTGTGTTGTTTCATAATCTGATCAAATGAAAATAAACTTCAAGATAGTTTTCTTCAGATTATCAAGTTACTTTCAACTTTGAAAGTAATTTAAGAATAGTGAAAACTATGCATGTCTCTAGATTCATTTTTCCCACTCTCTGTGTGTCTCTGTGTTTCTGTCTGTCTCTGTCTCTCTGTGTGTGTTTCCCATCTTCCTCTTTCTCTCTTCTGTCTGCCTTCCCTCTTTTATCCGCATCTTCATTCTCAATTCCCCCAATTTTGCCTGTCATTGTGAAACATAAAATAAGAAAATAAATTTTAACTGCAAGGGCACATTGTACTATTTTCTTCAGTGATGCAGTCTGCCATTATTCAGAAGACTACAGGCTTTAATTATTTACATTTGGGAGTCTCTGAAACCCTTGTCATCACAAATGCTGAAGAATTTTTCTGGGAAAGCTTTGAATCGTTTCCAGTTACACTCTTGTCTTAATATCTCAAGAAGGAAAAATAATGTTTCTACAACATACTTTATTAAACCCTTTAGGTCCTCTTACAAGAGAGGAAATACCAATTAGCATATAATTTAGCAGAACAAAATATTATCCCATTTCAACCAGTACTCACTTCCTTGAAGTTTATTCGAGCATTAATAACCATTTAATGCAATTTTACTACACTGAGGTATCCATTACATTAATATAATATATCCATCAGGAAATTTGAGTTTCGTCTCCATCCATTTTGTGTTACAAGGATTTTATAATTTTATTCTGCATTTTATGATGCTTAGTTTTAAATCTTCAGCTTTGTTATAGTGTGAGATATCAAACTGTTGCTACTGTTAAATATGGCAGTTACTTGATTTATTGAGACACCAATCACAAATGGGTTTTGTTTGTGCATTTGCATATAATAACATATTTGAATATTTAAACCACTAGATGTTTCAGGATCACCAAATAATCTTTTAAAAGGTAACAATATAAGTACATTTTAAAATCTGATCATTCAGCCTTATCCTGTTCAGGCAGAAAAGTTGGAATAGTGTCTATAATGTAATATTCCTATAGTCTGGAGAATTACGCAATATTTCCAAAGAAAGCTAAATTACCTTCATCAGCAACTGTATTAGTAAATATGTTCTTACTGTTTTAGCTTGAAACTTTTTACAATATGGTAGCACTTATTAGACTATTAAGTATTCAAAGACGTAGGGAAGATTCTGTCTTATGTCCTTTGATTTTCAAAAAATTACTTAGTTATGAACTTTACATCCTGATTGCAGCCCTTCTTTTCTCTTCCCAGTCCCCAGCTTCACATATTCCTACTCCCACATTCTCCCCTCTCCTCCCTCCATGGTACCACCCCTCCCTGGAACATTAAATCTCTGCAGAAATAGGAGCATCCTCTCCCACTGAGGCCAGACAAGGCAGCCCAGTTAAGGAAATGATATCCAAAGGGAGGCATCAAAAACAGAATGGGCACAGGCTCCAATCATTGGGGAATCCACCTGAAGACCAAGCTGCATATCTGCTACATATGTGCAGGGGTCCTAGGACCAAGTCCAACCATGCTCTTTGGCTGGTGGTTTGGTTTCTGCAGAGCTCCATGGACCCTGGTTAGTTGACTCTGTAGGTCTTCTTGTAGAGTTCTTTACCCCTCCAGCTCCCTCAGTCATTTCCCCAACTCTTTCATAGGACTTCCTGGCTCTGTCTAATGTTTGGCTGTGGATCTCTGCATTTGTTTGCATCAGCTGCTGATGCCCTTTACTTTTTACCCAATACCGAGTTAAAGCTCTCCATCAAAACACCTGGACATCAAGGTCAGACGAGTCCCTACAATCTAACAGGCTCCCATCCAGTCAGGACATAAACAAGCAACAATGGATGAAATGAACTTCTGTTTAAAAGTTTGCTTTCATGAGAAAGAACTGAGTTCTCATGTGCTGCGGTCTCTCCAACGTTGCAGCCCAGAGACTAACTGAACTGTTTTGTATTATCCAGACTCCATGTGGAAAAGGTTGTGAGCCCATAAGACCTGTATTTCTCATTTCTAATAAAGAACAGGTGGTTATTTTAGATGTTATACTTTTGCCAACTTATTAAAATCTAATATTCATAGTCTTATTGCATAACATTTGCTTAAATGGGGATCTGCAAAGAGATGATTTTGAAAGTAAAAGTCTATTGGAGAAACTGAAAGTGAGAGATAAAAACCCTGCTAAGTGAATGACTAAATTCCTAATTTCATTGATTCAAAGAAAAGTCTCTGTAAGTGAGGAGCACATAACGGCATTTCAATAGTGAAAGATACATAGAAAGAAAGTCAATATTTCAGCTAGGTATATACTGTGAATAAAAAAAAATCTTACCTTTTTTCCATTACCTTAGAAACAGAGTAATGTTCTTAGTTTTCGTGCATGTTTTCCTATTGATTCAATTCATAGGTTATTCATAAATACTATTCTGAAACCTGGAAGGCAGGCAAATGAAAAGATGATAAATGCATTCAACAGGGAATTTTTAGTGAACTACATATGGAAAATTGTTAAATATACCAAGCCCTCTTTTCCTGGTCTGTTTAGGTTTTTTTGTTTGTTTGTTTTGTTTTGTTTTGTTTTGGTGGGAGGAGGAGTCAGTATACACTTTAATGAAATACAGTGAGGTCATAAGCACATTTTGTTTGGCTGTTTTCGTTTCATTGGTTGTATAGGATGAGGTTTTTAAAGAAAAGTGACTCATCAAGAAGGAATCAGTAGCTTTAGGGTCAATGAGCAGAGCTTGTTAGCAGAAAGTAGTGAGAGAGGACAGAAGAGAGTAGAGAGACAGTGATGTGCTGTGCAGAAAGCTGTGTCACAGAAGGACGTTACAGGAGCGGAGCCGCATTTTCAGTCTCATTGCTGCTTAACTCACCATGTTGCTGCCCTTGTGTCCATCCTCAATGAAATAAACAGCTTCTTCACTTATATTTTAATTTGTGCTCATCGAAATTACAAGACAAGTTTTATATAATCCATCCACTAGCTGTTTATTAAGTACCTGCTATGACAAAGAGCATCAACTTCTGAACCCTTCCTTTGGTTTCTGCTTACTGTGTTTCCACAAGCTTCACATCATAGAAAGATAAAGCTGTGTCTGTATGAGCCAAGATCCTTGTTCAGAAATCCAGACATTCAGGACTACGAATGACCCAGTATACCTAACTCCAAAATTACTTTTCATCTTCAAACATTTCTCAGTAGTATAGAAGTTAATTTTACCATTATTATTAAAACAAGATTGTTACTTTATTCATTCAGAATAAGACACAGTAGGCCTATACAATTTTTTTCCAAAGAACTTTTCATTAAAAAGTTAAAAAAAAGTTAAGTAATTTTTTTATCTTTTATTGATGAATCATCACAAAGTCCTAAAAACGATATTCCACTTCTATAAAGTAAGATTCTAAAATCCTCTGCCTGAATGCCTAAATATGTCTCCCTTTCTGATGCCCAGAGTCAAAACTCACATAGGAAGTAACTCTGCAGGTTTGACTGTTTCTTCGTATCTGTTTATCTGATGCAAGAATGTTGTACCTTTAAATTAGAGGCTGAATATTGAAAAAGTGTCAGGATGATTTTCAGATGTAGGAAACAAAGCTAACTGGAAGAAGAGTCCAGGTGGTGGCAACCAGCTTGCACTGTATATGAGGGCCGGAGGATCTGATACTCTGAAATTAGTGTGTGGAGGGGCGGCTGAAGCCAGAATATCAACACTGAGGCTTCCTGGCTGAGAGGGGACAAATCATGAGCTGGGACAGTTTGGATCCAGGTCAACAGTGGACATCTGTGGAGCCTGAGAGTGACAAATATTTGACACCCCTTCACTTTCCCTTGCCTCCAGCATGGGTCTCCCTGCTTAGAGGAGGCAGCAGTGGTTGCCCCTAGCAGGAGCCTCCATGTTCAATGACTGAGACTAAAGAGGCAGCTGTCTTAAGTACGGGTATCCCTGCCTGGTGGACAAAGTAGTAGACACCTCTGAGCAGACAGATTTCCTATACTTTCATATACACCTATGGGCCCAAATCTGAGAGTAGAGATCAGAGGGAAACCCAGTGCTTTCTTCATAGGCCTGCAAACAGATGAGTGCACCTTCAAATGAGTTCATGCAGAGCCCCAGACCCAGGGTCCCTCTATTCTAACAGGCAGACATCAGATCCCTCTAACCCATACCCCCACTGTGGGCAACATAGGGATCTTGGTAACAGCGTTCTCAATATTGAAGCCCCTGTTTATGGATCTCCCAGTGGAGTCCAGGCAAACAATTCCTGGAGCCCAGCTGGTGCAACCCAGAGGGATCTAAATTCCTGGAGGACAGGTCTGTGGGCCACTGAGACACTCAGGGCACCTGCACATGCTCATTGCACCCAAAAAAGGTGCAAGCGGCCCCACCTGCCTTTACACTTTATACTTCCAGGTATTTACATGCTCTAACACCCTGTCCTTCAAGGTACACTTCCACGCACACTTCTGCACTTGTACACATGTGCCTGATACCTTCATCCCTTAGCTACAGCTGAAACAGCAACATCCATTCCAGACCAGTGGACCTATCACATCTTACTGAAGAACACTACAGAGTCCAGAGACAGACAGTCCCAGTTTAAAGTGCAGACTCCAGGAACAAACAGCAAATGTTAAGGATGAGCAGAAAGCTAGAGGTCGGCTTAGGAACACATTCAACAAATAGCAGGACATCATGGCTTCACCAGCAACCCCAAAAATCAATGATATTTTAATTCATTGGAAACAGAGGAAAATGAACTTAAATTTATGTGTATCCAGTTATTAAAGGCACATGTTCTCAAAGTAATATAGTCAAATACAGACAAACAAATAGAGGCATATGTAGAGGCACAAGTAGAGAATATAGAGGGGAAATGAACAAAAAATAGAGGCCAGCCTGATGGGAGTAAAGTGAAATCTCAGGATCGTTTTGATTTGCATTTCCCTGATGACTAAGGATATCAAGTATTACTCTGTGTGTTTCTCTGCCATTCAATACTCCACTATAGGGAATTCTCTGTTTAGCTCTGTACCCCATTTTTTAATTAGATTACTTGATTTGTTGCTTTTCAACTTCTTGAGTTCTTTACATATTCTGGACATTAGCCCTCTGTCAGATAGAGGGTTGGTGAAGATCCTTTTCCAGTCTGTAGGCTGTCATTTTGTTTTGATGACAGTGTGCTTTGCTTTAAGGAAGCCTTTCAGTTTCATGAGGTCCCATTTATTGATTGTTTTCTTAGAGCCTGTGCTGTTGGTGTTCTGTTCAGGAAGTTGTCTCCTGTGCCAATGAAGTAAAGACTCTTCCCCATTGTTATTTGTAACAGATTTAGTATGTTTTATAAGGCCTTTGATACACTTGGACTTCAGTTTTATGCAGGGTGATAAATATGGACCTATTTGCATTTTTCTGCATGTAAACATCCAGTTATACCAGTACCGTTTGTTGAAGATGCTGCCTTTTTTTCCATTATACGGTTTTGGCTTCTTTGTCAAAAATTAAGTATCTGTAAGTGTCTGAGTTTATTTCTGGGTCATTGATTTGATTCCATTGATCCACCATTCTGTTTCTAGGCCAGTACCATGCAGTTTTTATTATTACTGCTCTGTAACAGATGCTGAGAATAAAGGCAAAATTTGGCAGAAAGCAGGGTATCTTATAAAAGAAGAGGGGGGTTGAAATGCCTGGAGGGGACAGAAGCCCCACAAGGAGAGCAACAGAACCGCAAAAACTGGGCAAAGGGTTCATTTCTGAGACTGAGACTCCGATCAAGTACCATGCATGGAGAGAACCTAGAACACTTGCACATATGTAGCCTAGGGCAACACTGTATCCAAGTAGATTTCCTAGTAATGGGAAAAGGACTGTCTCAAACATGAACTCAGTTCTTGGCTCTTTGATCACTTCTATCTGAGGGGGGAACAGCCTTATCAGGTCACAGAGGAAGACAATGCAACCAGTACTGATGAGACCTGATAGTTTAGGGTCAGATGGAAGGGGAGAAGGATCTCCCCTCTCAGTGGACTTGGGAAGGGACATGGGAGGAAAGAGAAAGGAAGGGTGGTAATGGGAGGGAATAAGAGAAAGGAATATAGCTGGGACACAAAATGAATAAACTATAATTAATAAAGTAAATTAATTAAAAAAAATAGAGGCCATCATGGAAAGACAGGAATCCACATTCAAACAGATGAAGGAAATGGTGCAAGACAGGACAACAAAATTAGAATCAATAAAGAAAACACAAACAGAGAAAATCCTGGAGCTGGAGAACTTAGAAAAAAGATCAAGAACTACAAAGGCAAGCATCACCAAGAGTAGAGAGAATCTAAAGTGCTGAAGATATAATTCTAGAAATTGATATATCTCTCAAAGAAAAAATAAAATCTGAAAAGTTACAAACACAAAACATCCAAGAAATCAAGGATGCCACAAAAACAGGAAATATAAGAATACAGGAAATCAAAGAAACAGGAATAGATGAAAAGTAATCTTCCAGGCTCTCAGGTCCACAAAATATTTTCAAGAAAATCATAAAAGAAAATTTTCCCAACTTAAAGAAAGAGGTGCCCTTAAACATAAAACATGCCAACAGAACACCAAATAGACCAGAAAAGAAACTCCTCAAGTTACATTATAGTCAAAACACTACATTTACAGAACGAAGAAGAAAATATTAAAAGCAGCAAGGGAAAAAGGCCAAGATAACATATCAAAGTAGACCTATCAGAATAATACCAGACTTCTCATCAGAAATTGTGAAAGCCAGAAGAGTCTGGGCAGATGTCATGCAGACTCTAAGAGAACACAGATGTCAACTCAGACTACTATACCCAGCAAAGCTTTCAATCAATATAGATGGAGAAAACAAAATATTCCATGATAAGATTAAATTTAAAAAATATCTACACAGCAAACAAGACCAACAGAAGATGCTAGAAGGAAAACTCCAATCTAAAATAATCAACTACACCCCAGAAAACACAGGATATAGATAACGTCACAACAACAACAACAAAATTAAAAGAAAACAAGAATAGAAACACAGTAACACCACCAACTCCACAATAAAAGGAACTAATATTCATTGGTCACTGTTATCTATTGATATCAACATACTCAAACTCTCCAATAAAAAGACACAGACTAACAAAATTGTTGTGGATATAGGATCCAACATTCTGCTTCATCCAAGAAACACACTTCCGCAAAAAAGATAAACACTACCTCAGAGTAAAGGGCTCGAAAAAGTTTGTTTTCAAGCAAACAGATCTAGAAAACAATAGCTATCCTAATAGCTAATAAAATAGAATTTCAACCAAAATTAATTAAAAATGAAGAGGGGGGGGGACTTCATGCTCATGAAAGGAAAAATCCACCAGGAGGACATGACAATCTTGAACATCTATGCCCTAAATATAAGAGCACCTACATTTGTAAATGAAACATTATTAAAACTTAAATCACACATTGATCCCAACACCTTAATAGTGGGAGACTTCAACATTCCACTCTCACTAAGGGACAGATCATCTAGACAGAAAATAACTAGGGAAATAATGACACTTACAAAGGTCCTAAATCAAATGGACCTAATAGATGTCTACAGAACTTTTCACCAAAAGAGTATACCTTCTTCTTAGCACCTCACAAAACCTTCTCAAAAATTGGCTATATAGTTGGGCACAAAGCAAGCCTCAACAAAAACAAGAAGATTAAAGTAATCCTTTCTATCCCACTAGACTACCACGGCCAAAAAAAAAAAACCACAGAAATAATAAAAAGCCTACATACACATGGAAACTAAACAACTCTCTACTCAATGACAGCTGGGTCAAGGAAGAAATGAAAAAGAAAATTAGAAACTTCTAAAAATTAAATGAAAATGAAGGCACAACTTACCCAAACTTATGGGACACAATGAAAGCAATGCTAAGAGGAAAGTTCATAGCACTAAGTGCCTCCAGAAAGAAGTTCAAGATATTACATACAAGCAACTTACTGGCACACCTAAAAGCCCTGGGGGCGGGGGGATAAGTAGCAGACACAACCAAGAGGAATAGACTATTGGAAATAATCAAACTCAGAGCTGAAATCAATGAATTAGAAACAAAGAAAACGATTCAAAGACTCAATGAGACCAAGATCTGGTTCTTTGAGAAAATAAACAAGATAGACAAACCCTTAGCCAAACTAACTAAAAGGCACAGAGAAACTATACAAATCAGCAAAATCAGGACAAAAATGGGGACATAACAACAGACACTGACGAAATCCAAACAATCATTAGGTCTTACTACAAAAGCTTATATGTCACAAAATTTGAAAATCTAAATGAAATGGACATTTTTCTTGATAGATTCCATTTACTAAAATTAAATCAATATCAGATAAATAGATTAAATAGTCCTATATTGCTCAAGGAAATAGAAGCAGTCATCAAAAGTCTCCCTTTCAAAAAAGCCTAGGGCCAAATGATTTCAGTACAGAATTCTGCTAGATCTTCAAAAGAAGAGCTACCTCCAAATCTCTTCAAACTATTTCACAAAGTAGAAACAGAAGGAACATTGCCAAACTCATTTTATGAGACCACAGTCACCTTGACACCTAAACCACACGAAGTCTCAACACAAAATGAGAACTTCAGACCTATCTTTGTTATGAACATGGATGAAAAAGACACTCAATAAAATATTCATAAACCAAATCCAAAAACACACATAAAAAATAACATCAAAAATGATCAAATAGACTTCATCCCAGGCATGCAAGCGTCACTCGGTATACGGAAATCCATCAACGTAATCTACCATATAAACAAACTGGAAAAAATCACATGATCATATCCTTAAATGCTGAAAAAGCATTTGACAAAATCCAACGCCCATTCATGTTTAAAGTCATTGAAAGATCAGGGATAAAAGGCACATACCTAAACATAGTAAAGACAATATACAGCAGGCCTTTACAGAGAGAAACTCAAATCAATCCCACTGAAATGAGGGACAAGACAAGGCTGTCCACTTGAAGTTCTAGCTAGATCAATAAGATAACTAAAGGAGATCAAGTGGATAAAAATTGGAAAGGAAGATGTCAAATATTACTATTTGCATATGATATGATAGTATACATGAGTGACCCCACACAATTTCAACGAAAGAACTCCTTCAGCTGGTAAACACCTACAGCAAATTGGGTGGATACAAACTTAACTCAAATAAATCAGGAGCCCTCCTGCATATGAAATACAAATGGGCTGAGAAAGAAATTAGGGAAACAATACCCTTCACAATAGCCACTAATGACATAAAGTACCTTGGTGTGACTCTAACCCAGCAAGTAAAAGACCTGTTTTTTAAAAAAAAGACCTCATGCCTCTGAAGAAAGAAATTGAAGAAAATATCAGAACATGGAAAGATCTCCCATGCTCATGGCTTGGCAGGATTAACATAGTGAAAATGATCATCCTACCAAAAGCAATCTACAGATTCAATGCAATTTCCATCAAAACACCAACACAATTCTTTACAGAACTTAAAAGAACAATTCACAATTTCATATAGAAAAACAAAACAAACCCCAGAATTGCTAAAACAATCCTGCACAACAAGATACCTGGAGGTATCTCTGTCACTGATCTCAAGTGTACTATAGAGCAACAGTAATAAAAACTGCATGATACTGGCATAGAAACAAATTGGTGGGTCAATGGAATCAAATATAATACCCAGAAACAAACTGACACACCTATGGATAATTGATTTTTGACAAGAAGCCAAAACCATAAAATAACAAAACAGGGAACAGGACAGGACCTTACTACAGAGGGCCTCTGAAAGACTCTATCCAGGAGAATAGCAAAGCAAATGCTGAGACCCATAGCCAAACTTTGGGCAGAGTGCAGGGAATATTTTGAAAGAAGGGGGCTATAGAATGACCTTAAGGGGAGAGGAGATCTACAAGGTGAGCATCAGAACCAAAAAATCTGGCACAGGCTTCTTTTTTGAGATTGATACTATAACAAAGGACCATACTTGGAGATAACCTGGCTCAGATGTAGCCCATGGCAGCTCAGTGTCCAAGTGGGTTCTCTACTTAGGGAACAGGAACTGTTTCTGACATGAACTCAGTGGCTGGCTCTTTGAGACAGACAGGGCAGTATTGTGCAGCCAGTATTGTTGAGACCTGATAGACTAGGGTCAGAGGGTAGGGGAGAGGGAACTCCCCTAGCAGTGGACTGGGGTAGGGGCATAGGAAAAGAAGAGAGAGGAAGGGTGGGATTGGGAGCAGATGAAGGAGGGGGTTACAGCTGGTATACAAAGTGAATAAATTGTCCTAAATAAAATAAATAAATAAAAATAAAACAAAGTATTAACTTTACCATCTTGTTTACCTTGAAAGAAAAACATCATGGATGAAAATTTTGTAAGTATACCGACTGTTTAATTAACACATTCCAACAATTCTTCTGTGTATTTAAAATTCTTTTTATTCTTTTTGTCTTCTTTACTCTGTTTATTAAGATAACTTTATTTGGACAATGTAATATTTAATTTGATGTGTTTATCATCTATATTTTTAGTGTTTGCAACACTGAGTCTGGCTACAGTATTCTTCCAGAAAATCCTTTGTAGTTTTAATCACATCAATGAATAAATAAGGTCCTCCCATTGTTTAGCTTCCTTAGGTCTGTAGATTTTGGTATGTTTGTCCTATATTATATGACTAATATCCACTTATAAGTGAATATATAACACGTGTGTCTTTCTGATTCTGGGATACCTCACTCAGGATGATCTTTTCTAATTTGTACTATTTGCCTGCAAATTTCATGATTTCCTTGTTTTTAATAGCTAAGTAGTATTCTATTGTGTAACTTACGACAATTTCTGTACCCATTCTTCAGCAGATTTTCAGATTCTGGCTCTTACTAATAAAGCTGCTATATATATAGTTGAACAAATGTCTTTATTGTATGGTTGAGTATCTTTCAGATATATGCCCAAGTGTAGTAGGGGAGATGCTTAATCCTCATTCAGAAGGGAAAACAGAGATAGATATCAGAAGCAGTAGAAGAGAGAGAACAGGACAGGAGCCTAACACAGATCTCCTCTAAAAGTCTCCACTAAGCAGATGCAGAGACGCACAGCCAAACTTTGGATAGAGCTCAGGGAGTCTTAAGGCATAAAGGAGAGATAGAAGTAGTCAGGGAGGACAGAAGTCCCACAGGGAAACCAAGAAAGCCAAAAAAGCTGAGCCCAAGGGAACTGCAGAGACTAATTCATTAAAAAAAAAAAAAAGCACATGTATAGAGAGGACCTAGACCCCCTGCTCAGATGTAGTCTATAGACAGCTCAGTCTCTTTGTGTCCTCTAGAAGGGAGAAGAGGCAATCTCTGATATAAACTTAGTTCCTTGATTATGTCTCCTTGATAGGGTGACCTAGCCTGCCCATAGAAGAGGAGGATCCAGACAATCCTGATGGGATCTGATAGGCTAAGGACCAGTAGGGGAGGAGGATCACCCTAGACTAGGGAAGACTAGCAGACAACAGGAGAGGGATAGGGAACAAAAAGGGAGGGAGGATGAGCTTGGGAAGAGAAAAGGAAGGCGGCTACAAGTGGGATAGAAAATGAATAAATTGTAAAATAAATAATTTTTAAAAGTTAAAAAATAGCTAAAAGTATAGAAATAGACTACTATTCTGTATTTGTTTAAATAATCAAGAAATCAATTTTTGTATATTTTTTGCATTTTCTTTTTTAATTTATTTTTATTAATTACAGTTTATTCCCTTTGTATCCCAGCTGTAGCCCCCTCCTTTACCCCTCCCAATCCCACCCTCCATTCCTTATCTCAGAACCTGTCTTTACCTAATATACAAAGTATTAATCAGCATGTTATTAAACATATTAAAATAAAACCAGTAAAATTTAAAACCCATAACACCTCAAAGTTTAAGTTTTAGTATTAATTTGCCTGTTTGTATTTATTAATTTACACTTAAAATTAATACTGAGATATTTTTTATTATGTAAAAATTATGTTGTCATTTATGTTATTGAAATTCTAGCTTGTCTAAACTAACCAACAAAAAGTATACCTCATTTCAAAATTAAATAATTCAAGTCCTGTCTATGTCTGCTTATTCATTAGCTTTTCATATTTTCCACTTTTAATAATACCAATTTCCAATATACTTAGCTTAATTTTCATGCTAGATACCAAAATCAGTTTTTCATTGCTTTGTGAGTTCATAATATCAAATGCTGTAAAAATTACTGACAAGTTAAGCTACAATGTATTTGTAGTGTCTCTTATTTTTCAGTGTTTAAAGAAAGAGCTTCAAAGAAATCTCAAAGTTCTCCATTGTGCATTTTATGATCTAAGTAACAGTTGCATTGCAGTTCTAAATGTTTCTTCTGGGGCTTATAGCATGGCCCAATGGGTAAGGCCTAGGAACCAGAGAATCTCATGCAGGGATGGAAGGAAGGAACTGACTACCTAGAGATCTACACTTCTTCCATATACACAGCATGGCACAGGTTTCATCACATCATGCAGACACACACAAACACAGGCACACACACACACACACACACACGCACACGCACACACACCAAATAAATAATAGATACAATTTCAACCCTTTGTAGTTTTGTTTGTTTGTTTCTTGGTTTTGGTTTTTGGCTTTTGAGACAGGGTTTCTTGTGTAGCCATGGCTGTCCTGGACTTGTTTTATAGACCAGGCTGGCCTTGAAATCACTGTAACTCACTGTGAATGTTGGAAACACTCAATAAGAGATGGAATTCTCATTAGAATTTCTAGGTAACATATGAATACTGGAAGTACAGAAACACACACATCCCTCACACAAGCACAAATATATATTCATGTACCACTCATATATTGTGTGCGCACCCATATCATATGCATAAATTTGTGTTCTAATCTTCAAATTTTGAAATTATAAATTAGCCACAGCAATTAACCATATTAATAGAGAAATTAAAATAATAGATTTTGTTGGGTAATTTTTTTCAGAAACGTTTGTTCTCTTTCTCTAATGTTGACTTTCATTTCTATAAGGTTTGTTTGTTGAGTTGTTGAGGACTAGACCTAGGACACTGTAAATATTGGGCAAGTACCTTGCTATTGAGCATCATTCCAGCCTCAGTTCTTTCTCTTTTTTTGTTCCTTTTTAAAACTTTATTTAGTTTTTATTAATTACAGTTTATTCACTTTGTATCCCAGCTATAGCCTCCTCTCTCATCCCTTCACAATCCCACTCTCCCTCCCTCCTCCTGCTATGCCCCTCTCCAAGTCCACAGATAGGGGAGGTCCTCCTGCCCTTCCACCTGACCCTCGCCTATCAGGTCTCATCAGGACTGGCTGCATTGTCTTCCTCTGTGGCCTGGTAAGGTTGCTCCCCACATTAAGGGGAAATGATAAAAGAGCTAATCACTGAGTTCATGTCAGAAACAGTCTCTGTTCCCACTTAGAGACTGAATTGTCGTGGGCTACATCTGTGCAAGGGTTCTAGGTTCTCTCCATGTACGGTCCTGGGTTAGAGTCCCTGTGCCCAGATTTTTGGTTCTGTTGCTGTCCTTGTGGAGCTCCTGACCCCTCCAGGCCTTTCTATCTCCCCCTTCTTTCATAAGATTCCCTGCACTTTACCCAAAGTTTGGTTATGAGTCTCAGCATCTGCTTTGATACCCTGCTGGTTAGAGTCTTTCAGAGGCTCACTGGGGTAGGCTCCTGTCCTGTTTATTGTTATCTTCCTCTTCTGATGTCTGTTGCATTTGCTTTTCTGAGTGAGGATTAATCATCTTACCCAGGATCCTCCTTCTTTCTTAGCTTCTTTAGGTATACAGATTTTAGTATGTTTATGCTATCTATAAGCCTATATCTACTTATAAATGAGTATATACTGTGTGTGACTTTCTACTTCTGGGTTACCTCACTCAGGATGATTTTTTGATTTTTTCTAGTTCCACCCATTTGCCTGCAAATTTCAGGATTTCCTTGTTTTGTTTTGTTTTAATTGCGTAAAAGGTACCATTGTGTAAATGTACCACAATTTCTGTATCCATTCTTCCATTTGGGACATCTAGGTTGTTTCCAGATTCTGGCTATTATGAATAAAGCTGTTACAAATATGGTTGAGCAAATGTCCTTGTTGTATGCTTGAGCATATTTTGGAAATATGCCTAGGAGTGGTATAGCTGGATCTTGAGGAAGCACTATTCCTAATTGTCTGTGAAAGTGCCAGATTGATTTCCAAAGCAGTTGTAGAAGTTTACAAGTCTCAATTATTTCCTAAATTTACATTTTAAAAGTAGATCCAGATATTTTAATTTTTAAAGACCAGATAATTATAATTTATTTCCTTCTGACTTGGTATTCAGCTGTTTATGGACGGCTTAACAAAGCACCAAGAAAGCCAAGTTTCAAACAGGAAAGGATAGCCCCCCTTAGATAATTATCTCTAACTAATTTATCTGATTTTACATCTTTTTTGAGTCCTAACATTTCTCTGATATAACTATCTGAACATACATATGTGGAAACTGAGGCCATAATATGTTTTTTGGTTTCTACTAAAACTGAATATAAATGGTTGACAGAGAAAAAACTCTTGCAAATTCTATACACTGTCTGAAGCCTTTGTCACAATACTAATTACCTCCAATTCAATTCATATAATATGGAGTGCTGTGAATAACTATTTCTGTCCTAAGCATATAAATCACAGTGTCCCCCTCACTTATCCTGAACTCAATATAATTAATATTCTCAAATTAAAAATAAGCATTTTCTAACTTTTAGAAATTATATCTATCTGTCAGAATGAAAGAGGGTTAACCAATGCACACACACACATACAGACAAAAAAAAACAAAAACAAAAACAAACATATACCCGTTCACATTCACTCACATGTTCTCCATACTGAGTCCAGGGGTAAGAGCACTTGTCTGAAAGGAAAAAAGAAAGTTGAAAATATTAAGCACTTAACATGCAAATCTTTCCAATAGCTTCTTTATACCAATGCATGTGTCCTCCCAGTGAGATTAATTGTGTGACAAACAACATGAGATGGCCTTATGAAATTTTAGTCTGGAGAAGTCTTTACTTCTAATGAAAATTATAAATAATAGGTGCCTTTTGTCAGCTGCATTCTTTGGTAATCTAATTGTAGCAAGCTAATGAGACCTGGGTTAGGAAGTGTTCTGAGGTTCCCATGCCCCAGGTCAGGGCAAGCTGCATTAGCTGAGCAGATGTACTCCATCTCAGGATGATGGCAGCTGAGTACTTTCCTTAGGCTTCAGAGCTCTGGTTGAGCAGGAGCCTCCACACTCGATCTTGGTGTACAAGGTACAGAGGCTTCCATTTGGTTGTCAGCAAACATAAATAGGAAGGAGGGAAGACAGACAAAATCTAGCTCTGATCCTCTGTAGCCCCACTGCTCTCTCACTGTGAAAGATCCTTCCTGTATTCTCATCAGAACAATGGCTGACCCAGACACTAACACATGTTTTGACATTTGTCTGATGAAAGGGCCAAGGGTCAGGGAAGAAGTGTATAGGAATTAAAACACCTATTTTTCTATTCCTCTAAATTATTATGCCTTGGTTCACACTGGCAAAGGCTGAGGCAACACCGCTGCAGGCTTTTATGGACATGATGATTACATACTATCTGTAAAGGGCTTAAATAAAACATTTTAATATATTTTAAAATGGTACATGCTACAAATCTTCTCCGAACTTGAGGTTAGAAAGGAGTGCCCTTTTCTGAGCCCCGCCCCTGGCCATGGTTTATTCAAGATGCTCAAGTACTCTGAGAATGAAGACACTCACATCTTTCCTAGAGGCTTAGCCAGATCTCACAGTACACAGTACCTTCTCACCTTTTTCATGTTTCGAAAATAACTTTTTACTACCCCAGTTTTACTCTTGATTTTCTCTTTTAGCCAAATACACGTTACTTTGTGTAATTTTAATTTCTTCACATGTATCACAGACTTGGTCCCCTAATCCTTTTGTTGTTGTTCTGTGAATTCACACCAGTTTGACTTTGAATTTCAAGGTGAGAGACATGGAAGACATGTTTTCCTTGTTTAAATTGGATTCTGTCCCAGGGTGACATGATCACTTCTGCATGTGAAGCAAATGCGAACTAGATTAGTAATCCTCTTTGGCTGTTGGTTTGGGTTGCTGCTTCATTCCTGTCTGTTGGAGCTCCAACCTGTCAAGACTCTGGAAGTGGCTCCTAATGTTGTTCCCAAATATTAATGAGGAGAGGAACTGTATTTATGTTTGTGAGAACAGCAGAAGAAGTCTTGCCTCTACTTCAAATCCCAAACAGTTATTACGTCTATGGATTTCATTTTCTCATTTTTTTCCAAGCATTTTCCAATAAAAACAAAACCAGATACAGAATTTTTTAGGCTCCAGAAAGAGAGGACAGCAGGAATTTATTTTTTTTTAAATAAACTTTTCTAACTACACTTCCATACAGACACAGAATCAGAAGTGGTTTCCTGTATAAGCACTTGTTACATTTCAGAAGAATGCTAAGTAAAACCTGAATAGTTCTGATTCTTTGGAAGCATTTTCTTTCATAAGTGTACCAAGTTGCTGCATTTAAATTCATGTGCTTCAGCGATAATCCATCTGCTTCCTGGTTGGGTAAGGTATTTGGAAGCTGCCTGCCTCGGAGAATCACTCTTTATGCCCGTGGCGGGTGTGGATGTTAATCCATGGGTAATTAACACCTCATATATGTTGGTTCAGAAATCTGGGGTGTGCCTGTCTTTGCACTGCCAACTTTCATAGTACTTTCTCGGAAAAAGATGGAGGTTTTGTTGTCTGAAGTTTGGGTTTGCAATATTTTCCGAGTTGGTACTCTCACTGCCAGCTTTCACGTCCCTCCTGGAATTGAAGCTGCAGTCTAATTCCTTCTATCTGAACTTATTGGTTAGCAAATGTGTGGGACCTGGAAAGTCTAGGGCTTCCTGGTGTGCCCGCTGCAGAGGATGCACAAGAAAAGTAAAAACCTATCCCGTTCTTACTCCATCTCATCACACATTGACAGCATTACTCGCTGTTCAGTCGGTGTAAACCTCAGCCTTTTTTTCTGTTTGCCTTCAAAGTTAATAAATTATTTGACAAAGTATGGAATGGGTCTTCCTATATGTGTGCATATTGTCTTGTTTTGTAACTGATATATCAATGTATATTAACATCAAATCCTTCTAAAGCCCCTTTCCCCCACACTGGATGCTTAAAATTGTAAGTCACAAAATCACTTGATGATCTTGAATATAAATTCTTAAACACAGAAGCTGTTGCAAAAATAATCTATAGGTATATTGATGCAGAGCAAGTCTAACAGGTGAGAGAAAACTTCAACTTTAGAAGTGTCACAATATAGAATTTTGTACCAACCGAAGAAATACAAAATCGGGAAGGAGAAACTCAACTCTGCTGGAGTGGGTCAGCAGTCCCAGCCACTGCCTCATTCAGGCAGCTGCTATTTCAACTTAGAAGCTTCTCTCTGGGAACACGTGGATGGCTTGTTCTACGGGAGTTGCTTTGACTTACTTAGAATTTCAAACTTATTTTAAGCTTTTTAAATTTGCTTTCTCTGTTTTGTGGAGTTTGTCCATCATATCTGCTTATCACTTTATATCAGATGTTTTGTACATTTACGTTTTTTATACCTCTCCTAGAATTGGAAGTCCAAAAAGGAAACATTCTTTTATCATCTTCAGCATCTAAAATAGAAACCATATGAATTCAATAGACATTAACTGAATGAATTTACAATAGACCTAAATAATTTGGAAAGTGCCTGGAGTTTACTGAAACATGTTGATGTCTAAAGGGAGCCTTTTAAACTAAACTTTGGGTAACTGATACAACAGGGTTTTATTTAGGAAACTGGTTGCCAAATAGGAAAATTTTACCTAAACTGTTTGTTCTTATCTGTTCCTACTATACATCCATATACTTTCAACCTGCAAACAATTATTTTTGTTATGTCACAAAAAGAGATTTTCTGTTTGTCATTAATATTATTTCTGCTAGTGTTCTAAAAGACATAAAATTTGACAAGATACTGATTGTGTTAGATATTTTTTATTAAAATTAATGTTTCCAAAAGAATCTTTTTCACATTAAGGATAAGATGAGATGATATGTCTACCATGGATCCATTCTAGACAACTTTAGTCCACAGAGATTGCTTCTTTCTTTACATATGAATGTTTGTTTTACACTTTACACTTTGGAGGTGTATTTTCCTACCTGTTACTTATCATCCAAAAAACTAAAGAGGCAAAAGTTAATAAGATAGAGTTGTGTTTAACTGGATTTTATTAGTGTGTATTAATTACACAAATTAATGCATTTCTTCCATAAAGTACTGTGATCATATTTACCTCATCTACCCCTCTCTGTATGTTTCATTTGTGCAGATTAGCTTCTCAAACAACCTCCTTTCTGCTTTCACGTCATTTCCATCTACGAGAGACTGTATGACTTATTAGCATTCTATGTCTGGCTTATTTTGATGAGCACAATGAAATTTAGTTCCATCTACTTTTAAAAAAATAAATGGCTTGTATTTTCCATATTGTTAAATAATATTCACAGTGTACATTTAGACAAATGATAAATATTATAAAGACATGAGAAAAACAATACTTATATGGTACTCCTGAGAAGCTGAATGAGTGTTGCCAAGTCAGAAGTTCCTGAATAAGTCAAAACTAAAAGAAGGAGAATCAAGTAAGCACACAACAGAGATATATTCATTCCATATTATCAAGGCATTGGTGATATAGCCAAGTTTTAAAATTCTGCAATTCTGTCCATAGGTGGATTATTTAAAAATTATTTTAAACATTTTACTTTCTACTCATACCTACACCCTTTTTCCTATGTCAAACCCATCCCTAAAAGGCACTTACTTAAATTTTTCCACCTACTTACAGGCAGATGTTCAAGAATGAAAATCAGAGCACTTTTCAGCATTCAAGAATCAGTTGGGACTAGAGTAGAGCATTTTTGTTCTGTTTTTCTTTACATCATCTAGAAATATTAGCAGCCATGTCATGTGTATGTCAGGATACACCCAAAATAAAGGTGTATCCTTACTAAAAATTTTTAGTAAATTAATAAAAGGGATATGAAGACCAATAGTTAGTTACATGACCTTTACAAGAAACTGCAGCACTTCTTTAGAGTAAAAACAAGCCAGAGGTAGACATCATTGGTGTCTAGATCTTTGCACTTGGGACAGAAGAGCAGAAAAGTCACAAGATCCAAAGATCAATTCATGTCTTAGGCTTGGTCAGTGGGAACACACACACACACACACACACACACACACACACACACAGTGCCTAAGGTAAGATAGAGATAGTAGTGAAGAGATCAGAAAATAGACCATTCCAGGTTCACTTTGATGTCTTCTAACTGCTTGGAAATACCTCCTATTGGAGAATATGGGACAAGACTCACTATAGTTGAGAGACTCAACCTGTTGGTAAGCAAACACATGGATATCAGACAGTTGTAGCCAGGCCATGCAGTTGAGAACACCTTACCATACAAAAATTCCCTCAGAGCCTGTTTTAACGGTTATTCTAATCTTTTTCAAGGAAGATTCTGGGAGTTACACTAGTGCACATTTGAACTGTTACAAGATGATTCAAACATGGAAAGGAGTTTTTAGGAATTCTCTTAAATATAGCATAAGTAGATATTTTTATTTAATTTCATGGATAAAGAAGTTTTTATCAAAGAGTGAAGATGGCAAAAAAGGCATGGGTGGAAGAAAGTTCTTTGAAAATTTACTATTACAGGACAATATGGAACTGGCACTGAAAATGAAATCCTATTGTTTAACCACCCTCCTTCTTTGCAAACTTGGACACTATCCAGGAAACAAGCATGCTTAGATTGGCACTTATCTTCTATGAAAGACAAAACAGTAATAGATAATAATTCCAATATTTTGACGTTTTAGAGAAAAATAGTAACAAAAAACAAGTACTTTTTTACTCTTTTAAGAAGGAAAGTTAAAGAGGAGAAGAGAGACAGGGAGAGAAAGAGAGAGAATGGATGAAGAATGAGAGAGAATAATAAAAAGATTGAGTGACTATATGCATATTGGGGGACCCTTTGTAAGAACAAAGAGTCTGGTGACTATTTTTCAAGCTACTTAATTCTGCTGACTGGACACCTTTCCATGACAAACAGCAGATGAAAAAATGAGTTGTAAGTCACAAGCTGAAGGTGATGATTTCACCATAAAATGATTGTTTACTCACAATTATCTAGAAAAGACCAGAACTCTACTGAGCTTCCACAATAATGTTTATATTGCCAAGTACAACATGAGTACACTTCTGAAAGCTTACATTTTAATCTGTGGGAAAACCTGATGTTTTTAATATGATAAACACTTAAAACGTCCATTGAGTTTTAAAATTGGACTTGCAGTTCCAGAAACTTTCACCATTATGATATATCACGTGTAATTTTCTTCTTTAGTGTTATCTCTAAAAACCTTGTAATGACACGGATATTCTTATAAGCTAAATAAAAACTAACAAGGAAGGCATAGTGAGTTGATCTTATACTTAAGTAAAGAAAAGCTTATTTTGTTTCTCCAACAGCTGCACACAACCTTAAATAAAGAAACATTTTTTTAAAGTTTTAAGAGACTTAGATCCAAAATTCAGTTTAGTCTACAGTGCTTTTTATGAACACAGAGCTGGCTTAGGTTGAATCAGGACATGTTTGAGAATTATTTTGTGGTAAACAAAGAAAAGATATCTGCCACTGAAATTTAAGGTTCTAAATTTTAATGTTGCAGAGTGAGCAGCTTGAAGTTCTTCTCCCAGCCAAACACGTTGTATTGTTTTACAAGAGAGAAAAGATTAATAGCTGAAATTCATGATCTTTGACCTCTGACATAAATTCTAAGAAGAACGATGGAATTATTAAAACTGGTGAAATCTTATTTGTTTCAAAGCAGAATAATGAGCATATATCTACAATAACTATACACACACACACACACACACACACACACACATATATATATATATATATCCAACTTATAGCCACAAATTTTCTGTCCTCTTCAGACTATATCCAAATAATGTGTATTCTAAGATTTCATTCCTTTATATTTCCATGAATTAAATGCTAAAATTGATGGTTTTCTGGGTAATGACAACTGTTTGCAAGTGTGATGTCCAGAGAAAATAAGCCTTTATAAACCGAGGGCTTGTGTTTTCTGAGATTTAATAGCCTCTACTTGAAGTCACCCTGCAAAGGCATTACTTTCTAACACTTCCTTCAGGAATAGAGATGGATAACTTTATTACACATTAAACTAGCAGAGATTAGGAAACTGTCATAAAAGGTGGCATATGTTTAAGTTCTCTGAAATAAAACAAATAGATTTATTATTGATCATGGCCTTAGGCCGTAATTTATTTATTGTGTTATCACTGTTAAAATAAGATAAATTTATAGCTAATTATAAACTAATAGAACATAATGTATTGTATAACTCGTAATACATTTATGATTATAATAAACTATCAAATGTATGAAAGAACCATGAAGAAATCAAATCAGTAAGTTTTAATTGCTTCCAACCATGCTTCCTATAAAGGAACAATTAAATTAATACCTGTACATCAATGAGTGTGCAATGGTCCTTTTCATTCAAGGGCACAGAGCTAGCACATCAAACTAGACTTTTCATATCCCTTTAGGAGTAAGATATTGTACTATAAATCCTAGAGGGAAAAAAGTATCCCAGGATGATAGAACTGATAAGTAGGCAGCTACATACTTATCAGTTACATAAAAATTGTTCTGAAAAACAATAAAAGGCTTCTTTTTACAAAGCCCATTATTTGAATAAAGTTATGGGATGAAACATGGGCAGTACACTTATTTTCAAAAGGTACAGAGCAATATAGGCATGCACAAACTACTTTTTTCCTGCTGACTTTGTTTTTATAACCCTGAGATTCTGCCTCTCTGAAATGGATCATCTAGCGGGCTTCCCATATTTACTTCCATTCACTGGTTGCTCAGGGCAAGTCCAGTCTTGAGATTAGATGAAATTCATAAAAAAGAATTTCTATTTGGAGTCTTCTTTTACAGCCTCTCTTTTTGTTTGAGAAGCTTTATAATATCTGACTGTAATTCCTGAAGGAAAGGGGTGCAATTGGTTTAATACTGCTGATATTAAAAGTGTACCATTAACATACATTTGTTTAAAGATGGGCCATGAGAAGTTTGAGCATTTGAATGTCTCTTCTTGATTTTCAATTCATGACAGATGGTGACAATGGAGGCTCATCTCCTTTATTTTCAGAGATCTATGTGATAAAAACACATATCAATATAAAATGAATACAAAAACAGATTATGTAAGAAGCTAAGTGGTGATAAGAATGATAGCAAAGGCTTTATAACATTTGTAAGTAGACACTTCTATAAGTCTTGGGTAGAGCAGAATTTGCTACATAGAAGCTGCTGTACAGTATTAGAGTAAATCTTCCCATTAGACCCTGAAATTGATTTGGTGCAGAGAATGAGATTACATGGAAGGAGGAAAAAAGGAAAGAGGGAGGGAGGGAGGAAAATAGGAAGGTAAGGAGGGAGGCAGAAAGGAGCTTCAATATAGAGGTAAAACAACATGGTGGCTTATGTCAGTATTTGAAATGACTTTTCCAGGTACCCTGCTTAGTACCCTGCAGAGGCCACTTAACAGATGTGAAAGAGAACAACAAAGATGGCTGAGTATATTGTGACTGAGACAGTAAGTAGACTGGTATCTGTAATCATAATGTGAAAAATTTTGATCATTGTGACGTGTCACACGTAGATGCAGCATGTTGTCTGAAAAATCTGGAATGAAGGTTGTACGGTGGCCTGCTTGCCTCATAGCAAAAGTCACTTGTGAGGCACATATATAGTACTAAGCAGCTTTATCAACGAATGTATGTCCTCTAACTGATTGTGAATTTTTAAATGTGAGTAGGCAAGTAAGGATAATATTAAAATAAAAACTGAGAAAAATGCTTCAAAGAGAGTAAGCCATTATCAGAAGAACAATAAGCACATGTTTTATAGAATTGTTATTTTTCATCAGGTTTAGAGACTGAAGAAATGAGTGTCTAAATATGTAATTAAATATATATTTCTTTAAATTATCCGGTGAAAATAACAAAAATTAGCAACAAAGAATCCACAAACATCTGAAGATGCACATAAGCAATTCTTCTCAGTAATATCACATTATGGAAAAATACAATATTGAAGAGAAAAATTGTTTTGGAACTAACTGTCATACCAAACTACTATTCAAATTCAGGACCGAAGTATACACATTCAAACCATCTTTTTAAATGGCTGTGGTGATGTACCTGTTGTGGGGTTCAATGAAAATCCAACACCCAGGACACACAGAGTTTTCTGCACCAGAGCAACTTCATTGATTTGAACAGCACATTGACCAGTCCGGGACACAGCATGAATCTCACACTGTAACCCAGACTCTCTGGATGTGCAAGCCTTAAGTCTGAAAACCACAAGCAACATATGTAAGATAACATCACAAGATCAAAACCAACAAGCAGGTGTGTTAAATAAGATTACACAAGAGGGAACAATAGCAGGCTGGCTTCTTAATAATAGGTTTTCAAGTCATGGCTATTGTGGTCAGGACATGGAAGGAATTGAGGGGAAAGAAAGCAACATAACAGAGAACACATCTTGGCCTGACCCTTGGCTTGACCTTAAATGGTGTTCAAGCCCCGCAAAATGGGTGACTGACTTAAGTTGGCAATCTTCACGCCAAGCTTCATTCTTCTATTCTATTCCTGTCTTTATGGAAATAGATAGAATTCTGTGATCATCTTCTGTATACAAAGGGTTATATCAGTTCTCATGACCATAAGTTTAATAGATCCTATTCTTTTTGAATGAAGTTACTAGGGGTGTTGATTATACAGGTCCCTATGAGGAGCAGTAAAAACAGAAGAGTCAGAGGACCAGCTAGGGCCATAAGCAGGTTTGTTGACTAAGAAGACCAATGAAACAAGTTTGGAAACAAATTCTGGGACTATTGTCTTTCTTGTTCTCTCCATATTAGATTTTGTTTGACCTTTGATAACGTCTCCCTGGTGACTCCAGAGTGATTAAGCCTCCTAGAATGCCATGCAAAGTCCACCTTCTCAATAAAATAGAAAATCCAATCATCTTCTGTTCTGTATGGTTACTTCAGCTAGAGTCCACTGATTATATGGTCATTAGATTGTGAAATGCACCTGTCTCAGGTCTTTTTTTTAATGTAATTTATTTATTTTTATATCAATCACAGGTTAGGTACTTTGCATCCCAGGCGTAGCCCCCTCCCTCACTCCCTCCCACTCTCCCCATCCCTCTCTCATCTCCTCCCTGCCCCCTCCAAGTCCACCAACGGGGGAGGACCTCCTCCCCTTCCATCCGCAGGTCTTTATTCACCTGTTCACTTAACCTTCTGAGATTTATTTCAACAGCAATAAGGGAGGCAGTGCCTAATCCTGTTGACCTGGCAATGCCAACTCCCACAAACATAGATGCTAGCCTAGGGTTGGCTCTACAGTGTCAGCCGAGGGGACTCCCTTAGAGTCCAATATTGGCCCTACCAGCTGAACCATCAAAGTAGTAGAGATAAGGAATGATGTGGAGCTATAGGATCAAACAGGTTGGTTTTCATTTACTTACTACCTAGACCAAAACCAGAGGCTATGCTCCCTCTAGGGTTTCAGAGTGTCCTAAAGGGCTGTCTCTGGATAGTGAACTCAGTCCCCAGTCTTAGCCTGTCTGGTAATTTCTGAGATGTCAGATCTGTTCTTTATCCTACATGTCTCCTGGAGGGAACCCATCCTTCATTTGTAGGATGATGTTACAGGGTTTAATTAACTGCAGTCTTTGCAAGTTTTATTGGCCTCTATGGCAATAGAGATAAAGGATCATTGTCTTGGGACCAGGACAATGAGAACCAAATCTAACATCTCCAGTTTTTATATTGATACTTACCATCTTGTTTATAATGTGATTCAGTATTAGTGGGACAAGCATAAATTTGGGAATTCCAGAGTGAAGTTTTAAAATTCACACCCCCACCATGTAAGGGTTATAGAACCTGCTGCAAACCCTCATCCTATCAGGCCAGCCAAGGACTAGATGTATGATCCTGAGTCTGTACATAGGTGATACTTGTCTGTCTTAAAAGGCAGCAGGTTCATATGGAGTGTAGGGAGGCATGTAGAAAAGTGGGAGGAAGGATAGAAGAATGTGGACATGCCAGGAGCTCCGCAAAATCAACAAAGACAAGTAATCAAGACCCATAGGGGTTTCAGAGATTGAAGCACCCAACCAAAGGCTGAACATGGACTGGACCTAGGCTCCCTACACAGATGTAGCCAATGGGACAGACCAAGTTTTCTTAACCAGAATAAATTAGTGATTTGAACAGCAGACTGACCAGCCAGGGATACAACACAGGCTCAGTTGAAACTGTGACCCTGACTCTTCTGGGTGAACAGGTTTTAAGTTCCAAAACTATAAGAAACATATGTAAGATGGCATCACAGACTTTCACGAAGCAATTGAAAGACCTGTTGGGGTAAATAAAAAACAAACTTCAAGTCTCTGAAGAAAGAAATTGAAGAAGATATCAAAACACAGAAAGATCTCCCATACTCAAGTATCTGTAGGATTAACATAGTGAAAATGACCATCCTGCCAAAAGCAATCTACAGATTCAATGCAGTTTCCATAAAAATACCAACACAATTCTTTATAGACTTGAAAGAAAAATTCTTAACTTCATATGGAAAAACAAAAAAGCCCAGAATTGCCAAAATGATCATGTACAACAGCCAATCATCTGGGGGTATCTCCATCCTTGATCTCAAGCTGTACTACAGAGCAATCGTAATAAAAACTGCATGGCACTGGCATACAAACAGAATGGTGAAACAATGGAACTGAATAGAAGACCAAGAAATAAACCCACATACCTGTGGATACTTGATTTTTGACAAAGAAGCCAAAACCACAAAATGGGAAAAAGACAGCATCTTCAACAAATGGTGCTGGTCTAACTGGATGTCTACATAAAAATGAAAATAGATCCATATTTATCGCCCTGCACAAAATTAAAATCCAGGTGCAAGTGGATCAAAGACCTCAACATAAAACCAAATGCACTAAATCGTTTAGAAGAAAAAGTGGGGAATAGCCTAGAACTCATTGGTACAGGAGACAACTTCCTGAACAGAACACCAACAGCACAGGCTCTAAGATCAACAATCAATAAATGGGACCACATGCAACTAAAAAGCTTCTGTAAAGCAAAGGACACTGTCATCAAAACAAAATGACAGCCTACAGACAGGGAAAGGATCTTTACCAACCTTATATCTGACAGAGGGCTAATATCCAGAATATATAAAGAACTCAAGAAGTTAAAAAGAAACAAATCAAATAATCCAATTAAAAATTGGGTTACAGAACTAAACAAAGAATTATCTGTAGAGGAATATAGAATATAGAAACACTTAAAGAAATGCTCAATGTCCTTAGTCATCAGGAAGCTGCAAATCAAAAAGACCCTGAGATTTCACCTTTCACCCATCAGCATGACTAAGATGAAAAACTCAAGTGACAATACATGCTGAAGAGGATATGGAGAAAGAGGAACCCTTCTCCGTTGCTGGTGAGAATGTAAACTTGTACAACCACTTTGGAAATCAATCTGGCACTTTCTCAGACAATTAGGAATAGCACTTCCTGAAGATCCAGCTATACCACTCTTAGCCATCTTTCCAAAATACGCTCAAGTACACAATGGACATTTGTTCAACCATGTTCATAGCAGCTTTATTAGTAATAGTCAGAATCTGGAAACAACCCAGATGACCCCCAACAGAGTAATGGATACAGAAATTGTACTGCATTTACATAATGGAATACTACTCAGCAATTAAAAACAAGGAAATCATGAAATTTTCAGGTAAATGGTAGGAACTAAGAAAGATCATTCTGAGTGAGGTATACCAGGAACAGAAAGATGCACATGGCATATACTCACTTATAAGTGGACACTAAACATATAATATAGAATAAACCTACAAAAATCTGTACACCTAAAGGAGGTGAGTTAGAAGGAGGACCCTGGGTAGGATGATCAATCCTCACTCATAAAAGCAAATGGGATGGACATTGGAAAAAGGAGAAAACAGGAAACAGGACAGGAGTCTACCATGGAGGGCCTCTGAAAGACTCTGCCTAGCATTGGACCAAAGCAGATACTGAGACTCATAAACAAACTTTGGGCAGAGTGCAGGAAATCTTATGAAAAAAGGGGGAGATAGTAAGACCTGGAAAGGACAAGAGTTCCACAAGGAGAACAACAGCAGAGACTAATACTCCAACCAAGGACCATTCATGGATATAACCTAGAACCCCTGCTCAGATGTAGCCGATGGCATCTCAGTATGCAAGTGGGTTCCCTAGTAAGAGGAACAGGGAATGTCTCCGACATGAACTCAGTGGCTAGCTCTTTGACCACCTCCCCCAGATGGGGAAGCAGCCTTGCCAGGCCACAGAGGAGAACAATGCAGCCAGTTCTGATGAGACCTGATAAGCTAGGGTCAGATGGAAGGGGAGGAGGACCTCCACCTATCTGTGGACTTGGAGAGGGATGGAGGAGGAGAAAAGAGAGGGAGGGGGGTTGGGAGAGGCAGAGGGAGGGGACTACAGCTGGGATACAAAGTGAATAAACTGTAATTAATATTAAAAATAAAAATATAATTTAAAATGTGTAAAAGTATAAAATATATCTTTCAAATAAAAAGACGGCATCACAATATCAAAACCCACAAGCAGGTGGATCAGTTAAAATAAAACAGATGAATAAAGAAAGAAAAGGTAGAAAAAAACATATATGTATTCTATATACATATATATATTCTATATATGTATGTATTCATTTTCCTTTACAAATGTAGTAGACAAAAAATTTCAAATGGTTAAACTTAACTTTGGAGAAGAATCTATAATAATCTGTAGTATGTATTTAACTGTATTGATTAATTTTCCTGAAAGTTTCTCTTCTCTGTGTCCATATACTGTGTGTCATTTAATAGTTATAAATGGAATCATCTTGAAGGAAATATTTATATAAACTAAAAAAAATCATAATTTGCCTCCATGTCCCTATCTCAGTATCTATATACTATATGCTAATTGACTAATATTATATTGTTATTAAAGTATAAACCTCATGAGGATAGAGATTATGTCCTTTGGTTCACTGACTGATCTGCTCTGAATGTGTATGCTTGGCAGATGATCATCAAGTGGTTCAGGAACAAATACCTGATTTTAAGTCTTAACTTATCGGTTGCCTAAAACAAATTCATTCTTGAAGTTGAGTGAAGAACCATGATGTCATGTAACTATTTCTTGTCAGCTTAAACATTTCCTCCTGGTAAAAGAAGAAACTATCAAACCTCAGGAAGGTAACAAGTTTAAAGGGCTCAGGAAGCTCCTAAAATTCCATGACAACTGAGAGGTCTGCCTAAGATTATAAAACAGCAACAATTTCTGAGAGAGAGGCTACTCTGAGCTCACTGATGGTTGGACCGAGATTTCTTGGAATGCAGTATTCATGAATGAGCATGCACGATGCAGCTGTCTTTGAATTATCCATGTTCTTGAAAGCAACCAATGCTTTCCTATAACTTTTACTTATGCACAGTACGTAACTCCTATCTCACGGTCTTGTAAGTCACCCCAATAAACTCTAACCCCTATAAATCTATGAATTAACTGAGACTTCAGTGAACTCATTTTATTTATACTTTTTGTTGTTGCTATATTTTGTTTTGTTTCATTATTTGCTTGATTTTGTTGTTGCTAATTCTATAAGAATATTGAATAGAGGTTTGTCCATATTCTCACCCACTGTCCCTCCTCCCAGATCTACTCCTCTTACCTACCAACCTGACTTTGTCTCCTTTTCACCCATCAAGCCCGGTTTGTGCTGCCTACGTACTCATGGATTTGTCATTTTCTACTGACACATTGCCCACCTACCAATGGCAACATTCTGACACAAAACAGACTTGCCATCTTCCAGCAGCTATCTATTGGCAATGACTCTGTCACCAGAGCTAGACCTTTATGCTTACCTCCTGTTTTTATGATAGTGTTTGGCTTAGCTTGAGTTTGCATGAGGCATGTGATGCTTTTATGATATGTTATGTTACCACTGCTGTGAGTTTATACGTGCAGCTGCACTGATGTGGCTGGAAGACAGTGATCCTTGCATTTGTTTACTGCCCATGGCTCTTATGTTCTTCCTGCCACCTCTACTGCAATAATCTATGAGACCTGGAAGGAAGGAGTTCAGTATAAGTTGTTCCGTTTAAGACTGAGCATTTTCCAGGCTGTTATTCTCTGCACCTTGGTCAGGGGTGGACCATTGTGCTAAACACCATTTATTAAGAATAGAAGCTTCTGTGATGAGGGTTGAGAGATGCATTAATCTGCGGTAATAGCAATAAGTTTTGGGGACTCAGTTTAATATCATTTACATTTAGCAGAATGATGGTAGAATGTTTTTCTCTTAGGCCCATGACATATCTAGCCACAAATTCTTCATGCAACATTGATTCCGGGTACATACTTCAGAGCTCTGCTCAGGGCTTGTTAGACCCCTAAGCCTGGCAGAGCAGGTGACATGGCAGTTTTTCTTTTAGTGACTACAAGCCAGGCAGGAAATGACAAAACAGACCAGTTGAGCTCCTGATTTGTGAGAAGTGCTGAATGGCAGCTCCATGGCTGCTCCCAGGATATGGAAGCTGATGTGCCTGCCCTTGCTGCCATACTTCAACATCCCATTGGATTATTATCCCTCTGAAAAAAATTAAGTCCAAACAAACTCTCTCTCTCGCTCTCCTCTCTCACTCTCTCTCGCTCTCTCTCGCTCTCTCTCGCTCTCTGTCGCTCTCTCTCGCTCTCTGTCGCTCTCTCTCGCTCTCTGTCGCTCTCTCGCGCGCTCTCTCTCGCTCTCTCTCGCTCTCTCTCGCTCTCTCTCGCTCTTTCTCTTTCTCTCTCCTTCTCTCTCTGGGTTTCATTTACCCATGGTGTTTTAGCAAAGCAACAGAAAGAAAGCTAACATTATTTTTTAAACAAAGTATGGTATGTCTACAAAATTGTCTCCTAATTATTTGTCTCAGAATACTGCTGTTATCAGCCTTGGGCGTGGAGGAGTACTTATCTTTTGCAGTAGGCAGTGGTTACTTCAGAGACTCAAAACCAGTTCGTCTCCCAAGAATAAGTGAGTGTTGATGTGCTTGGTGATCAATGTAAAAAAAGTATCATCCTCACTCAATATTCAGATACATCACAAAAGAAGAGGTAGAAAGAATGTAAGACTTAAAGGAATTGATTGATTGTTGTATAGATTTCTCCTCCAAATTGAAACATTGTCTCCTCAAAGAATAGAAAGTTTGAAGAATCTAACAATAATTACTAGGCCCAGTAATATCAGAAAGTTATACAACTCTCAAGGCTACTTCTGGAATTCACAAAGAAAGGGGAAAAAATGACTGGAGGTGAGGAGACTCTTTGGTGTAACTTTCTAAAAGATGGACAGAGATGCAGCTTTGATCATCACCCGTTGTCTTTGAATTCTTTCTGCTCCTGTTGTAACCTTAATAAACATCTGCTTTACCAAGCTGGACTTATATGAAATCATTTCTTTGTTTTTCATTTGGTGCCCCATTTGCAGCGAATAGATATTTGTTCAAATATCCTCAGAAAACTTTACAACACACCATCAGGTTTTAAGCCAAATTGGATATTGATGACCCGTACAGACCTTTAGAAAAAATGCAAAGGTAACTAGAACATGTTACAATTCTTGGAAAGAATACTATCCCCAATAGAAAAAATGGGAAGCCTTGAAAATATCACTTTTGCAGCAAAGGCAGGACAGTTAATTAAAAAACCACACAATTTTTTGTGCCTGTGGCTATCATAAACAGCAAGTTGGCTTCTGTATTCTCATGTCTCTGTAAAAAGTGAATTTCAATTTCGGATAATCTCAGATGAAAAAAAATGTATCTCACAGTTGGTCTAATATTCAGAGTGTACCTGCTCATGTAAGAGATTTTCATGGTCTATTTAAGTAAACTCAGAATCATCTAGAAAATGTGCTTCTGGGCATGCCTGTGAAAGTGTTTCCAATGAGGGTTAACTGAAAAGAAAAGACTCAACATACATATATACGATTCTGCATTTCTGAAACGTATATAAAGAAGGAAAGGAGCTGAACATTCGCATTCAACGCTCTCTGTGCTGCCTTATGCACCTGCTTCCATCCTACCCTACAGTCATGAATTGTACCTTCAGATTTCAAATAAAAATGAACAATTTTTTCTTTAACTTTCTCTTGTCTGGTGTTTTGTCAAAGAAATAAAAACTAAAACTAATACAAAAAAATGGTGCTGAATTGGTTTGCTGCTGAAATAAACTTGACTGTTGTTTGTTTACTAGCTGTAGGTGAAAAGTTGAAGAATTTGTAGCTGCTCATGAGTAAAACCATGGATTATTATAAGTAGAGACTACTGGACCATCTTGTAGAATTGTGAAGACCAGAATTCACCACCATTTTAAAAATTTCAAAAAGAACAAGAATTCTACTCTTAAGGGGGCCATTCATATTATGTTATGGCAAAGAATGTGTGCATATTCTTCCCATGGGATGAGAAGACAAGTAAGTGAGACTGAATTCAGAAGTAAAGAAGTAATTTGTTTGGAATAGAAATGTTTAGACAGAATAATATTTAGGTTAGGTCATAGCTCTTATCAGGATCTATTATGAGTGAAAGAAAATGTGGAGCAGAATATTACAAAAGTGTGCAATTTGAACAAGAAAATAGTATGGGCAAGCTTAATGTTGCAATCAAGCTGTTTGCTGAGAAAGCTGGTGTGATATTATCCCCATTATCAAGAAACCTAGTATTATACATTAAAACAGTGGTACAAGTACCTGAGGTAAAGATTCTACCCACCGAAGCCCCCAACTTACGTAAACATAAGTAAGTGTAAAATGAGAAATCTTGAATTTAGAACACAAAGGGAGATTTTTCTTGCTTGCAAACAAACACTGAAGAAAGTGTTTTTTTTAAATTGATCACAAGGTTCACCAAATATTGAATATATATATATATATATATATATATATATATATATATATATATATATATATATTGTGTGTGTGTGCATACTCCTTGACTTTTGATACAGTATAGGTACAGCAACCCTACGCTCCTGCCACCACCCTTTCCCTGAGCCAGAGTAAATATCTCCGTTTCAAAGTGGTTTTGGCAACTCTACTGTCACGGCGAATAGTAATAGCTGTTACAGTTACTTTCTTATTTTTTCACACCTTTCCTGTATTTCATAGTTAGTACTGAAGGTTTCTAGAACCCTTTATAATGCAAAGTAATTTTTTTAGAATACTCCTTTGCACTCAGATGTTTTAAATGTTTAAAATAGTGCCAGTATAGTGAAAGTCCATGATAGCATAAGCAGCAAACAAGATAATGTCTTTTAGTTTGTGGTTATTCATTTTTTCTAAGATGTATCATGCAGCCTTGGCATATAAGGCTCATAATTTCACACACTGTATAAAGTAACAGAGTTGAAAGAACTTTGCTTTATAGTAGGGTTTTAAGCAATACAAATGTATCTACGATTTCTATTTCATCCCATTTGCATCATTTGATCAACTGATGAAATTTACTAGCTGATCAGAGAGCTAAGAAAGAGTAATTATTATTATTAACAGCAAGAAGAGAGATTCAGAGAACAGAACAGAATGAAACACACTTTAAATTAATTTAATGTTGGCAAAGAGTCTTGAAAAGTGAGGGCTGTTTATTTATTCTGGCTAACAAATGAGACAAAACACCACAACCTTCCTTGGTCAATTGCATTATAAAGCAGAATATATATAGCAAATTAAGACACTAATACATGCTGCTTAAATTGAAATCAGAGCCTTACATGGCACAATGATCTGTAGCTTTATAACAAAACAGCTAAAGGTAAATAACTGAACTCTATGAGAGTCAAGTTGAGGAATTACATGCTAAGAGTCAATGGGAAAAGTGTTCTGTGCCCCTGCAAAGCTGCACTTTCATTCCCACTGTTAAGACAGAAACAAAGCAGATGTGCTGTAATTCACATTGTATGAATAAGTACCCATCCACTATCTCAAGCTTCATTGTACAAGCATAATTACAGGAGAAAACTAAAGAGTTAAATTACCCAGGTATGTCTCTGAGTAGTTATTACTGTGTGACTGAGAAATAAAGCCATTCATGTGTCTCAGCTTCTTGATATATAAAAACACATAACAATTCATCTAGCCTACTGGTGCTGGGAGCATAAAAAAGAAAAGCAAATTAATAAACAGTTCTAAGTCTGTACTTGGTACATAATACACTCTCTATAAGTGGTATGCTATTTTAATCATGCACAAGATCAAATATTCTCAACCCTCTGACTAAACTAGGCATTACAAGTTTATGTATAATATCAGGCTAGTAGTTACTGTTTCTTTCTCTTTTGGATTTTGTTTTTATTTATAGTGATTAATGAAGTTGCTTTGCTTTGGTCCTGATACTTTTGGGATGAAGCATTAAAACATGTTGGGAACTGTAAACATATTATGTCTTTATTTTTGTCTGCAAATATACTACACAAGTATTGTTTTCCAGTAATTTTTTTTGTAAGTCAGCTTTCTCTTGCTATGGCAGAATACATACGAAATGTCTATTTTGTCTCAAAGTTAGATACTGCAATCCATGATTATTTGAACCATTACTTTGGGACCTATACTGACACAAAATATTATGATGGAGGAAGACAAAGAGAGAACTGGATGGGACCCAAATATTATCAAGAACATCTGCCAACTTCCAACTAGGTGTTACTTGATGGTACTAGGGATCAAACAATTAAGAGATGGGTCTCAGGGGATGTTTAGCAAAACCATAACTGTTGTGGATATAAACAAATTTATGTTTTAATCCCAGGTACAGAATATGGGACTGATTCAGATAGTCTACAGAAGTAACCTATTTGTCTCATGTGGGATCTGAGAGGAGCTCTTTGCCAGATGCAGATAGTTTAAATCTGAGGACTCTGGAGAGAGAATAAATGCCAGAGCCCAGAGTGTTGTGGTGCTCCTAGTAAGAACAGGGCTGCTGCTGCTTCACTCATGAGGCTCCTGTTGCTATTGATGCAGTGAGACAAGGACTTGACAGGCTTTAAGGAACATGATGACCCCTACCAGCAGGAAGCATCTAAGAGAACTACACCCCATCTCCCACTAACCCTTTCTCTCTTCTTCCTGGTGTTGGGGTGCTGGAAGGCGTTGGAGTGGATTAGAGAGACAGAGATATAAGAAATATAAACAAGAGAGTTTTTTTAAAAGTATGCTAACACATAACTACTTAAAAAAATAACTAGCACCAAGGACTATTTTAACTTGCCCATAGCTTAATTTAAAAAGTAATTTCTTTGGGTTAGAAAAACTTAAGACTGCACAATACTATTTGGAATTGTTGTTACTGATGATGGTGATGTAGTTCTACAATAAGAAAGAGCAAATGAGACATAAAGAAATATGAAATGTATAGTTTAAAGAGAAAAAAAAATATATATATATATGAAGCTTAATGTTACAGTCAAGGTTCATGTTGGAAGAGAGGTCGGAATTTTTAATGAGATTAGCACCATTAAGGAGGTGTCTGCTTTGCCCTGGAAAAAAGAAAAGATACTTTCCGACTGCAGAAAGAGAGTCTGTACCCACTAGGAATTTTGTGTCTTCTGAAAACCTAGCTATTGCCTCCTTCTTTTAACTTCTGATCATTTTCTAGTATACACTGGTCCTTCTTGTCACAAGTTATTTCAAGTGCTATTCCTCTTTAGATTTCTCTGACAGCACCTCCCATGATATCCAAGACTGTAGCCCATAAAAAGAACAGTGACAACATTCTATACTTCATAATATGAAACATTCATCTATGAATCTATGATATTTTGTGGACCAATATCTCCTGAAGCTTGCTGAAAGTTTCAGATGTCTGAGCAAAAGAAGTGATCTTCAAGTTTATAATCCACTCATGACTAAGATCCATTGTTAAGGACAAATCAATAAACACAACATGTTGATTACATTCATGCAGATTAACAACACTAAAAGAAGAACCAAAACAAGAACAACAACAATAGCTAATAATAATAATAAAACAAAGACATGACTACACCAAAGAACAATTTGTGTTCAAAATCTCAAACAATAGCAACTCACTAGTCTAGAATGCAAATACAAAAGGGATAGCTCCAGATAAGCTGATCTTGAAGCCATTTTTTTCTATAATATCAAGCATGTGAGCAATATAGTGTACTTCAAGTACAAGCAATCCATTTCTATGAGTATGTATTTTAGTCTCATGTCATTTATATATATATATATATATATATATATATATATATATATATACAATTTTTACGTATATGTATGTATATTTCTTTTTTTATTTTTATATCAATCAGAGGTTAGGTACTTTGCAGCCCCGGCATAGCCCCCTTCCTCTTTCTCTCCCACTCCCCCCATCCCTCCCTCATCTCCTCCCCGCCCACTCCAAGTCCACCAAGATCAGATAGGAAGATTGAATAGACCTATATCCCCCAAGGAAATACAAGTCATCAACAGCCTCCCTACGAAAAAAGCCCTGGGCCAGATGGTTTTAGTGCAGAATTCTACCAGACCTTCAAAGAAGTCCTAACACCAATTCTCTATAAAGTGTTCCACAAAATAGAAATGGAAGGAAAATTACCGAACTTTTTCTATGAAGCCACGGTCACCTTGATACCTAAACCACACAAAGATCCAACAAAAAAAGAGAACTTCAGACCTATCTCTCTTATGAACACTGACGCAAAAATACCCAATAAAATGCAAACCGAATCCAAGAACACATAAAAGATATCATCCACCATGACCAGATAGGCTTCATCCCAGGCATGCTAGGGTGGTTCAATATACACAAATCCATCAATGTGATCCACCATATAAACAAACTGAAGGAGAAAAACCACATGATCATCTCCCTAGATGCTAAAAAGCATTTGACAAAATCCAACACCCATTCATGTATTTATATTTCTAACAGAATATAGAGTGAAAAAATAGTAAAACAGTGACACAAAGTCCATGTGGATTTCAGCATACATTCTATTCCTGCTTCCTACCCACTGTCCTATGGAATGTTCTTTCAGACATTATTAAGATCAAAAAGCATAAGGAAAGCTTTACCCATTCATGAATTGAATACTCAAGAATTTGTCTCATCTGTGTATCTAATCTAAACTCATATTTTTTATGACAACTTCATGCAATCTGTCACGTTTCACTCAAAATGAAGCAGTACATCAGAATAAAGAATAGCTTTACATTTTCAGTTAACCCTCCTTTCAATTAGGTGAGTTAGTTTTGGAAAATAATGGTTACCCTAACAAACACCTCAAATGATACTAAAGCAAACAGGGCTGACAACTCCCTCAACCTGGGTGTCTCCTGCAGGATTTACAATGGCATGGCTTTCCTTTTTAGCAAATTAAACCTTATGCCATGACTTAAATTAAATACCACCCCCTCTCCTCACTCTGCAGAGGAGACTGACCCCACATGCATGAGATGAGGAGCACGGATAGGAAACAGAACAGAGTGAGAGCTCCCCAACCTAAGAGGCATCGCATGGCTAAGTCAGATGGGATAAACCATCAATTCCACTTAAGGCTTTCCACAAAAGATGCAAAATGCAGCAGATTTAAATATATGAAGAAATTTTTTTATATACCACATAAAACTGACTGGATGCCAAAATTGTACGTTTCTCTGCTGCGCAAGCACTTTATGTGGAATGTGATTTTTATTCTGCCTTTACATGTTTGTTATGAGTGAGTTTTGTAAAAATAATTCACCAAGCCTAGATAATAAAAACTTTAAAATGTACACAAATGGGCATGACTAATGCACACAGAAAACTATACTTCTATACATGTGATATGCGTCATAATCTTTCTATATATTTCAATAAAGCTAAGTATGTGTCCATTGTTTTAGCTATTGTAAGAGCACATCTTTCCATGGGACTAATCTAAAAGTCATAGAACAAGCAGTTCTTAGTTTTATAGACTTGTTTGCCAGGAAATTTTCTGAGCCTGTTTCCTATTTTTTACTTGGCATTGGTGTCTATATTAAGAAATTACTTCTCCATAGGAACCTGAAAATGCACAATTCTTATGAAAATATCTCAACTATTATTAGATTGACATTTTAAATGAGATATATGCATTTGTTATTACCCAAGTAAGACAAAGGATATGGAAAGCTTTGATTCCTAAGCTAGTGTGATGCTTTCCAGTGTAGTACAAGGAAATACAGTTTTAAGCACAGTGAATTATGAGGCAAGGCTGGATCCTGATGAACTGTGAGAATTAGATTCTGAGTTTCAGGCTGCTTTTATAAATGTGACTTTTTTATCCACAGTTAAATTATATACTTGTAATCTCTTAATAGAAAACCTGAGGCATATAAAAGTGCATAATCTAAGAACACTTGCATAGTTGTGCTTTTGTCAAGAACTAACAATTATTAACTTAGGAGAATGTTATTCATTGCCATGGTAGAATATTATAATTATTAAATAATATCTCATTTAATGCCTATTTACTTATTTATTTATAATTTCTTATTTTGGGTGAACGTGATATTACTTGAGCTAGGTAAAAAGGAATTTCAGGAACAATCTTTAATGAGGAAGAGATAAACAAACTAATTTTTAAAATTAATTAACAACTTTTACATATATTATATATTTTAAGAATTCCATACATGTGTACTATATTTACTTCATTTCCACCCTAACCTCCTTCTCTTCCTATAACTCTGCCTCCCTCTTACTCTCAAATTCACGACTTATTATTGTTATTACATATATAATCATAGGGATATACTTGTATAAATTTTTTGTTTAATTTAGTGTTGTTTGGATATATATATATCATATATATATATATATATATATATATATATATATATATGAACGATTTTTAGCTTTAATTATCACTCTTTTTCGCATCCAGACCACAGTTTCCCCTCCCTACTCTCCTCCCAGGCTCTTCCTCCCCACTTGCCCTCTGTCCTCAACCCCATCCACTTCTCTCTATATCTTCTTAGAAAAGAGCAAGCCTCCCACGGATATCAGGTCAACATGGCGTATCAAATTGCAGTAAGACTAGGAACCTCCCATCAATTAAGGCAGGAGGATGCAACCCAGTATGAGGAAAAGTGTACCAAAGTCAGGCAAGAGAGTCAGAGACAGTCCCTGCTCCCACTGTTGGAAAGCCCACAAAAAGACCAAATTATACAACTGTAACATATATGCAGAGGACTTAGGTCAGTCCCAAACAGGCTCCATGGTTTTCAGTTCAGACTTTTGTGGCAATCACTAGGAACCCAGATTAGTTGATTCTGTGGGTTTTCCTGTGCTGTCCTTGACCCCTTTGGCTCCTCTAATCCTTTCTCACAGGACTCCTCAAACTCCTGATTTTTTTTTCTTTTTTTTTTCTTTTTTGCCATTCATGTTTATTTTTATTGTAGGTCTCTGAACTATCTAGCCTCTGGATCATAGTCCTCCAGGAGGTGTCAGCAGGTGGCTGCATCTCTTTGCATGGATGTCAAACTAGAAAAGTGATTGGTCGGTCATTCATTGGTTGGCCATTCCCACCTTTTCTGTGCCACCTTTGACCCAGCACACCTTGTGGGCAGGACAAATAATAGGTTTAAGATTAAGTGGCTGGGTTGGTGTCCCAGTCCCTCTACTAGAAGTCTTGTCTGCTTTCAGAAGGTTGCTGGTTCAGGCTCTGTATGCACCATTACTTGGAGTCTAAACTAAGGTTACCCTCATAGATTCCTGGGAGTTTCAATTGCACAAAGTTTCTAGCTCATCCCTGAGATGCTCAGCTACCCCAAATTCCAGTTGTCTTTCCTAGTACCCCTCCCTCCATCCTAATTCCACCTGATTTTTCTTATCTCCTTCAACCCCATACTCATGATGTCTATTTGATTTCCCTTTCCCTAGGAGATTCATGTTTTACATCCTGAGCCCTCCTTGGTACTTAGCGTCTATGATTCTTCAGACTATAGCATGGTTATCCTTTACTGCATGGCTAATATCCACTTATAGGTGAATACATACCATATTTGTCCTTCTAGGTCTTAGCTGAGGTCTTTGATCCACTTGAACTTGAGTTTTGTGCAGGTATAGATATGGATCTATATGAATTCTTGTCCATGCAGACATTCAGGTATAATAACACCTGAATTAATTAGCTGAGATGCTTTCGGTTTTTTCATTGTATGATTTTTCTCTTCTTTGTCAAAAATCTTGTGACCATGAATGTGTGTATTTACATCTAGGTATTTGATTTAATTCAGTTGATCCACTTGTCTGTTTTTATACAAATACCATGTGGTTTTTATTACTATAGCTTTGTAGTAGAGCTTGAAATTAAGGATGGTGATACCTTCAAGAGGTCTTTTATTGTACATGATTGTTTTAGCTATTCCGGGTTTTTTGTTTTCTCTATATGAAGGTGAATTTTATTCTTTCAAAGCTTGTAAAGAATTGTTTTGTAATTTTGATGGAGGTTGTGTTGAATCTCTAGATTTTCTTAGGATATCCAATGTTACTATGTTCATCCTACTGATCCACAAACATGAGAGATCATTCTGTATATCTAATATCTTTTTCAATGTCTTTCTTTGAAGACTTGAATCCCTTTCATACAGGTATTTCACTTGTTTGTTAGAATTATACCAATATATGTTATTTATATTATTTGTGGCTATTGTTAATGGTATGGCTTCCCTGTTTTATTTCTCAGCCCATTTAGTATTCCAATATAGGAGAGATACTGATAGTTTTTATTTATTTATTAATTACTTAATCTTGTGTTCAGCCACTCCTCTGAAAGTGTTTATCAGCTGTAGGACTTCTGTGGTAAAATTTTGTGGTTGCTTATGTATACTATTATGTCATCTTCAAATTTAACTACTTCCTTTCCAACTTGAATTTTCTTGCTCTCCTTCAGTTGTCTTGTTCTACCTAGGACTTTAAGTAGCAAACTGACCTTTAACATAAAGAAGTGTAGAATTACGTCAAAAGTTTTTAGTATTTTAAAACAAGATTATGTGTTTTGTGTTTATAATGTTCTAAATAATTCTAAAAGGTATAAAGTTCTTTTAGTGACTTAATTTAAGCTCATTTTTTGAAACTAGTTTGCAAAAAAGACTAATTAGGAAATGGAATAAAGATTTAAAACGGTTTTGAAATGTCATTAAATTAATTCAAATTGTTTTGATTGCATTTATGATTATATCCCATACAAAATTTATTCTTTATCCATAACTAACAACATATTAGAATGAATATGCTAGTTGTTCATTTATTTTAAAGTTATGTGGTTCAGAGTTGCTCTGAATGGTCTAAATTTAATCTGTTTCACAAAGTGATAGGCACTAACAGCAAATTTGTTTTGTTTTTTTTTCTGCAGAAATTTCACTTATATAAATAATCCATTCATATCTTTCAGGAAACAAAAATAAGGCTGATTCATCTCTGGTAGGAAAATTTGCATGTATGCATGGTATCATGTGTCATGTACATATAAACGCATGGGTGATCTTTAGAACAAATGAGTCACTTTAAGGATGCTCTATCTATTGTGGTCGAGATCTGAAATCAACACCAACCAAGTTACCCTGCGGGAAAGTTTGTTAATTGCAAACTATCCCTTCAAGTACTTGGCAATGTCTTCTAGACTTTGCAGAGAGTTATTTGATTAAAACTGTCAGGAAGTCAATGAATGATTATTCACCAAAGCTCCACAACTCTTCACCCATTAAGCTGATTATGAAAATATATTGGGTCAGTTAATTTATATAGGAAACACAATGTACTTGGTGGATCCATTTCAGTGTTTCTCAAGAGCTGAAGTGCTGTAAAACCAAGGTTTTCTCCAGATTTCTCTTTATACTTTGGAGAGGTATATTCTTTTTTCTTTTTATATACATTATTACTTATTTATTTATTTTTAATTAAAAGTTTTTATCCAAGATCCAAGGTGGCTGCCACTAGAGGACACTGTGTCTGAGGAGTAGGACAGCAGAAACAACTCAGCGACCAGGAGACTGAACTCTGGGACCTAAAACGCCAGCATCTGTGATTGCCAGGTGAGCAGAACTCCCACGGTGAGAAAATCAAGTGGGAAAACCCTAGGGACACCCAGTTATTCCCCGGAAAAACCTCCGGGTGACCAGCAGCGCACAGCTCTGATCTGAACGAGCAGCTGCGCTGGGTGCCCGCAGCCGCCATAACAGACTGGATCACACAGTCTCGCGGGCAGTCTAAGGAGGAACCGGGTGCCGTTTTCACTGAACTGCACCCTACGAGCTCACACTGCACCCGGGTTCTGCTTCAACCAACGGGTGTGCGGCGGGCACGAACCTATCGCAGAACCACACCAGTCTGAGAAAGGTGGGGGACCGTTTTGACCAGTTTGCACTCCACGGGCGCGAGCCACACGCTTCCGACAGCAAAACCTCAGTCCCTGTGCCAGTCCGCTGGCAAATCTGGGAGGGACCTGAGTTCTGCTTCAACCCACGGGTGCACGGTGGGCGTGCACGGATCCCAGGAGCCACCCGAGACTGACAAAGTCCAGGGACCATCTTGTCCAGACCGCACACTAAGGGCCAAAACCTCAGTCCCTGTGTGTGTCCACAGGACAGACAGAGAAGGCCTAGGGCACCATTTCAGACAGGCCTGCATTCAGCGGAGGCACACCAACCCAAACCCATTGTGTGTGCCCCAAATATCATCTCAGACCGTGGTGCACAGCCCCTGGCCCAGAAGGGGGAGCCAAATCTCCAATCCAGGGGAGAGCCCTTAGAAACAAACCCAGGGCTGAGCACAAAGACCCCAGCTGACATCTCAAAAGACTGAGGAGCAAGACTTCCAGACCAGAGGGGTGACCAGTCTGCAGTGCTCACAGCTTCTAGCACAGAGCACAAAGCCGGACACACAGAGCCCACAAAAGAGTTCAACTGAGACAACAAAAAACAATAACAAACCACTGGAAATCCCTGATCTTATTGAAGAATACTCCTGACACAAGAGACTGACAGTTTCAGACTGAAGTACAGCCTTAAAGCACAAACAGCTCCCTGATTATATATAAACAAATGCCCAGAAATTGGTGAAAGAACTCACC
>CM053752.1:93044718-93065508 GCA_028658305.1 Pachyuromys duprasi | reverse complement strand
TAGAGGATTATAGAATGGCAGAAAAACACTTAAAGAAATGCTCAACGTCCTTAGCCTTCAGGGAGATGGAAATCAAAACGACACTGAGATTTCACCTTACACCCACAGGAGCATGCCAAGGAGGACCTCTGGGGGGGTCAATGTAGCGATGTATCAGAGCAGATATTAAGACTCGCCATCAAGACTTTGGTAGAGGGCAAGAAGTAATGATAGATCTGGGGGAGGTTGGTGAAACTTGGGGAGAACAAGAGCTCCACAAAGACCAAACTGAGCAGGGCATAGGGGTCTTGTATGAGATGGTTTCTACAATCAAGGACCATGTGTGGATATGGCCTGGAACCCCCGCTCAGATGGGGCCCATGATAGCTCGGTGTCGGACTGAAGACCCTAGTGAGGGAAACAGGGACTGTTTCAGTCATGATCTTGATGGCTGAACCTTTGACCCTCCCCCATACAAGCTGGGGAGTGACAGACTGGCTAGATCCCAGGGGAGGGCATTGCAGCCAGCCCTGAGGAGACAGGATGAGCTGGATTTGGATGGAAGGGGAGGAGGTCCTCCCCTGTTGGTGATCTCCAATGGGGTGGGGAGGAGGGAGGTGAGGGAGGGAGTAGGAGGGTGGGAGGGAATGAGGGAGGAGGCTACAGGTGGGATGCAAAGTACCTAACCTATGATTGATATAAAAATACATTAATTAATATAAAAAAGTTTTTATCCTTATCATCATTTCCTAAAATTTATTCAATTTGTAGCCTGGCTCTGTCCCCATCCCTTGTCTCCTCCCAATCCCACTCTCCTTCTCTCTTCTCCCCCTATTCCCCTCCCCTAGCCCACTGATATGTGAGGTCTTCCATATTCACCCCCTTCTATTTGACCTTAGCCTATCAGGTCTCATCATGACTGGTTGCATTGTCTTCCTCTGTGGCCTGGCAAGGCTGTGCCCGCCCCCCAGGAGGAGGTGATCAGAGAGCCTGACACTGAGTTCATGTCAAAGAAAGTCCCTGGTCCCTTATTAGTGAACACACTTAGAGACTGAGTCGATGGGCTACATATGAGCTGTACTCTCCATGCATTGTCCTTGCTTGGGGTATCAGTCTCTGAAGGTCCCCCAGGGCTCAGTTATTTGGGGTCTGTTGGTCTCCTTTTTGAGCTCCTGACCCCTCTAGGTCTTTCTATCTCTCCCTTCTTTCGTAAGATTCCCTGCACTCTGCCCAAAGTTTGTCTATGAGTCTTAGCATCTGCTTCCATAACCTGCTGAGCATATTTTGGATATATGCCTAGGAGTGGTATAGCTGGATCTTGAGGTAGCAATATTCCTAAATGTCTGAGAAAGCACCAGATTGATTTCCAAAGTTGCTGTACAGTTTACATTCCCACCAGCAATTGAGGAGGGTTCCTTTTTCTCCACATCCTTTCCAGCAAGTATTGTCACTTGAGTTTTTGATCTTGACCATTCTGATGGGTGTAAGTTGAAATCACAGGGTTGTTTGATTTTCATTTCCCTGATGACTGAGGATGTTGAGCATTTCTTTAAGTGTTTCTCTGCCATTAGTTTTTCCTTTGTTGAGAATTCTCTGTTTAGTTTTGTGCTCCATTTTTTAATTGGAGTACTTGATTTGTTTCTTTTTAATTTCTTGAGTTCTTTATATATTCTGGTATTTAGCCCTCTGTCAGATAATAAGGTTGGTGGAGATGCTTTCCCAGTCTGTAGGCTGTCATTTTGTTTTGATGACAGTGTCCTTTGCTTTACAGAAGCTTTTTAGTTGCATGAGGTCCCATTTATTGATTGTTGATCTTAGAGCCTGGGCTGTTGATGTTCTGTTCAGGAAGTTGTCTCCTGTGCCAATGAGTTCTAGGATCTTCACCACTTCTTCTAAGAGGCTTTGTGTGCCTGGTTTTACAATGAGGTCTTTGATCCACTTGGGTTTTAGTTTTGTGCAGGGTGATGAATATGGATCTATTTGCATTTTTCTACATGTAGACATCCAGTTAGACGAGCACCAGTTGTTGAAGATGCTGTCTGTTCTTTCCATTGTATGGTTTTGGCTTCTTTGTCAAAAATCAAATATTCATAGATGTGTGGGTTTATGTCTGGGTCTTCTATTTGATTCCATTGATCCACCATTTTGTTTCTATGCCAGTACCATGCAGTTTTTATTACTATTGCTCTGTAGTACAGCTTGACTTTGGAACAGATTCTCCTTTGACATCTAAATCAGTTCTCTTCAAATAAATTTTGTCTCTATGCTTTTGGAAAACATACATAGATATTTTAAATCTTCCCTGTTGCCAAAGGACAACTGTCTTTACAGATGGATATTACTACTTTTCTTTCAAATGGCAGTGAGGGACTGGTTCCTTACCTGTCACTGAGTAAAAGAATTGCTTAGAAAAAAAAACTTTGATAATTCTGAAACCATTTTCAAGGTTTTATGAAAACATTTGTTTAATATTAACCAAAAGTTCTTTTGATTATAAGATCTCCCAGAAAATAGAAGATATTTTTAATAATGACTGCTGACTTTATATCTTAGGCAGGCACATTGTATGGTATAATTTCACAGAATATTTCTTGAGATTTACTTTTTCAAAAGTCAAACACTGCTATTATTAGCTCATGAGAATATGTTATGTTTTTATCAGTTTTATTTCAAGAGCATTATTTAATTAAGTATAAGTTTTAATACTTTAAAAAGGTTTCAGAAATGTTTTGTGTCCTAAAAGCAACTGTCCTTGATGCAAACTGTTTGTGAAATAACTACTAGAAGCTAGGACCATGTCCTGAACTTAGTATAAGCATCCTGTATTTATATCATTTTTACCCTCCAACTCTTATCATATACCCACTCACTTTCAAACTCATAACCTCTTTTTCTGTAATTTTCTCTCTGTATCTCCCCATTTTGTTGGTCTCTATTTCTGTCTTTCTGTCTCTGTTTCTGCCTCTTTTTGTCTCAGTCTCTGTCTTTGCCTCTCGCTGTCTCTTTCTCTCCAAAACACACACACATACACACACACACACACACACACACACACACACACTGACTCCAAAATGGTTAGAGCTCACCATTTGGGACTTAATACCTTAAAAGAGGGCTTGTCCTTGGAGAAAATATAATCTCTCTCTCTCTCTCAGAAACCATTGATTACCTATACCTTTTCATCTAGTTGTAGCGCCTTGTAAATTTCTCTTGATTTACCTTGGCATGTCTTGTGGTTTGGACATTATGTAGGTCTTGTTTGGGTAACCATATTAGGTAACCATATATATGTGAGTGTGTGTGTGTATGTGTGTGTGTGTGTGTGTGTACATACATACATACACACATATATGTAAACTTTGAATGGGCACCCTGCCATCCTGTATTCTCTGTATTTTTACAACTTGGGGATCTTGTAATAGCCTCCATCTCCTGCATAAGATTATTTCTTTGATGAAGAGAGAGAGCTGTACTTATCTGAAGATATAGGGTAAGTAGTTAGAAGAGCGTTAAAGCTATTTTGACAGCTGCAGAAATGGCTCAGTGGTTTAGAGCATTTTCTGCTCTTCCGAAGGACCAGGGTTCAATTCCCAGCATCCACATGGCAGCTCACAACTGCCTATAGCCCCAATTCTAAGAAGTCTGACACCTTCACACTAATACACATAAATTAAAGTTAAATAAATTATTTTAAAACACTTTAAAAAAGCGATTTTGCTTTTGGGATACCTCACTCAGGATGATTATTTCCAAGTCCCACCATTTGCCTGCAAATTTCATGATTTCCTCTTTTTTAATTGCTAAGTGGTATTCCATTGTGTAAAAGTACCATAATTTCTGTATCCATTCCTCAACTGAGGGACATCTAGGTTGTTTCCAGGTTCTGACTATTACAAATAAAACAGCTACGAACATAGTTGAGCAAATGTCCTTGTTGTGTACTTGAGCATCTTTTGGATATATGCCTAAGAGTGGTATAGCTGGGTCTTGAGGAATCACTATTTGTAATTGTCTAAGAACGCACCAAATTGATTTCCAGAGTGGTTGTACAAGTTTGCATTCCCACCAACAATGGAGGAGGGTTCCTCTTTCTCTACAACCTCTGCAGCATGTGTTGTCACTTGAGTTTTGGATCTTAGCCATTCTGGTGGGTGTAAGGTGAAATCTCAGGGTCATGGTATATACTCACTTATATAGACCTACAGGATAGGAAGGTCATGCTGAACTCTATAAACCTAAGGAAGATAAACAAGAAGGAGGATCCAGGTTGGTATGATCAATGCTCGTTTAGATGGACAAATGGGATGGACATTGAATGTAGAAAACAAGCAACAGGACAGGAGCATACCAAAGAGGGCCTCTGAAAGAATCAATATAGCAATGTATTAAAGCAGATATTAAGACTCACAACCAAGCCTTTGGCAGAGGGCTGGGAATAATTATGAAAATAGGGGGAGTTAGTAAGACTTGGGGAGAACAAGAGCTCCACAAAGACCAAATAGATCAAGGCACAGGGGTCTTTTACGAGACGGATTCTCCAACCAAGGACCATGTATGGATATAACCTAGAGCCCCTGCTCAGATGTGGCCCATGCAGCTCAGTATCCACCTGGATACCATAGTAAGGGGAACAGGGACTATTTCTGTCATGAACTCAATGGCTGGCTCTTTGACCCTCTCCAAAACATGCCTGGGAGTAACAGCCTAGCTAGATCCCAGAAGAGGATATTGCAGCTGGCCCTGTAGAGACAAGATAAACTAGGGTCAAATGGAAGGGGAGGAGGTCCTCCCTCATCAGTGGACTTAGAGGGGAGCAGGGAGGAGATGAGGGAGAGATGGGGAGAGTGGGAGGGAATGAGGGAAGGGGCTATGCCTGGGATACAAAGTACCTAACCTGTGATTAATATAAAAATAAATAAATTACATTAAAATAAAAATAAATAAAAAAGCTATTTTGACATGGAAAAATGATACTTGTAGGTTATCCTCCAAAGTCTATGATCTCTCCAGTCACAGTTAAGTTTATAAGTCTCTTCCTGCAGAGCAGACCTCAAACTCAATTAGACCACTGTTGCTTACTCATTTTTTTCTGGTTTTCATATCTTATTCTTTCTCTCTAGCATTCTTGTTGCCTGACCATTCTTATTCCTGTCATATTCTCCTTTTTCCTTTAAAATATTTTTTGTTGTTTGTTGAGATTAATGTATAACAATATCCTTTCTTCTCTTTTTTCTTCTCTCCTAAGAGTACCATATACCTGTCTTTGATTACTTTCAAATTCAGGTTTTTTTCCTTTAATTGTTATTAGATGCATATATGTATAGAGTGCTCAATCTGTATAATATTAAATTTATACCTGATTTCAGGGCTGGCCATTTGGTATTGGGTAACTAATTGATATGCTCTTCTGTAGAGAATGCTATTTCTTCTACTGACAGCATTTTTCGATGTTTGTAGTTTTGTGTAGGGTTGAGGCCTTGTAGGATTTCTTCATCCACACGGCAATGTCTACCATTGCTGTTGCAATCTTTGTTCAGCTCATGTTTAGGCAGTTATGTTAATGAGATTTTTGTAGATGTGGATTTTGACATTTCTAGGGGACACAAACTCACAGCAGCAAGCTCACTGGTCCTTTGGTGCTTTTACAATCTCTCCATGTTTGCAAGTTCTAGAAATGTTGTGAAGAGAAAACCACTATATTTTTTTAAAACCTACTTTTTCATATTTGGCATTATTTTACCTACACATTCTCTATTTTATCCACAAGCTTTCTGAAATGTGAAATCAATACAGTTCTAAGTTGAAAAAATCACATTATTTTATTTGACTTCTCAAAGAAGCAAATACAATTCTTTAAATACAACGGATGGTATTTTCAGTATGTTTTGCTGGAGTCTAAGTCACTGTTTAGCAGCAAGAGAAGCTGATATATCCCTCCATTACAGCTCTATCTCATTTTAGAATAGGTGGCTTTGGCATCTCATATAACCACAAGCAACTGCTTTTCACAATTAGGAAAATGACAAAACACAAACAAAGCAGCAAAAAATTCCTCTCAACTCAAAATAGGCTCATTGCTGAATAAAATTCAAACAGTCCTGTTATGATAATGCTAAAAATTACAAAATTATTTTGGCAACAGAAATGTGTCAATGTCTTTGACAACAGGCAAATGTATTGAATGATTAAAATAAGTTGTGATATGATTTTTAAAATACAGTTATCCATGTAAGTACTTATTTAGTTAGGAACTTTAGAAGAAGTATTTGAGAACCATTGGTGAAAACTTAGTAAATTAACTGCTTTTAAAGACACAAGAGAAATGTAGATTCTTAGGGACAACAAATAGCATTTGAGAAGATTCACAGGTACTTATAGCCATATGGAAAGGTCAACCACTGGCCTGTGACCCAATGACCTGGAACATAAGTACCTACAAAGGAACTTACACACAAGTGCATATCCTGAGCACTCTTTTTTTTTTTTTTAATTAAAGAGGCTTTTTTTTTAAGATTTGTTATTTATACTGCACACCAGAAGAGGGCACCAGACCTCAGTATAGATGGTTATGAGCCACAATGTGGTTGCTGGGAATTGAATGCAGGATCTTTGGAGCAGCCAGTGCTCTTTACCTCTGAGCCATCTCTCAAACCCTCCAGAGCACTCTTTTGACTAGTTCGTTATGATTGACAGTTTTTTTTAGGCCACCAGGTCTAATTTTGGCATGAATGATTGTCCTGGGCTCCAAACTTAGAGAAGGTATTTGTGAAAGAAAGACACAACCATTTAGACTCATGTATACTTATATATGGATATTTTAAGATCACCCTCAGTGATTATTGCTGTTGGCGTGTGCATTTGAGTTTTATATACTTTTTTTTTAAGTGATGCTTGCTGCATACATTCCAAAACACTTTACCTTTTATCTTTGTTTTTATTTTTCCTTTTGGCAGATGAAGACATTGAAACAATAGACAATTAAATAAGATTTCCCAGCTAAGCTTCCGATCTAGACAAATATCTTCCTGCTACCCAATAAACTCTCTTCATGCTGTGTATCAGTAACAAAGTGCCATTGGTTATCACCTTAGTTTAAGTGGATTTGTTAACTCAATATCCATAATTCTACTCAAGGTTGTATAAACATACATATATATAGATATATACATAAATGATATGTAAAAGTATATTTTTATTTTTCATGGGATATACTTGCCCTTAAAAGTATCTGTTATTAATCGGAAATTAAAAATTATCTAGTTATTATATATTTTAACTTGTAAATGTGAATACTCTAGAAAAAATTGAGAAATGTGGGTAAAGGCAATTCAAGAAAAATGGAGGAATATTTTCAGACATGTAAATATAGTTGTGTGTACAAGGAATATTATAAAAATGCAAAATCATTTTGATTTGGTCGGTGAGGCAGCTTCAGTTGCTCAGAATGGTAAACTCATAATAATATAACTTAGTATACTTTGAGGCAACACAAAAGAAACCATATAAACTTTTAAACATTTAATTAATAATGGAACAACGCTAAAAAGGGACAGGCTATGACTGTATTTGCACTTTAGAACCATACTTTTGATGATACAGTGAAGTGTTAACAAAGGAGAAAGGAAGAAGTGTTTGGAATCATTGAGAAGCCTGCAGTAAGGGGAAAGCAGTTATTAATGTCAAATTTGACAAAATATTTCTCATTCATTTTCCTTATTAAACTATCATATGCTCTTTTCCCAAATTTTGGACTACCTGATGTCCCAAATATTTTTTTTGTTCTTCTTTTAATTTTTTTTACAAATTATTCATTATATCTCCAAACTGAAGCCCCCTCTCTCAACTCCTCCCAGTCCCAGTGACTTCTGTCCTTGCCTGTGTCCTTTAAGGAGGTTACAGTTGTCTGAATGAATGCATGTGTTCAAGGCACTTTGTGAATGCTGTGTGAGGCAATCCAGGAACCGGCACTGCAGATGGAAATCTGAAACGAATGGCGATGGCATGGTATTACCTCAGCAGTGTGTTATGCAGAATTTGAGGATGACTTTCAGAACCCCCTTCTACAAAAGCAGTATTAATTAAGTATTCAAACAGTAAAAATAAAAAAATAAGAATTGCCATTACCTACACCCAATGCCACCCTTAACAGTGGAAAGAGTGGTTATATTTAAGTGTATAAATGGATCATAAAATAAATCTCAACAAAGAAAAGCATCTTGTGGAAAATGCTGTCTCTTTTCATAATTTTCATTTTCAATTAAATCACCCTAGAGAGCACATCCTTTTCTATATCACCTGTTTTGAAAAGTCATACTTTGATGTAAATCACAATGGATACAGAAATGCAACAGCATTTAATGTATAATACTGAAGTCCGAATTTGCAAGCTCTTAAAATATGCTTTCAAAAGGAGAAGAGAAAAGAATTTAAACGCGTCCTTTACCGTTCACAGCACAGCCGGGCATACTTTGAAAAAGAAGTGGGAACAAAACAAATGCATCAACAGAGCCGAACGACTGTGGAAGCTTCCCATTGCTCCCAAGTGAACACAGCTGAGAGAGTTGAACACAGAGAGAACGTGAGCGGGGTTTGGCTGTATCCCATTTACCTGAAATGATGTGTAAGCTACCTTCAGCCAGAACCAGTTCTGATGGATACTAGAAATGAGATTTTAAGTTGTGGAGCACAAACACACACACACACACACACACACAGTGGGGAGAAAAGGTGCTCCAATAGCACACCTATTTGTAAACCTGTCCAGTCATTACAATAAACAAAATGGAAGCATAGTTTGATTTTGCATTAAGAGTGAGACTTTTCTGGATGTTATCACTGAGTTATTTCTGCATATGAGGCCTGAAAAGAGTAAGGATAGATTCTGTGCTAACTATGGGGTGCTTACTTTCCTTCAACGGTAATTGTCTTAGTGCCTGTTTTAATCAGTATTAACTACTAGCAATAACATGCTTTTAATTATGTTTTAAGTGAGTCATTTATTGGGCTGTTTTGGGAAGCAAATTAGTCAAAAGGAGCTGTTAATCAAAAATGTGTTACTGGCACAAAATAAATGTTCATTTAAGGAGCCATTTGAAATAAACCTGGCTCATTGCCTCTGACAACCTACAAGGACAGCAGGGCCCCTGGAGGATAGCTTCTTCAGTTCTTGCTTGGATACGCCTTGCTGCTCTCAAGTTATAAGGAGAAGCATTAAGCAGTTTAGGTCATTCATCAGCTAACTTTTACTACTGTACTCAAGAAAATGAGCCTCCTAGGAACTTCACAGCAGATCTATTCCTTCATTAGCTAAGTAATATTGAGAGAGATGTTCCTGTCACTTCCAATGGAGAAATCTATTGCACTGAATTTCTGTGGGCTCCCTTTTGTCTAGGAGCTGTCTTTGCAAATTCTAAGGTATTTAGGCTGAAAAACTAGCATAATTATCTCTGAACATTTTCCGTATATATTCATTTTCTTTTATTGAACGATCTCAGGCCAGCGAGTACCACTGGGCAAGATTATACATTTTATGTTACTCTCCAGTCTGAAGACTGGGTTTTCTCACCATTATCCACTATTACTAGCAAGTTGTAAATTGAATCACAAGTTTGGAAAATCTCTCAGAGCATTTGAATGGATGTTATATCTCCGCAGTTTTAAAAGGAAAACTAATTGAAAAATATTTTATATTGTGGTGAAAACACAAATTTTTAACATTTACTTTTATTTGTTTGTTATATAGTCTGCTTGCCTTATTGTCTTATTCACAACTTTTATCTTTTCCTTCGATCCCTTTCTGAAGCTAAAGACTACTGCAATTTAGATTTCAAGAGTGACTCTCCATGTCCTGTTCATGTCAAACTCCACTATCGATTAAAAAAACAAAACCAAACAACAAAACGGTGCCTGTTGAACAAAGTATTGTGTTTTTACATTGAGTTTATGACAATGCCTGATAAGCCACAAGCACATTACAAACATTTGCCCAAGAAACAAGGGCTGGCTCTAACATAAACTCAGTAGCTGGCTCTTTGATCACCTCTCCCCACCCCCGAGGGAGAAGCAGCCTTACCGGGCCACTGAGGAAGATAATGCAGCCAGTCCTGATAAGACCTGATAGGCTAGGGTCAGGTGGAAGGGGAGGAGGATCTTCCCTATCAGTGGACTGGAGAGGGGACATGGGAGGAGAAGAGAGAGGGAGGACTGGATTGGAAGGGGAGAAGGGAATAGGCTACAGCTGAGAAACATGGGATACAAAGTGAATAAATTGTAATAAATTTTTTAAAAATTTAAAAAAAAAACATGAGTGCATTGACATCACACTGTGTGTTATACAGAGCAAGGCAGGCAGTATTTCCAGTCAGCTAATTTTACAATCTCAAATAGGGTTAAAACAGCTTTCTTTATTCTCATTAAGCATTAAACCATCATTACATTCATTGGAAGTGCCCAGTAAGGACATCTGAAATTGTTACTCTCTATAGTAGTTGATTACCATTTCCTGGTTTTGTGATGAGTATTGTCACACTCACAGTCTTCCTACTGAAGATATTTTACTTATTTTCAACTTTTCTTCAGAGGTTATTCCTAATTTATTTTTACTTAAAAAAAAAGATAAAATGATCTCACTGTGTAAGGGATGGTTGACTGAAATTCAATGCATAATCTAGGCTGACCTCAAATTTGAGTTCCTCATACTTAAGCTTCCTGAGTGCTAGGGTTACAATTAAGTTATCCCATGCTTGGTCTCTTCCTTCTTTCTTTCTTTCTTTCTTTCTTTCTTTCTTTCTTTCTTTCTTTCTTTCTTTCTTTCTTTCTTTCTATCTTTCAATTTTACTTTGTATCCCAGATGTAGCTCCCTCCCTCACCTCCTCTCAATCTCACCCTCCCTCTTCTCCTCTTATGCCCCTCCTCTAGTCCACTGATAGGGGAAGACAACATCCCCTTCTGTCTGACCCTATCCTATCAGGTCTCATCATGACTGGCTGCATTGTCCTCCTCTGTGGCCTGGAAAAGGCTTCATCATTGCGGGAGCCGATAAAAGAGCCAGCCACTGAGTTCATGTCAGAGGCAGTCCCTGTTCCCCTTACTAGGGAACCCACTTGGACAATGAGCTGCCATGGGCTACATCTAAGCTGGGGTTCTAGGTTATCTCCATGCATGGTTCTTGGTTGGAGTATCTGTCTCTGCAGAGACCTCTAGGCCCAAATTTTTTTTATTCTGTTGGTCTCCTTGGTGAACTCCTTATCCCTTCCAGGTCTTTCTATCTCCCCCTTCTTTCATAAGATTCCCTGCACTCTGCCCAAAGTTTGGGTATAAGTCGCAGCCTCTGATTTGGTACCCTGCTGGGTAGAGTCTTTCAAAGACTCAATGGACTTGAGTAGAAGACCCAGAAATTAACCCACATACCTATGGATGCTTGATTTTTGACAAAGAAGCCAAAACCATACAATGGAAAAAGGGTAGCATTTTCAACAAATGATGCTGGTCTAACTGGATGCCTACATGTAGAAAAATGCAAATAGATCCATATTAATCAGCCTGCACAAAACTAAAGTCCAAGTGGATCAAAGACCTAAATGTAAAACCAGACACACTAAATCTGTTAGAAGAAAAAAATTGGGAAGAGCCTTGAGCTCATTGGCACAGGAGACAACTTCCTGAACAGAACACCAACAGCACAGGTTATAAGATCAACAATAAATGATAAATGGGACCTCAGGAAACTGAAAACTTCTTCAAAGCAAAAGCACTGTCATCAGAAAAAAAAAAAAACAGCCTTCACTTTTGATTAAAAGAAAAAAATAACTAAATTGGAACAATTTTAAAGACTCCCTCTGTTTACATGACTCTGAACAGGGTGTTGACATAACATTCTTTTTCTTATTCAGGATGTTAGTAGGATCTAAGAAAAAGATACTATAAAATTATCTGAGAATATTAGAATAGTATGATTTTGAGGAAGAAGCTGAGAAACTCAAATTCTCCCAATCATGAATACGAGAACATCAAGACATTCACTCTGGAAGATGACAATGTATTCATAATTACACATTCTTGGATTGATTTAGTAAGAAATTACAGTCCCCCAAAACAGACGAGCCCCTACAGATCACAATAGTAAAAAAATGTTATTTTTATCCAACATCTACCTAAAGATTCAGTTTGCTGAATGTAAAACTTCAGAGATGATGACATTTTTAAACATGGTTTTGGTTTTGTTTCAGTGAAATTTATAAGTGAGAACATGCTTCTGGGTCATCCTGTATCAGTCAGTATACATCCTTAAAACATGATTTTTCCAGAACAAAGAAGACTCACAGTAACCAAATCATTATAGCTTGTGCTATTTGTTATTTTTCCTTTAAACTGTTGTAAACACGTTGTCTGGTTTAATTTAACCTTTAGCAGCTCCTGTTCTTTGTGTATAAGTGGGTAGTTTTACTAATGGTCCAGTGATTGCTACCTAACATGAATGAGGGCTTGGATTTGATCCCCAGGACTGTAAATAGTGAATAATACACTTTAAGCTTTCTAAAGACTCTTGTCACACCTTGGATGTAATACTTGAATGGAAGTCTCCAACTGAAATTTATCTCTAAGAGAAGTCAGTGAAAGATGACAGATCAGCATCAGATGGGAACATGAGTTGGAAATCCCTTTCATTATCTTACTCTGGTGGGAGAATTAGTCTTCTTAGGCTGTTCCTCTGCTAAACTAATTATTTTAAAATACATAAATCAAAGAGAAACCATAACCAAAATATAACTACCAGGAACCAAGTTTCTATTTATACCCTCTAGTAAGTTATAATGATATAATAGTACCAAATTGACACAGTCTATTAGAAAGTTCTCTCCTGCTGTCCTTTTTAATGTTTTATTGGGATATTTAGCCATATAATATCTTTCTCATTAAAGTTTAGTGATGGGAAAATTATTGTCACCTTTCCTTCAATTGGTTTTCAGTGCAAAAATAATTAATTACGTCTATTTTAAGTAACTGGTAAATCTGTCATGATTATAAAATGTAAGCATTATTATCTCTTGCTTATTTATTAACTTGCTCATTATTTATTTATTTATTTTGGATGGAGTAGATGAATCCAGTTTCAAATTTAAGCTAGGCAAGTACTCTACCATCGATTATTTATTCCCTCAGACTTTCTGCCATTCAATCCTGTAGGCTTGGAATACTATAGAGAAGGCTAAAGTGAATGAAGAAAAAAGGAAAACCAAAGATCTTTAGGAAAATATACTCTCACTTAAGATAATATTGTAGCAGAGGAAGGACAATTTTGACTCACATTCACATTGGAACATCAGACTTGTCTCTATAAGTGGCTAATATTACAATGTAAATTTGTGTTAAAGTTGTTTCTGTATGTAATGAACAATTAATATATCGATGATTATGTACTTAATATGTATCATAACTTCCGTTTTAATAACAATAACAAGTTATGTTTTAATTTAAGTTATGTCAACTTAAATCACTTTTTGTATGGACTAATTTCTGTCACAAATGAAAGGTTTCTGTCATAGAGTTTCTATAACAGCGCTTCTCTATTCAACTGCTTGTCTCAGAAGGCTGGAGACAGGAACACGGAAAAATACAAAACACAGGTGAGGAACAAGAGGAAGGGGAACTTTGCTTGTTCCTTGTGGCCATTTTCTGTCTTGACTATGGTCACTGTCCACTGTCCTCTTAAAGCTGTGAGAGGTAGAGGAAAGGAAGGAGTCTCCAGACCCTGAAAGGAGCCCCACGGAGCTGAGCAGTCTGGGGTGTTGACTTCTTGTACTGACAACATGTGGCAGCATGACTAATATTTACGACTTAACGTAACATAAAAGAAAGTTAAGGACTGAAGGTCCAGTTCCTCAGGGGTGACTTGTGCAGGGATAGTTTTATTGATCCTCATTAAATTCTATTCGCATGCAGTAAAAATAGTTTTAATTATTAAAAATCAAAAATTTAAATCAGCATTGAGAATGACTCTGCTTAACTACATACAGAAACACAATGAAATATCTCGGCCAAGTCAGGTGAACAGAATTAGACGTCACTGATAATTTCTGAAATTATTTTAATGAAAACTACGTAAGACACCAGCTCAACTGCTCTTTTCCATCTTAAAGCTGATTCATTCATGGGTTTTATTCAAATATATAAAAACTAAAGTTAAGGTTGTATTAGATTAGATGCGGTGATCTGCATGTGATGGGACCTTGCTTTTTTCTTTACATGATCACTTTCCTAAGAAAGTGTTACCTGTGTCTCCCAGTGTGCATCATGCATCACTGAAAGAGATTGTTTCTGACTCCAAAGCAAAGCGGTCTTCAGCTAGTGACGCAACAATAACTTGCCTTCTCTTGGAACTGCAGAAAGGTGATCTTTGCAATATAAAACAATCCCCCGCCTCCCGCATGCTCCATGTGGCTGTTTTTCAGGCAACCCTGACTGTAGTGTCCTTCTTAATTCAGCTCCCGTCACCTCTCTTTTCGTTTGCTGTGGATATAGAGTCAAAGAGATTTTCTTGGAAGAAATTGTGGCCACAAATACTAAACATGAATGAATCATGTCAGTAACCACCCCAACATCTGTTTTCATAGCTCCGTTGGAGCAAAACATTAGTTCGAAAATTTTAACAGAGAAATAGCAGCTTTAACTTCCAATATTAAATGTTTCTTCCCTTCTACATATCACTGTGAGTAAGACCACGTGTTACAGGAATTCGTTGTCACACAGGATATGTTGGCAATTTATGCCTGTAATCCCAGTATCATGGAGGTAGAGACAGGTGGATAAGAAGTCCAAGGTTATTTTAGGCTGTCAGTTCACTATCAGCTCTTACTACATAGGAGCTTGCCAGAAAACTTCATAGCCTTATGTAGAATAGAATATTTTACTTGATTATTTATTTATTTTAATCTAAATGATAATTATTGTTCCTTTTGTTCGATATCTATCTGTTTTGGATAAACATGCACATATTTGATAATCAACAAAATTTAACTTATATTTAGAGATATTTTATGTATACACAAATTAGTGAAAATGTTCACTAGGAGATAGAATGACTCAATCTTTGAATGTAGAAAATCTAGGTATATAGTGGATACACAAGATAAATCTAGATATAAAAAGGATACTGTGTTCAATGAAACGTGATAAATTTCAATATGAGTATCTGTGTTTCTTAAAGGAGCAACAACTATGATAAAACTGATAAAGGTTATGTCTTCATATTATTTCCACAGACAGGTTTAGAGAAAAAGAAGCATATGACATATATGTCACAGTGCTTTGCATAGTTATTTAGTTTTCAAATTCCAAATTTTTTAAATATCATATTTTCTCTTATAGAACATGGGATTATAAGTGCAATATTAAGCCATTCTGGAGTTTTTCTGTTTATTGGCTCCATTATACTTCTAATAATAATTTAGAATTTATAAGAATTTTTCCATCACTGCCCTGCATGATGCCTTTCTGAACGGGTCACTTATTGATCTTGAATAAATCATTCATAGTGAACATCTGGGTGCCAATTTTTACATCAAGAAATTACTGACTATATTCATTGTAAAGTGGCATATTCATGTAAGTGATTTTTTCAAACTTATTGACGATAGACTTATGTTTTGTTCACAGAAGTAAAATAACAACATGGAAGCTGATCACAAGTAACATTCAGACCTTCTGCCACTGTCAATTCTTTTGTTTATTTATCTAACTATATTTGAATTTTTCATAGGTTTATCAGCCAAATTTCTAAGAGTGAGATGAATAAGGAGTAAAAGAAACCTGGAGCATCCCTTTGAATGATTCTTAACACTGATTCTGAGTCTAAGGCATTAGGCTCAGCATTAAATTCTTATACAAAATAACAGTGTAAAATAAATAATGTTTCAACTTATGTAAATCACAAGTATTACAACTAGCAAAACAAACTAAATATAAAGTACTTTAATTTCTCCCTTATAACTTCTATTATACTTAATGACTGATTACAGAAACCATTTTAAACAAAGTCCATCAAAGTAATGGTATCAAAATAATGCTTAATTCAGGAAGTATCACATTTGTGTATGTAGAGACAATTAAGAATAAAATGCTATAATATTTCTAATCCAAGTCTACATTCAAAATTTAACAGGGTAGCAATAATATCTTAAGTCATAAATTTGAGGACAGACTATAAAGACAAAATTAAAAATCTAGACCTATAATAACTAAACAGAATGATAGTAAATATAAAATGAAGATTAAAGGTAATTAGAATATTTATTAAACATTTGCACTTACTCTCAAAAAGAAAAATGTATGAGTATAAATGATTATTTTTTAAATGTAATTTATTTATTTTTATATTAATCACAAGTTAGGTACTTTGTATCCCAGTTGTAGACCCCTCCCTCATTCCCTCCCACTCTCCCCATCCCTCCCTCATCTCCTCCCTGCCTGCCTCCAAGTCCACTGAAAGGGGAAGACTTCCTCCCCTTCCATCTGACCCTAGTTTATCTTGTCTCTTCAGGGCTGGCTGCAATGTCCTCTTCTGAGATCTAGCTAGGCTGTTCCTCCCAGGTGTGTGTGGGAGAAGGTCGAAGAGGCAGCCATTGAGTTTATGACAGAAATAGTCCCTGTTCCCCCTACTAGGGTACCCAGTTATATACTGAGCTACCATGGGCCACATCTGAGCAGGGGTTCTAGGCTATATCCATACATGGTCCTTGGTTGGAGAAACAGTCTCATAAAAGACCCTTGTGCCCTGATCTATTTGGTCTTTATGGAGCTCTTGTTTTCCCCAAATCTTACTACCTCCCCCTATTTTCATATGATTCCCATCCCTCTGCCGAAGGCTTGGTTGTGAGTCTTATTATCTGCTTCGATACACTGCTATATAGAGTCTTTCAGAGGCCCTCTTTGGTAGGCTCCTGTCCTGTTGCTTGTTTTCTCCTACATTCAATGTCCGTCCCAATTTTCCATCTAAGTGAGCATTGATCATCCCAACCTGGGTCCTCCTTCTTGTTTATCTCCCCTAGGTGTATATATTTCAGCATGACCTTCCTATCCTATAGGTCTATATAAGTGAGTATATATCATATGTTTCTTTCTGATTTTGGGATACCTCACTCAGGATGATTGTTTCCAGGTCCCACCCCAGATGTCCCTTAGTTGAGGAATGGATACAGAAATTATGGTACTTTTACACAATTGAATAACTACTCAGCAGTTAAAAATGAGGAAATCATAAATGATTATTTTTATAAAATTGTAACAGAGATGAAATGAAGACTTTGTTTGTCATAAATCTTTAGCAGCTTACAAGTTTTCCTTAGCCATAATATTTGTCTAATTCCTTAGGCTCCATTCCTGCAGGTTTTTTTAGTTTTTTTGTTTGGATTTTTTGTTGTTTTTGTGGTTGGTTGATTGGTTGATTGATTGTTTGGTTGTTTGGTTGGTTGGTTGGTTAGTTTGGTTGTTTTGGTTGGTGTGCTTAGTTTGGTTTGGTTTTTCAGACAGGGTTTCTCTGTGTAGACTTGGCTGTCTGGACTTGCTTTGTAGACCAGGTTGATCAAATTCATAGAGATCTGCCTGCTTCTGCCTTTCTGAGTGCTGGGATTACAAACATGTGCCACTGCGCCCAGCTTCCTGTTGTTTTGGGTTTTGTTTTTTAAATTGTATTTCCTCATTGTTTTGTCTAGATCCTTTAATATCACCTAGTCCTGATATTTTGTCTTCTGTTTGATTCATCCCAATTGTAAAGTTGTCTTTACGGTTTCTAGTAGGGTTATTGAGCTTTTAAATTCCATCTTCAGTTCAGCTTAAGTCTAGTTTAATGCTTCTATTTCTTTATTGAACTCTGTTTTCAAGTCCTGGATTGTCTTTGCCATTTCTAATAACCTTATGATTTTATTGGGTTGGGCTTCATTGGGGCGATTATTTTCTTAACTTCTTTCCACTTAGTTTTGCTATTTTTTTTGTGTCTTCTTTAACTTGATTTTGCCCTTCTGAATGAAGTTTCAGCCTCTTCCTTAGAGTCCTCCTTGTTGTTTAGCTTCTTTAATACTATAGATTTTAGTATGTTTATCCTATATTATATGGCTAATATCAAATTATATGTGATTATATACCATATGTGTCTTTCTGCTTCTGGGTTACTTCACTCAGGATGATCTTTTCAAGTTCTGTCCATTTGCCTGCAAATGTCACGATTTCTTTGTTTTTAATTGCTGTGTAGTATTCCATTGTATAAATGTACCACAATTTCTGTATCAATTCTTCAGTTGAGGGACATCTAGGTTGTATCTAGATTCTGGCTATTACAACCAAAATCGCTTTGAACATAGCTGATGAAATGTCTTTGTTGTATGGTTGATTATCTTTTGGATACATTATGTCCAAGAGTGGTACAGACATCAGAAGTAAAAGACAGGGAACAAGACAGGAGTCTTCCACAGGGGCCTCTGAAAGATCAGGGATTAAAAGAGATGTTGAGACTCACAAACAAAGTTTAGCAGAGTTCAGGGAAATTTATGAAATAAGGGTTGATAGACAGACCTGGAGGAGACAGGTGCTCCACAAGGAGACCAACAAAGCCAAAAAACCTGGGCCCAGGGGGTCCTGTAGAGACCGATACTACAACCAAGGACCATAAATGGAGAGGATCTAGAACTCCTGCTCAGAGGAAGCCCATAGGCTGCTCAGTTTCCAAGTAGGTTTCCTAGGGAGAGGGCCAGGGGCTGTCTCTGACATGAACACAGTGGCTGGCTCTTTGATCACCTCCCCTGAGGAAGGAGCAGCCTTGCTAGACCACAGAGGGAGATGATGCAGCCAATCCTGATGAGACCTGATAGGCGAGGGCCAGATAGAAGGGGAAGAGGTCCTCCCCTATTAGTGGACTAGGGGAGGAGCATAGGGGGAGGATAGGAAGGGTGGGTGGGACTGGGAGGAGACCAGGGGTGGGGGTGGGGGCTAAAGCTGAGATACAAAGTGAATAAAGTGTAATAAATAATAAATTAACTGATTAAAAATAAACTCCTTGAATTTAATGGTGGCATTAATGTGTCTAAGGTACATCTGGATAATTATCTTTCACAAAGAATGTTTTTGTATTATTTATTCACTATTTATAATTTTCTGCCTACATGTGTGCATGTAGGCCAGAAGAGGGCACCAGATCTCACTATAGCTAGTTGTGAGCCACCATGAAGTTGCTGGGAATTGAACTCAGGACCGCTGGAAGGGCAGTCAGTGCTCTTTACCCCTGAGCCATCTCCCCAGCTTCACAGTTTTCTAAATGATAAGTTTTGGAGGAAATCTGCTGGCTTCATCTTTCCTTCCATTTGTGTTTTTATGATGGGGTATTGGCATGTGTACTACTTCTGTCAGTTCTGTGTTTGGGGTTCTCTGCAAACATGACTGCTGGCAGGTAAACAAGAGTCTGAACATGAGCAGTTTATTTTTGACATATTTAAGCATAGTACAACTTTGAATGAAAATTTCTTCATGAAAATTATCACAACAAAGCTTAAGGCATGACTACATTAAAAGTCCTTTGCAAAGTATGGTTTTCGCAAAGTACCTGTTACCTCTTCCATAAGAATGAGTTCTGTTGGCTGAGAAACAATGCTCACATGTCTGGGAGATTTGGGTGAAGCCTGGCTCTACAGAATAGCAAGGATCTACAAAACTACATCTGTTCCTAGACTTCTGGTTGAAGACAAAATACTGATGCATAACATTCCTTGTTACTCTAGTGCTGTTAGCACCAGGACCTTCTACACGGTGTCTAAAATAGTAAGTGTAGTTTGGGGCAGAAGAGAGGATGTGTTGATTGGTTGGACTTAGAGATGGAAATGGCTCAATTGGAATGAAGTCAGGCAGACTGAGGGAACAGTGCTAATGTGCAGATCTGCATAAGGTTATAAGCCTGGGGTGTAAGAGCAGATTTGACGGTTGAGAAAGGTGTGTTGATGAGATGGCCAGGCAGACTCACCAGGCTAAATTCTGAGGAAGGATATCCAGAGACTGGCTAGTTAGACATAGATGCTATTTGGGTGAGGTCTCTGGGTTGGGGTAGTCAGGGCATTTCCTGGAAGAATCCTAGGCAGTGGTTTCAGTACAAGCAAGTGGTGGTCATACTATGCATGAAACTGGATGTGGGATATGAACTAGATCAGGGGATTCAGAGAAGGTGCCTGGAGTTGAGGGTCATGTACCTGTAGAAGGATGTGTTGTATCTCTAATCTATTTTTCATTGCCTGGTACTTTAAGTTATTTTGCCTTTATTTTAATTTATTGCAATTCATTCTTCTTGGGTCCTTCCAGTAATGTCTTAGCGATTGTGGGATAGATTTGGTTACACTGAGGTTTCTCTACATTCCTTAATAATTGTCTATTTTACTTCAAAGTTCAAGATGTAAAACTTTGGTTCATAAATATCTAAATGACTGATCCCTAACTGCTTGCAAGGTTACACTTCACTGTGTCCTCATTAGGAAAATTATGATGAACTCTGCTGAGCCTGACAACTCTCAAGATCCATCCTCAGGGACTCCGATTGGGCAGCTCCCAAGAAATACTTTCTGTAGAACACTCTACCTTGCCAAAATGAATTCTCTTGAAGTACCATTCTGAACATGTGGTACAAGATGTTTTTCATCATTGAGATTTTTTTTCACTTTTATTTTTTTTTATTTTTTTATTTTTTTAATTTATTTATTTTTATCTCAATCACAGGTTAGGTACTTTGAATCCCAGGCGTAGCCCCCTCCCCCATTCCCTCCTACCCTCCCACTCCCTCCC
>CM053752.1:93025016-93044218 GCA_028658305.1 Pachyuromys duprasi | reverse complement strand
CTGTGCTGTTGGTGTTCTATTCAGGAAGTAGTCTCCTGTGCCAATGAGTTCTAGGGTCTTTCCCACTTTTTCTTCTAGACGGTTTAGTGTGTCTGGTTTTATGTTGAGGTCTTTGATCCACTTGGACTTTGTAGCTGCCCTTTTGTATTAGTCCTCCCAGCACAGTGGAAAAATATTCAGCTTGCTCATATTGTGAAATTTGCACCATTTTAAAAAGTGCATAAAATTATTTTTTTGACATTTTACTCTAGGATATTAGTTTTATATATTTTATAACCTTAAAGAATATTTAAGTGACTAGCTCCTGCCATATTTATTAATTATTTTCTATGTTATATATGTGTGGAGGTAGAATTATTTGGTAAAAATTAATGAAAATGTACATGACTCAATATAAAACATCAAATCGTGTAAAAACTACTCATATGTGATTTTCAAACAAACTACAGATAACAAACCTTCATAGTAATGACACACAGTGGTAAATAAAATAATATGAGGAAAAAGTATGGTTATTTCAATAATATCTGAGATTTATATGAAGTGAGAAATGTTATTTTATTTTGACTTGTGATTTGACCATAAACACTGAAATACACAAGTGATATGTATTTTCCTGAATATCCTTATAGTAAAGATTTTGTATGTGCTATCTAATACAATCCTTAAACAACTACAGACAACTTCATTTTAAAGGAAACATTTATAAATAGGAGTTCTTAGGTTAGAGAGTGTAAAATGAAACATGTCTCACATGTGGTTTTTCTGGCTTTTCTTCTCACTCACATTTGTCTACTGTTGTTAAGAGTTTAGCTAGTAGAATGGGAGATCCGAATGGACAAAGGCAAATTGAACAAGATTGCTTTGGAGCTCCATTGTCTCCTAAAGGGTGTTCCATTGTTATTGTCATATCTGGCTCATTTGTTAGCTTTGAAATTTTTTAAGTGTTTTACAAACAGTAAGCATAAAACATCATTATTTTTAAAAATAATCATCCCACCTAATCTTTAAAGAACCAAATATATAAAATTCTCTTCAGCTTTATAAGTCATCCTAAAACATTCTGTAATAATCTATGAGAGAGAAACTCTGAATTGGTTAAGAATAATTTTTTTGGTCAAAATATTTCAAGTAAAAAACTTGAAGCTTAGCGAATAAATGACTGGCTACAAGTTATAACAGTAAAAGCAGATCTATGGTTTTTATTAGCCTTTACTTTCTTACTGTATGATAATAAATGTCACTATGTTTTAGTAACATTACTGACACGCTTCTTGTGAACATTAATTATTATTAACCACAATGGTAAGTGACTTACCCACTCATGAATTATCATAATGTACAACACACCAAAAGTGATATTACCTATTTCTATAGAAATCTAAATATAATTAAAAGTACATAAATACAATTTTTTAGCTCAGAAATAGTTTGCTTTAAGAAAAATGTGAGTGTCGCTGTCTTATTCTGTCTTCTAACTTCACCACTAAGTTTTCCCTGTTCTGAAGTCAGACCTGTGCATTGAGTTCTTACAAAAGAAAAAAAAGCAGAATTCAGAGCAAAATACAAGATTCCAAGTAGGATACCATTAACTCTATTCCTATTTGTACTGTGTGTCACATGGCCCATTAAAAGATTTTATTGTTTTGTACACAAAGATTGTTTGAGGCACTCAACATTATTCTTTAATTATTCATGAAATATCATTATTTATTCATCAGTTCCTGAGTAATTCTGCATAGCATAAGTACCTATAGTATTTTGTTTCTTGTATGAAGATGTGTTACATCAGATTTAGGTGAGGTGCAGGTATTGGAGCACCGCCTCTATCAAGTAACCTAATATGGACACCCAGAGTCACAATATACTTTTAGACAATATATAAGATATTGATGATAGTCAGAAACAATGCCAGCCTTTTTGTACTGTTAGGCAATTGTTGCTAAACCTATGTGTCAGTGCATATTGAGACTATACCATGTAAATCTAACGGACACGAACCTCAAGAAAATAAAAAAAATACACTAACTTTAGACAGTGAGAATGTACAAAAGCCTTAGCTGTAGAATACAGTTAAATGCCCCCAAACACTGCTTTATGAACCTGTTGAAATGACAAAATATACCCTTTGGGAGAAATGTAAAAGGATATTTTTGGCCCCATATATACCGTGTGATTTGTGGGAATCAAATATCATTTGAGCTGTCTCATATTTGGCTACATCTGAGCAAGGGTCTTGGTCCTCTGTATGCTGTATGCTTGGTCTCTGGCTGATATATCATAATCTGCAGAACCCTCTGGGCCCAGCATTTTTTTTTCACCTTGTTGGTCTCTTTGTGGGTCTCCTATCCCCTTCAGGTTCTTCTATATCCCCTTTCTCCATAAGACGCCCTGCTCTCTGTCCAAAGTTTGCCTGTGAGTAGTGCATCTGTTTCTATTCCCTGCTAGGTAGAGTCTTCATGTGGATAGCCAAAGAAAAATAGGTAGTAAGGAACTCAGAAAGGTGTTCTGAGTCAGATGATATCATCAACTGTAAGAATGAGTTAAAATAAATACACAAAAATAATTATACGCTATTTAGATAAAACAACTATGTAATATGTTTTCAAAATTAATTCCCATTAACAGAGAATGGAATGGATCTATTAATCATGTGCAACAGGCATCAATGAATAATATATTGGCTTGAACAAGGTATCTCATTATGCAAAATATAAGAAACTAAAGTTAATAATTCTATATACATATCAGGACATAGAGACATGCACCGATTAAGCAGTTTGGACTTTACATAGTTTTATAGAAATAATGTTGAATAAAGTACATTACAGTGAAAGGGAGACAAGATGTGTAAAACTGCTAAAAGTACTAAAATTATTAGGGATATAAAAGCAACTAAGTGATAATATAGTAGATTTATTTTCTTTTTCACAAAGTTTTATTTGGTCATTAATTATACTACAAAGAAATATGTCTATGTAGGTCCCCATAAGCAAAATTGCTAACCGGGTTAGAGTTCAAGTAACACATCTTATGGTTACTTTCCAATAGGTAAAGAAGGCACAGCACTAGTACAATGTTAAAGATTGCCGGAATTTAGGATAATCCAGCTGCACAGTAAAGTATGTAAATGACTTCAGAGAAACTATTCTTTCCCTGTGTCTTTCTTGTCATATTTAAGTTGCACAAGCAAGTTTTGTAATTTTTGTCCATTCGCCTCATCTTCTCAGAGAGCTAAAACAAGTATCAGGAAGCCCAGTTCACAGGTCATGTTTTATTCCTGAGATGGCTCTTATTAAATCCCTTCTTCTGTCTTTTCCTTTTTTCCTCACCAAATCTTGACTCATCTTTGAAGTTTTATTAATCTGTTTGGACAATCAACTTAGTTTTTGGTTTCACTGATTTTTCTCTGTGGTTTGTTTTTTATTTGAGTTATCTTTGTTCTGATTTTACTGTTCTCTTTTGTCTAATGTGATCTATGTATTTGAGTTTTCCCTCTCATTTTCAATTGTGTTTTGTCTTGATGTTTCCATTTGTACTATTCTCACTGTATTCTCTAAAACTGATTTGCTGTGTTTCATTTTCATTTGTCATTGTTCCTTGATTTGTTGATTTTTATTATTCAACAGTATGTTTCTTAATTTCTATATATGTGCAGGTCTTCCATATTTCTTAGTGCTGTAGGCTGTATCTTCTAGGACAGCTGAAGTTGTAAGTCATACATTGTAAACAAAGGGTCTAGGGAAGTTCAGAGGCAGTGTCATATAAAACAATGTCTACAGATTATGTTCAGAATATCAGATTGTTCCATTCTTCATGTAAAGATTGTACATTGCTGAATATGTAAGAATTTCTAGAGCTACACTACTGTGGAAGATGTGATATCAACTGGAATTCATGTACTATAAGCCTTCTAATCAAAGAAATAGTGCCATATAAATGTGAATTAAATAAGGGATAGATCATGTGTAGTTATTACTATATATAGCTAATTTATTATAATAAATAATAATAGAAAATCATTAACAAATACAGAAAAGTATCTGGATTAAGTATTAGGAATTTCATAGAAGTTACATGTTGACCATTTTTCACTGATATTATACTTTGGATCTTAACTGTCCATTAAAATCTCCTGCTTTGTACACTGCATTGCTATTGAAGTAGTGTTCCTCAGAGTTTTGAACTTTAAGAAGTCTGAAAATCATGAGAGCTCTGACTGTCAACCTATTAACCCAGGGACTGATAAATAAATTAATGGGCTATTGAAGTCTGGTGGACACCATAATGGGGGAATCTACTTCTGTGAAATATGTTAAGAGGCTGTACTGTTGAAACTGCGTCTTTCCAATGGTGTGTCCTCCAAGCCATATGAATGTTTTTTAGTTGCTACTGTTAGTTGAATAGTTTGTCCCACGATATTCTGCTTCAACATAGACTCTATACACACACACATATATAATGTGTGTGTCTTGAGAGAGAGAGAGTTAAGTTGCCATGAATATTCTGAAGGTGTGAGACAAAACAGATCTTCTTTACTTTTTGATATTTGTGTCAGCTGTTTTCTTCACTGTGGTAGAAAGCTAAATACCAGTGTACCACAGTTTCTTTATCCATTCTTTGGTTGAGGGACATCCAGGTTATTTCCAGTTTCTGGATATTAAGAATAAAGCTGCTATGACCGTGGCTGAGCAAACGTCCTTGTTGTATGGTGGGCCATCTTTCAGGTTTATGCCCAGGAGGGATACAGCTGGGTCTTGAGGTATGGCTATTCACAGTTTTCTGAGAAAGCACCAGATTGATTTCCAAAGTGGTTGCATAATTTGCATTCCAGCCAGAAATGGAGGGGTGTTCCCCTTTCTCCACACTCTCGACAGCATGTGTTGTCACTTGAGTTTTTGATCTTAACCATTCTGACAGGTGGAAGATGGAATCTCGGAGTCATCTTCATTTGCACTTCCCTGATTAAGGTCATTGAGCATTTCCTTGAGTTCTTGTCCACCATTCCAGAGTCCTCTGCTGAGAATTCAGTTTAACTCTGTGTCTCCCGCCCCCCCCCCCTTTTTGGATTATTTGGTTTGTTAGTGTTTAATATACCACTGAGCCATTAAAAACAAAGAAATCACGAAGTTTTCAGGCAAATGGATGGAACTAGAAAAGATTATGCTGAGTGAGGTAACATAGACCCAGGGACACACACATGGAATATATTCACTTATAAGCAGATTTTAGTCATATTGTACAGGAGAGATATACCACAATGTACAGACCCCCAACAGAGGAGCCCAGTGGGCACCATAGGTTTCATGGCAGCCCACTGGTCATAGAAGTGGGAAACATTCCAGACTGTGTTGCTTGCTATTTGATCACTTCCCCCTGATGGGACTTCCTTACAAGGCCAGAGGTGAGGAAGAAGAAATCAATCCTCATGTGAATAGCTGAGCTGGTGCATCTGTCTTCTCCCCTGTTTTGAAGAATAGATGATAGGGTATGCTGGAGGGAGGGTGGAACTGGGAGGAGAAGAGGGAGAGACCTATAACTGAGATGTAAATTGAATTAATTAATAAATAAAGAGCAAAAAGAAAGCTAAATGTCACAGAAATTTTGTTCTAAGATATGAGACCATTGTTATTCTTTTATCTGATTGTGTACTTCAAGAGACTTTAGAACTTATTAATGAAAAAGGTTAAGAAAGGCATCCAGAAAACACTGCTGAACCAAACTGTGTGGTAGACTCAATGTTCCCTCAAGCGAATTCTCAGAGAGTAACATTTGAAGCAATGGGAACAACTCAAATCCAAGAACATGGAATATCTGCTGTTGGAAGCCGAAACTGTAAACAGAGTCACCAAAGAGAGTCACCATACCAGCTTCAGCCACCAAGATCAGGAAGTGGAATGCTCAAGATTATTAAAACTCACACCATGAGTACAGATCAATAACAGCATATTTTAATGTAGCTCTCCTGGCTACATTAGATCCTTCTTTTCTGACCATATTTATCAGATGGGAATGCTTGTCTCATACCCTTTAAGGCAGTACTCTGTAAGTTGTGTTTTGATTTACACAAAAGCTCATGGGTAAACAAACACTTGCCTTAAGCCTCAGAGGAAACTTTGCCACAATTTCAGGACTATAAAACATTTGGTAGAATAAGTGCATTTTAAATTAGAAGGTAGGCATGAGCCTTTTGGTGTCAGAGCCTGATATAAAATGATCCCAGCCTGAAAATAAAAGCAGCCTCATGTGTTGAACATTTTGTTCATAATTCATAACACAGTGTTTGAGGGTAGGTGTTTGAAGGTAGCAGAATCATTAAAACACTAACACTTTGTTTGTTTTTCAAGAAATGAATTTTCTGTGTAGCCCTGGCTGTCCTGGAACTAGTTCTGTACACCAGGCTGGCTTCAAACACACAGGCCTGTCTCTGCCTCAAGACAGCTGGGATTAAAGGTTTGCGCCACTACCAGACAAAAATCTCTGACTTCTTAAACAGATTGATTTACTTATGGATTCTTTATGGGAATTCTTTATGGGAACGGTTATAAAATATCAAAAATAGCTCCTCTCATTCTGTCTCTCTCTGAAAATCTCTGTATCCCATAAATCAAAATAAATTTCCTTCTTTCAAGAATCTTGTAATAATAGAAGAAAGGTGACAAATAGAAGCTGTGGAGTCAGCAGATAATAATGTTTGTAGCAATGTGAAGAAACAGTTCTGAATAAAAATTAAATACTCAAAATATGTAAGTCATGAGCAAAAAATTGGGTTTATTTGTTCTTGTACTTATTTTCTTGATTTTTATTTTGAACACCATGACTATATTAAAATTATCATAACAACTTCAAAATAGATATAATCCCAGGATCATGTATGTAAAATTTTGATATGCAGTAAAGATCCTTATATGGCATAGTCATTTTGTTCACTCCTAACAGTATGCACAGTTTGTTCTTTGAGATTTCTGTGTGTCTGAGTATGCATTTCCTCCATCCATTTAGAATTACTAAAATTATTTTTTTTAAATTAAGTTAGTGTATATAAATGGACCACATTTTATTTGTTTGGTTTTAATATTTATTAGTCAATCCATTGGCTTATCTCCATTCCATTGAGTCCTAGCCTTTTCTTGATAATGCTGATTTAAGAAGTGCATTAAGAAAATTACATTGTTTTCTTCAAATAAAAATTACAGACTTAAGCTTTTACAGGACGATTATTTACAACATAGATTCATACCTTCTTTTAGGTTCAAATGGTACACACAATGCCTGACTTGAATCTCATTTTTTAAAATAAAATATAACATCTGGTCAAGCTTTATATTAGATTTCAAACCAATCTGACCCATTCTATTGTAGGAAAAAATGTGATTCTTAAGGGGAAACGTCTATAGTTTAATTATCAACCACTTATATTGGGAAAACCATTATGAAAAATTCAACCTATTTCTAAAGTTCACCACAAAGGTCCAGTTGTATCAGGAAGAAAGCATTAGTACCTTGAAGCTTGATTTACTTAGTGTTCACTGTGGTGGTAATAGGTGCAGAGAGTTAAAGCATTTGTTATACTTTCAACAAAATAACTGAGGTGCTGGCTTTTTGACCCTATTTGGGCACTATGGATGGAAAAGTAAAGAAAAATGATTTTGAATTAGAGCCATAACATGTGAATGTGTTTTTTTCTCCTTTCTCTGTTTGGTTAGTGACCCGCAGGCATCAAAAAGCATTCGGTATCTCAGCATCTTCTTTGCACAGCATGAGAGTTGTTTTTTTTAACAGTTTCCCCCTCCATTCCTTCCCCCTCCATATGTGTGTGTGTGGGGGGGTGTGAAGGTGAGTCTAAAACTTGCCTCCAAATAACAAAGAAGGCATTAAAATCAGAATAGGAAACAGCTGAAGAGACTCCAGCTGTTGGTTTAGAGCCTGCAGTAAAAGTCTGGGTGCTAGATGGACTTCCTGAGTTAATGGTAAGCTGTTCCAAAGCTATGAGTTTGAGGACATCTAAATGTGCTTTATGTACATGTATGTGAGTAAGAAATAGATAAAGTAAGCTAAGAATGAATTTGATTTTCATATATGTATACATATATATATATATATTAAAGGTCTTTTTGAAAAGGATAAAATTTCAAAACTCCTTTGTCTAAGATTAATAAACTTTTAAAACTAAATTTGCATAGAAGACTGCATGGTATTTCTTTACTTGCCTTAGAACTGGCTAACAATAATGATTTAAAATAAATTTAACTTTAGTAATTGTGTGAAAGTTTAATGAGATGGACATCCAGTTGGCTATTTTTTCATGCTTTCATGCTCAAAGTTTAATTTAAGAACTAAGATGGACAAAGCAAATCAGTTTTGACTAGTTTCTTTAAAGATGGCTGCTTGTTTAATAAATCTAGCTTTTTGTCTGTATTTATATTCAAAATTCTCCAATAAAAGTCATTTGGAATACCTGTTCCAGATTAATTTTGAGTTCTAGAACATCCTATTTTAGAAATAATAAGATTATTGTTTATCTTTTTTTCAATGTATGCATCTGTGTGTGCATATGAACATTTTCCTTTCCTTCCACTGTTCAAATGTATGATAGAAGGTATGAGGCATGTAGAGAAAGAAGATATTTCAAACAATATCTTTTAAAGTATTTTACATGTTTATAAAAGAGTGTGGCCACATTTATTCTCATATGAAAAATAAATTGGGATAATATGGTGGGTGGATATCAGAAGAGTTACAGGAAGGACTAAATGAAGTATATTATCAAAATACATTTTATGAAAATATCAAAAAATTAAAATATTAAAAATATTCAACAAATATGAAATGATATACTATTAATTTAATAACCAAGTGCTTGTCAATTAATTGAATTTGAGATTGTAATGAGACATATTTTTCAATCTTGTTTTTTAATACCATAACATACTTGTTAATGATTATTTTTATAAAAACTGTGTATTTTTTCTCTGTTTTTCTTTTAAGCAGGCTATCACACAAATAACTGAGAATCTATTGTGTTATTTTAACAAACTTCACATCACTGGGAAATTATTAATCTATTCTTAACCATCTAAGCTAATTTAGCTTCTTCCCAACATGCATCTTAGTGATATTTGCACTTTGTTGCTTTACTGAGCTCTCATTCCTGGTCCCTCCTGGACATCTCCAATGGCTGAACCCTCAATTTCCTCCTCCAACTCCCTGGCTGCCTGGCAGAAAGTCCAACCCTATTCTCTTCCTTCCTTGATGAGTTATTGGCTGTAAGTTGCTTTACTGGCATACCAGAGGACAACTGAGGAACAGTGTTTATACAACATTGAGACAGGAGAGTCTCAGAACAAGGACTGTAACCAGATATGGGGGATACAGAAATCAACATTTGAATTACACAGTTACCTTATGCCTACAAACACTATTAGCTATTGTATAGCATTATTGTCTGAGTGTCAAAACCTCATATCTCTTGTTAAGTGTTATGATGAATCTCTTTGAATAATTTTTATTTTCTAGAATTTCTAACCCTTGATAAGTCATGGAAAAGTGCAATGTATTAATTTTTCTGTGCTAAATATAGCCTCATTTGACCTTAGAATGATCACTAAAGAATATATATGTACTTATTGTGTGCAAAGTTGTAGCTCCTTAAATCTTTCATTAACACTGCTGCATTCAGATGAAGTACATATATATATATATATATGTATATATACATATACATGCATATATATGCATATATGTATATATACATATATATACACACGTATATATATATATGTATAAAACAACAATAAAAAAGAAAATAATAGAGGCAACACCCAGCAACTCTTAGGATCAGATGCAGAGACCCACAGCCAAACACTGTGGAGCTAGGGAAACCTGGTAGAAAATGGAGAGAAAGCATTATAGGGGTCAGGGGGATCAAAGACACCAGGAGTACATGGTACACAGAATCAACTAAGTAGGGCTCCCAGGGATTTACAGAGACTTGTGTGATGATCACGGACTAAGTCTAGGGCATGTACATTATGGTTGTGTTGCCTGGTGTTCTAGTGGAACTCCTATCAGTGGGAGTGGAAACTATCTCTGACATTTTTGTCTGCTCTTGGTACCCTTTTCTTCTGACTGGGAGAGGCTTTTTCTTCTTTCAGCTTTGATATAAGATTTTGTACCTACTTTTTATTGTAACTTGTAACAACATTTGGTTGATAGCCCTGGGAGCCCTGCTCTTTTATTTGAAGAGATAGAGAGGAGGAGTGGATCAGGGAGAGAGGGGAGGTGAGGATTGGGAAATAGGAGAAGTTGAATGAGGGAAAACTGTGGCTGAAAGATAATATATGATGGAAGAATTAAAAAACAAACGGAGTTATCAATACAATTTATCTTATTTAACAATTTTTCACACAACAAATTTGACCATGCTTCCCCTCCCTCCCTCACCTACTCCCAGATTTCCCCCAGCTCTTCTCTACCCATTCAGCTTCATGTATTTCTCACCCTCTCTCATTCTCTCTCTCTCTTTCTCTCCAAAAACCAAACAAAAGTCACATCATCCAAACAAAAATTAATAATGCAAATCACAACAAAAAATGGATCAAAAAGACATCCCCTCAGAAATCAAAAGCATCACCATGGTGCCCATTTTGTGTTAGCCAAATGGTAACTCATTTTTTTAAAGTTAGATTTTACTTTATTTACATTTATTTTCTTTTTTGGACTATATTAGTATCATCTTTAAATTATTGCTACTACTTGCTCCCTAATTCCTCCCATGTCTCCCAATTCCCTCTTAAATAAATGAACTCCTATATAATTGTTAGTGTTTTACACACACACACACACACACACGATCTAGCATCAGGTGACCTGGTCCTCACATCGTACAACTATTCTCTCCCATGATATTCTGTGAGCCTACACCAGTATAATTCTCAACTGCATTCTAAACATCTATTTTTGTAACCATAAATAAGTGAAGCTCCCACCCCTCCTCACAAAAGCTTCTTTTTATGGTAGGTAGAAATCATCAGAGAACTGCATAACTTGTCAAAATGCAGAAAACACCTGTCTATGAGGTGATGTATGGAAGATATGAAGGAATAATGCTTATTTGCAATTTGACATCATTCTTAAACATAATCCCAAAAATGATCACATGAAGAATCATCCTGTCTTCATTTTAGGATTAAAAACCATCTTATAAAGACAAACTGTGCTCCTTCCTGTTTATAATTAAATAACTGTTTCACAATAATTGGACTATATATCTCCTGGGGGGGGGGGAACTACATATGGATCTATAATGCCTGTTTCAGGAATGACAATCATGACCTTTTCCAAGAAGTTAATAACCATTTTGCAATGCTACCTTAGTTTCAAAAGGAGTGTCATGGCTACCTTGCTATGACTACCTGTTGTTACCATGTCTTTGTTACATGTTATCCATGTCTTTGTTCAGGAGATCCTTCAGATTAACTTGTTATACCTATGTTCTCCTCCTCTAACACTGCCTATTTTGCCTGAAAAATTACCATTTTGGAGACACCTCTACCTTTGAGTTTTATAAAAACCCTGTCTTCCTCACCTCCAAACCTTGACTTAAAAGAAGGCAGCCTGTATAAATAATAAAGAGGTTTGTTCTAATTAATTGCTTGCTTTAATTAACTTGGCCATGATGATTTGGGTAAGTGGTCTTTCTCCCATCTTTGAGATTAACATTTGGAGGAGTCAGTGAGATCAAAAAAAAAAAAAAAAAGAACATGTTTTCATGCTTAAAGGCTCACCCAGAAAAAGGCTCACCTGTACACTGGATTACCAATCACAAACAGCATAGTTGCTGACCAACTATGTTAGAGCCACAACTACAAAACACCAGAAACTGGAATATTCCTATCCTATGGTGTGGTACAGCAAGTCAATGACCTAATCAGTCTGACATAGCACATATAAAATGTCTCTCCTTACCTGAAATGTATTCAAGGTAACAAACTGATTTTAAAATGTATGTCTAGCCTCCTTGTCTTTGCTAACTTTGTTAAACTTTAGTTTTAGACCTCTGTGGTAGACTCCTATCCTGTATTTAAACTTTTTAATGGAAAAAGCTTGCTATCACAGACAGAGATCCAACCAACTAATGGCAAACCAAAGGACTCCAAAGAAAACAGAGGGAGCATGAGAACTCTACATTGATTGTGGAATTGTTAACCACTTGGCAAAACTTCCCTATCCTTCACCTGCTATCAGGGCCTTCCACAAACTTTGGAATGTTAGCCCGACTGTCCTGCTTTGCCTCATCAAAGCAAGGACTGTTCTCCAGGTTCCTTAGACTTGGGTCTTGCAGCCAATGGCTGATACAGTCCTGTGTAGCAGCTGAATATTTAATGCCACATCATATGACAGGCAAAGTTCTACAACCACTGCCTCCAATAAAGCCATCAAGACCAGGGAAGCCTAGGACAATCATCTAGGTAATAGTTTAGTGTCCATCATTTTAATTGATGCGTAGGTCATTTGAATTATACTGCACACTATAAGTTCTCCTTTTCAGATCCCTGATGGTGTTGAAGGCTTACTATAGCTTCGATTTAACAGCAGCTGCCTGATCATGGCATTTCACATACAAACATAAGGCCTTACTTTTCTAGAGCTATTAGGTTACCTGATGAAAAAGGCAAACTCCCAGGCATGTTTGCCTTATTAATAGGCTTTATATTAAAGGATAGACAGGTTTCAGGTGTAACTTTTACTGTTTAAATTAACTTGCTTTTCGAAGACTGCCTTCAGTAATCAATCATCTAAGTATATCCAATGATAAATAACTGAATAAAAATAGTTTAATGTTTCTCTTTAGAAAAGAGCAGGCTTCCAAAAGCTATCAGCCAAACATGGTATATCAAATTGGAGCAAAAATAGGCACTACCCTTCGTATTTACTCTGGACAAGGTAATCCAGTGGGAAGAAAGGGTCCAAAAAGCAGTCAAAAGAGTCAAAGACAGGCCCTGCTCCCACTAGTAGGAGTCCCACAAGAAGACCAAAGTATACAACTATAACATATATATGTATATGACTGTCAGGTCACCCTAGGTTAGTTGGTTCTGTGGTGGGCCTTTTTCTTTTATGGTGGTGGTGGTGGTGTCTGTGTGTGTGTGTTTGCTTTCTCCATCCCCCTAGTTCCTGTAATCCTTCCTTCCCCACCTGTATAGGATTCCCTGAGCTCCACCTAATGTTTGGTTATGGGTCTCTGCATCTGTTCCCATCAGTTGTTAGATAAAATCTCTCTGATGGTGATTATGTCAGGCATTTGAGTATAGCAGAATTAGGGATTGTTTCATTGCTTTTTTTTTAATTACTGGTCCTCTTTGGTTCTATCTTATGTCTCTGGGCTATCTAGTCTCTGGTTCCTGGCCCTGTAGGTAGTGACAGGGGTGGACTCTGGACTCCCTCTTTTAACGTTATCTCAGGATGCACCAGTCCTTGGGCGGCCACTCCCATAAAAGCTGCACCAGCTCTACCCCAGCATACCTTGTAGGAAGGTTGCAGTTTTGGTAGGAGTTTTTGTGGGGGGAGGGGTGGATGGGGGACAGAGGGCGGAGGGACTAGAAGGGGAGCAGGGAGGGGAACTGTTTGCATGCAATATATGAAAGAACACATTTTTTTAAAAATACGTATTTTAAAACAAAATAAAACCAAACAAATTATTAATAATAATAATAGTAATAATATTAATAAAAAACAACAAGCCCCAGGTGGTAGTCCCAGGATTTTAAAACCAGCAGTGTGCTTGATTTTCTTTTCTTGTGGATGATGTCAACTACCCTGATGACTGGGGCCTCCTGGATATGTCCTTAGGATTCTTTTACAGAAGAGTCATTATTGACTGAATGCATGTCCAACTTTTGAGCTCCTCGTGCTGTGTGGAATTCTACTCAGCAAAGGTCTGTTACTTTGATTCCTCCTGTATGAGAATATTGGGACAGAGGAAGAGGAAATGTGCACATTCTTCATCTGCATGTTAATAATACCTTAAATTCATTAAACCACAGGGTTTTTTTTTTCAGAAAATAAAAAGATTAAGGTTTATATAAGTTACAAAGTTCAAAAAGTAAATTATTACATCTGAGGATACAAAAGTCTAAATGTGTTATAAGGATCTAAAAAATGACAAATGAGAGGTACATAAAAATAACTTAGTTTATTGTATCAGAAGTTCAAAATTTTAACATTCATCAATGGAGTTCTGATTAACTGGTAAAGCACTGACTTCTACTAAAGCTCAATATGTGAAATTTCCTCCAGTTTTCTTTTTCTTCGTTTTTTGAATTTTTAAATTTTTGTTACAATTTATTTTCTTGGTACCCCACTTGTAGCCCCCTCCATCATCTCCTTCAGGCCCATCCTCTCCCCCTTTTGTCTCTGGGCTACAACCACAAGGTGCTACCTACTTTGAAAGAGGGTCTCCCATCAGTGAATTATTCCAGGAAATGTCATAACAGACTTACTGAGACAGCATGCTTTCTAGTTGATGGCAAAGCCACTCACACTGACAACCAAGATTGGCCATCACTTGTCAGTCGTTATTGAATTTGGCACTCAAATTAAAACGCTTTATTTCATACATAGTTTTTAAGTAAGGAAAATTAAAAGTCATAATTACATCTAATATGATGTGCCATGCCCAAATGAAAATATACTACTTTTTTCCTGAATGCATAAAAAAGTAATACAAATGTAACCACATTTAACTTGACCAATATTACACTACATGGTTAAAAAAAGAAAGAAAGAATGGGGGATAAAAGCATGAGTATAAGTGCAACACATGTGCATAGGTGTAAAAATATGGCCTTTAAAAATAGGACAGAAAGACTCAGCACACACTATTTTTGTAATTAATCCAATGAGTGGCATTGCCCATTGCTTACAACTACTTTTTCCACCATTCTGTATTTTCTCTAACAACATTAAGAACCTGAGTATTTCTTGGTTCTTTATCTGGAAGGGTATACATAACTGTTGTCCTTGAAGGCTTTGGGCCATTTATCATCCTACTGTGGTTGTGTTTTTATTAATTTTTTAATTAAACTTAATCACATGATGAGGTAGCACCAAGAGAACTGGAAAACCCCTCTTGCTCTCCAGAAATAGATATCCTTACTGCACTGTGGAGAAGCAGAACATTTTCCCCCTGACTGTGTCAATTGCCTTTGCTAGCACTGTAACTCCTTTGTTTGCCTGTTGACTCATTAGTATCAGGAATGCTAAGTGGCCAGGAAAAACATGCTCATCAATGAAGTGTTTGTCATGCTTCCTGGGAGACGAATTCCCATTTCCATTCCCCCATGATAGGAAAAAATTGTAGATCAGCAAAACAGAATTTCACAGAAACAGGAAACAAATTTAGATAGTGGTTCATAAGGGGTGATAGTGAACGGTACCATCCCTGCTTTATAAATTCTAGCTATAGGAGGAGCACCATGTATTGGATGCAAATTCAGAGCATGTGCCACTCTTAGAGTATCTGAAGCAACCTTCTAGCCTATTGTCTCCTAATTAATGCTTTAACTGTAATTTTAAAGAGAGAATTACTGAGCAACCAATAATGTGTTCATACATGGGAAAGGCCAGGTTTTCTTATTGCAGAAGTCATTACTTGCCTGTAGATCTTTGTCTAAAGGGGGATCCAGTGAAATTTCTTCTTCTGTACTAGCATGCCCATTGATCTTGTTATTGTTTCCATTTTTATTTTGCAGATATTTCCAGGAGAGACTATTTCACAGCAGACTTCCTGGTATTCTAGCTCTTACAGTCTTTCCATTAACTTTTCTGCTGTGTTCCCTGGGCCCATATATAGTGCTCATTTTTGAAAACTATACCAATACTAACAACAAAGCTGGAATCAGCAAGATGTGTCCCTTGATAGTTGGAGAACATGGGAGGATTTTAAGGGAGGATACCTGGGAGGCACTGGAAGAATAAAAGGAAGGAGGAGAGTGAGTAATTCTATTTTAATTAAAGACATATTTTAAAAATATTTTAAGAAAAATATTTTATGTATGTGTGTGAAGACCTATATTCATGTATGAAGACCTATATTCACACATGTGAGCCCAGTGTTCAAGAAGGCAGAAAAAGGCATTGGAGCCTTTAACTGGATCCAAACGCAGTTGTGAGTCACCATGTGAGTGCCAGAAACCAAACCTGGGTCCTATGCAACCACAGTTAGTGCTCTTAAACACTAAGCCATGTTCATGGGATTTGTAACTACAGCTTTAAAAGATCATTCCATACTTTTATCAAGACAGATGTTTTGAGATTGTGAGAAACCTGGTATAGGAAGTCCATGAGTGTAAGCCTACTGCTACACTTGTTTGGCTGTGGAGTAATCTCTTTGATCCTAAGTAATGTTGTGTTCAATGCCAAAGAGATGGAGATAAGGTATTGGCTAAGTCCTCAGAGAGCAGTTTTGGTGAAGGGTTATGTGCAGGGAGGCAAATCAGTTTGAAGACTAAGAAACTATTCCAATAAAGACAAAATGCTTGCTGTTTCCACAGAAGCGCTAGTACAATTTAGACATCACATGAACAGATCATTGGATGGCTTTCCCAGAGAACGATGTCACATTATGAGTTCAGTACTAATCTTTGCTAGTGTACTTATCACTAAACAGCAATAGTTAGGTCAGCTTTGGTGAACAGAAGTGCATGTTGGTGGGCCCATAAATTACTTCCATTTCTGCTACATTATTACTTCATGGCTACATTATTCGTGGGCCCACTGGATTATGACAGAGATAACACGAGAAAGAAGTCAACTACTATTGACAGAATGAGCCTATCCTACAAGTACCTATGAACCACTCTTCTTTTGAAGTCACCGTTTGATATGTATTTACATGGGACACAGCTATCTTTATATGGTTTGCAAATTTAAGGTGATCTACCCATATGCCTTGTCCCCAAATGTCTGTCTTAAAAGTTTTCTCATTATCCCCCTCAGAAGTCTCCAGATATCACAGTCATCCAATGGCTACAGCTCACAAATCATTATACAGGCACACATTTGCTCTTTCTTTCCTTCCACAAAAAAAAGTACAGCCATGTGCAGTGTCCAGTGTTCTGCCAACTAGGAAATTTTCCTTCATGACTGCTTGTTGTCCAAGAAAGGGGGTTGTGATACTCCAGCTCTCTAATTTTGTGTGGTGCATAGAATTAATTGATTATGTGTTCCACGGCACACAGAAATATCCATAAACCAAACCCTGTTGCACTATTCTTCCAGCCAATGACCATATGACATGACTACAAGAACACAGGTAAATATCCGGAGGTAGTAAGTATTGTTTCAGATTTAGGAGTCATAGCAATTATGCAACAACTTCATGTAATTTTATTTGGTCTCAAGAACCTACTTTATACTGACTAGGTAGGTAGCACTTCCATTCAATGATACATTGTTTCTAAGCTAATTCAACTTCATCAACTTCATGGAATTTTAAATCTCATATCACTCAGGCTGTCATGGTCAGCTCAAGTTACATGACGACTTACTATCAAGGATTCAGATTGCACTGAAAGCTGAATAGCAAGGCAAGAGCTATCTCTCAGAGGGAGAGTAGTTGCCTATAGATCACTTGTTCTAATGTCCCAAGTGCCTTCCCTAACCTGTGTAATCCTTTCAGTAAGGGGATTTTTGTTCACTGTTTTGTTTGGCAGAGGCAGCTCTAATAACTTCCATTTGACCTTTCGAGCCATAATAGCTCTCACATTGGTCAAGGAACCAATGTGGGGATTCTGCCAATTTCTAAGTGTATCTATTACAATTATTCATTCTGACACTGTAGAAATAACCACCGGGTGAGTTCAAAAATCTGTTGTGCCCAACAATGAATCAGAGTTTGCCTAAAACTCCATTGATCATCTGAATTTTATAAGCCCGTACTTTAGCTGGAGGCTACCACTGCTATTTTGGGACTACAGGAATCAATGTTAATTTACAGCCAGAGTTACTGTCTAATAGGCTCCAAAAGCTCCAGTTATTTCCTTTTCCAAAAATGTTTGGTTATTCTTGTAGAAATCTGTAAGAGCTGCTGGTGTTTTGAATACAAAATATTCCCATAAACTTGTATACTTGAACACTTAGTCCCCAAGTGGTGGCACCATTAGCTAAAGTTCTGGAACAATGCTGGAGGAAGGATTTAAAGATGTGTAACCTCCTTGAACTTCCATCCTCCTTGCTTGTTGTGTTCTTTTGAGATGTGATCTTCTGGTTTCCACCTGTAGCCATGCCTCTCCTGACATTATGGGCACTTCCTGCCAAACAACAAGCCAAAAAAAATTTCTCCAAAAAGTTGCTTTTAATTGAGGTATTTTATGGCAGCAACCAAAAGTAACTAAACAGTTCTTTGGGGTAAAGATAAATAAATACTAACAGTAAATATTTTCATTATCTTAGTGAGACCATTCTTCTTTTTTTTTTATAAATTTATTTATTTTTATATCAATCACAGGTTAGGTTTTTTGCATCCCATGCATAGCCCCCTCCCTCATTCCCTCCGACCCTCCCCGACCCTCCCTCATCTCCTCCCCGCCCCCTCCAATTCCACCAAATGGGGGAGGATCTCCTCCCCTTCCATCTGATCATCTTGTCTCCTCAGGGCTGGATGCAATATCCTCCCCTGGGATCTAGCCAGGCTGATACTCCCTGGCGTGTATGGGGGAGGGTCAAAGAGCCAGACATCAAGTTCAAGACTGAAACAGTCCCGTTTTCCCTTACTAGGGTCTACAGTTCGACCATGAGTTATCATGGGCCACATCTGAGCAGGGGTTCTAGGCCATATCCATATATGGTCCTTGGTTGGAGAAACTGTCTCATATAAGACCCCTGTGCCCTGCTCAATTTGGTCTTTGTGGAGCTCTTGTTCTCCCCAAGTCTTACTAACTTCCCCTATATTTATTATTACTTCCCGGCCTCTGCCAAGGGCTTAATTGTGAGTCTTAATATCTGCTTTGATACATTGCTATACTGATTCTTTCATAGGTCCTCTTTGGTATGCTCCTGTCCAGTTGCCTGCCCTCTCCTCCATTCAATGTCCCTCCTATTAGTTCATCTACATGAGCATTGATCATACCAACCTGGGTCCTCCTTCTTGTATATCTTCCTAGGTGTGTAGATTTCAGCATGACCTTCCTATCCTATAGGTC
>CM053752.1:93013418-93024516 GCA_028658305.1 Pachyuromys duprasi | reverse complement strand
TTCCTTTTATTGTGGAGTTGGTGGTCATACTGTGATTTATTTTTTTTGTTGTTGTTGTTGTCGTTGGGAAATTATCTGTATCCTATGGTTTCTTTGGTGTAGTTGTTTCTGTTGGACTGAAGTTTTCCTTCTAGTACCTTCTGAAGGGCTGGGTTGCTGTGTAGGTATTGCATGAATTTTGTTTTGTCATGGAAAATTTTGTTTTCTCTATCTATGTTGATTGAAAGCTTTTCTGGGTATAGTAGTCTTGGTTGGCATCTGTGTTCCCTTAAAGACTGCATGACTTCTGCCCAGGCCCTTCTGGCTTTCATAGTTTCTGATGAGAAGTCGGTGTGAGTCTGATCGGTCTACCTTCATGTGTTACTTGACCCCTTTCCCTTGCTGCCTTTAATATTTTTTCTTTGTTTTGTAGGTTTAGTGTTTTGACTATGATGTGATGAGAGGTATTTCTTTTTTGGTCTAGTCTATTTGGTGTTCTGTAGGCTTCTTGTATGTTGATGGACATTTCTTTTTTTGAATTGGAAAAATTTTCTTCTATGATTTTCTTAAAAATATTTTGAGACCCTTCTTCTAGACGACCTTCCCTGCTTTCATTAGAGGGTTTGGTCTGAAAAATTACTTAATTATAGAAATTGGTTGGTGTGGTCATTTAGGTTGTTTTTTAGGGGGAGGGGTGTTCTTTAATTTATTTGTTGTGGAATCTTCCTACTTATGCAACTTAAGGAAAACCTTAGTAGTTACCTTAGTGTCATTTTTTTTTTTTGCTCTTGCAGACAAGCAAATAATAAAAGAGCAGGTTCATTTGGTCTCACAATTCCAGTTTACAATCAATCATAACAACTAAGTCACAGTGGCAAGAGTTTGTGGAACAGAGTCATATGTCATCTACTACTAGGAACAGAGAATAGTGAATTCATACATCCTCATGTTCAGTCTGTCTCCTCCACTCTTTACACAGTCTAGAACCCAAGTCCAGGAAGTGGTGCTTCTCATATGGTGTGAATCACCCAGCCCTTAATATAACAAACGCTGTCCTTGGAAGACATATATACAGGCCAACATAATTAGAACAGTCTTCATTGAGACTGTCTTCCCAGATGATTCTGGGCTGTGTCAAGCTGGCAATTAAAATTAGCTATCACAGTAACCTTCTTGCTTATTTTACTTCTGTAAACCCTATGGTTAATGACTCTGTCAAAGATCTATACGTGTAAGACAATTTTAAACATTGCTTTGCTATGATGTCTGATATAATAAATGTCTTCACCTTGTCTTTGATGACTCAGTACTGCCTTTGGCTCTTGGTACTATGGAGTCCAATGAGATCCAATGCATTCAAGCAATCACATTAAGAAGTGTCACAAGCTATAACATCTAACACACAGAAAATATCAATGATATAAGTACATCTCTCAGAAATCTCTTTGTTATAAAGTTAAAGCAGACCATGTCTTCCAGACTTCCTATTATTGATAACACAACCAAAATACATATATAATTGACATATTAATTATATGTTTTATATTTATAATATATATTACATAAATATTATAGATTTATAAAATATGACATATATTGTAAGTAATTATAAATATATATTTGTTTTATATTACATTATGTTTATTTATTTAATATATAATTCTTTCCATATATGTATATGTAATATTAGACTCACAATTTCAGCTCCATGGACATATGTTGACAAACCTAATCTAGTTTTTTTTTCCTATTAATGTCCCACAAACTTAATATAAATTTGGACACATCTTCTCCAGGTTCTTGTTTCTATTAATTAGGAAACTAATTATGATCCTTAGGGAGATAGTAAATTTCATCTTGGTTCAGACTTTGGACCTGACTTCTAGGAGTAGCTTAGCTTCACATCTGCTTGTAGGGATAGAGGTAAAGATGGAAGTATACTGAAGGGTATCATCATTTTCTTGCTTGCCATCTCATTCAGAGAAACCATGATTTAGTTCATAGATAGTCAATAATTAACTTCCTCAGCAAAAGTTTTCATAGAGCATGCTACAAGAGTTTAACTGCATGTAGACATCCAGTTAAACCAGCACTGTTTTTTAAAGATCCTATCTTTTTTCCATTGCATAGTTTTAGCTTCTTTGTCAAAAATCAAGTATCCATAGGAGTGTGGGTTTATTTCTGGGGCTTCAGTTCAGTTCCATTGATCCACCGGTCTGTTTCTATGCTAGTAACATGCCATTTTTATTATTGTTGCTCTATAGTGCAGTTTCAGATCAGCAATGAAGATCCCTCGATATGATCTTTTATTTTACACGATTGCTTTAGCTATTCTGGTTTTTTTTTGTGTGTGTGTGTTCCCATATGAAACAGAGAATTGTTCTTTCAAGGTCTTTAAAGAATTGTGTTGGTATTTTGATGGGAACTGCATTGAATCTGTAGATTGCTTTTGATAGAATGACCATTTTCACTATATTAATCCGACAGATCCCACGAGAGTGGGAGATCTTTCCATGTTCTGATTTCTACTTTAATTTTTTTTCTTCAAAGACTTCACGTTTTGTTTTGTTTTCATGCAAGTCTTTCATTTGCTTGGTTACAGTCAAACCAAGGTACTTTATGTTAGAGACTCCTAGCTAAACTTTGGGCAGAGTATAGGAAATCTTATGGAAGAAGCAGGCTATAGAAAGACCTAGAGGGGACAGGAGCTTGACAAAGAAAACAATAGAGCCAAAAATTCTGGGCCCATAGGAGCCTGCAGAGACTGATGAATCAACCAAGGACCATGCACGGAAAAGACCTAGACTCCCTGCTCAGATGTAGCCCATGGGTCACTCAGTCTCCATTGGTTGCCTAGTAAAAGGAGCAAGAGCAGTCACTGGCCTAAACTTTGTTGCCTGCTCCTTGATCAATTCCTTCTAGTGAGGTAGCCTTATTAGGCCACAGAGGAAGAAGATCCAGACAGTCCTGATGACACCTGATAGGCTAGGGGCAGATAATAGAAGAGGATAATGTCCCTTATCAGTGGACTAGGGGAGGGACATAGGAGGGAAAGAGAGAGGAAGACTGGGACTGGAAACAGATGAGGGAGAGGGCTACAGCAGGATGCAAATTGTATAAATCATAATTAATAATAATAATAAATTTAGTTGAAAAAGAGTTTAGCACAAAAATGCATCATCTGCTAGAGTAAATGAGTTATTCTCATATACTGTACTTCAGGAAGTTGAAAAATAGAAAACAAATATCAAGAAGCCACCTCTTACTATGAAGTGATGTATGATACCATATAACAAGTACTGAAACTGTTTCAGAGGATTCATCCATGCAGAAAGATGGCAATTATGTTTGACACTATCATCTGGATGTAGAGTTTCAGCCCAGAATTAAGTAATTCAGAGATACCCTGAAAACTAGCAAACCCTAAATATTACCCTTGTGATCCAAAACATTCAGAATTTCTAAGACTAGATCAGTAAGTACTTGAAAAAAATTAACCTAATTGTAGAACATTTGGAGCACATAGATTGAATATTTTATGGAATATGATATTTAGAGGAAAGGTGCTAAGAACATATTGTTTTAGAAATTAATTTTATTGTTTAATGTCACAAAGTATGTTACGGAAAAAAATTCTAGTCATGAGAGAATATGAGGATAGAGGATGTTGTGATTGCATGGGAGGTATTTCCTGTGTATCGGAGATGATGTTCATTCATGTGTGTAAATAAGCAGTAAGCTGATTTAGTAAGAACAAAAATTAAGTCTCACTGCAGGTATCACAGAGGTTCTGAGATTGTGTAATGTCACTAAAAGTAATAGGTCCACAATTGATTACTCAATATCAAATAAAAACCTTCATAGCAGTAACTTTGATGACTGAATTGATTCTATTTAGAAACATGTATGTATACACATATATGTATGTAGTAACAATTAATGAAGAAAAAAGGACTTGGATTTGAAAGGTAGCAATGAGTAGTATGTGAAAATTTTAGTCAGGTCAAGAGAAAGGAGTATGATATATTATAATCTCAAAAGTAAAAGGTATTTTTTTTAGATGTCATTGACAGACAAGTCTAAGAGTAGTCTAAAGTTCTTTTTGTGATTTTCAAAGTAAAAATGTTTCATAATTCTTAGATCCAAGGCAGGTAAGCCTCTAACAAAAACCACCATTTACTTTAGTGTCTTCCTGAGAGAAGTAAACAATTTTAAAAGGGTCCAATGTGATACAAATATTGACATTCTGAGAAGGGGGCAGGTTTGCAAAGTTCCACAGAATGAGAATAAGTCAAGTGTTCATGCCTTTATACCCATTTCTAGACTTACAATATAACTTTCTTCAGCTACGTGACCATTTAGGTGCTAAGGAACATAGATGGTTGTGCTTTTTCATCTTTTTTTTTCTGTTTTGGTTTTTATGGTGTTTAGTTTAGTTAGTCAGTGAAATGACTGAGATACATGAACAAAATAGAAAAATATTTCATTTCATACAACATCTATTATACTTACAAGTTAAATTTCATGTTGCATTGGATGTTAAAACCATGTCAAAATAGTTGAAATATCCTAATATATAGATGTATATATGTGGATATATATGGATATATATTTATATACTTATAAACTAAAATGTTTGCCATGTGAAAATAAAGATGCAATTGTTCATTATACTCATTGGCAGATTCCTCCTGAGTACCTTGCTACAAATGAACATTACCAATGATTCACTTTCCAAAATGTTACTTGGTTTCATATTTTCAATTCCAGTGATTTTTAAAAATGAATTTAAAAAAGGAAAAATGGCATAAACATTTATTTGAAGACCCTAGAAATTCACATTAATTTGGTGATGGGTTCATTTGTGGCATATGTTATGTTAAATAATATATTTTTTACTGGAGAGCAAAAATTAAAAGCCCTTTGTATGTTATTTAAATGGATGACATATCTCTTAGTCCCAGTTTACAGGTAAGCTCCCTCTTTATGATGTATCCAGAAACTACCAGAAATTTTAAATATCTAAAAAACATAGTCAATTCAAATTCAATGAACTAAGCTGAGCACTGTGGGTAGGAAAGTCCACAACTTCAAATATCATTGCAAATCCCCTTAATCATGGTGTCAAAGTAACTAAAGCATTTATACAGAGTTTATTGAAGATAAATCACCTCATCACACACCCGAGTGTAAGGATGATTTTTCTCTCTGAGAGGTTTTCTTCATCTTCTGCTGTTTGGATATAGAGTATCTCCTGCCCTCTTAAGTCCAGATTTTATAACTACATTTAGAAAAGAGATTTCATCTACTTCATGTTTCAGATATTAGCTTCTTTTACTTTGTGAAAATAGGTCATGATTAGCCATTTTGGCAGGAACAGTTGACAGCAAACAGGACAGTAAATGATACAGTGATTCCTGAATTGTATATTTCTGTGCAGTCTGCCATTTGGAGAATGACCTTACAGGTAACCAGGAAATTGGGAGGAGGTATCGAACCTTAGGCATCCATATGATCAAATTTTGCTCCTGCTTTGTTCCTATGTCACATTCATAAGAAGAAAGAGACAAAATCCCAGGACTAAAAGATACAGATGAAACTAACAAAGGAAATATTTATTCCTCTAACAAAAATACACAGTTCTTGATTTTTGAGTAAACTATTTAAATTTCACATGAATATCCAGAGACCTAACATAAACATTGTATGTAAAGCAACTAAATATTAAAATAACAAATGTCTAGTGCTTTAATATTTATGTAGTTTATTTACTCCTGAAAACACAGCTTCTATATTATTTATTAAATACTTAGGTTTTTATTTACATTTAAATCATTTTGCTTTAAAACCTCTTTTAAAGACCTTTATATGCCACAAAATGATAAATTGCATTAATATGTTGTCTGTTCATTTTTTTCTCTATGATAGGCAGTATCTCCTACATGAAAAATATTCAATAAAAGTGGCATGTGTAAAACCTTACCAAACACATAGACACAAAGGCATATAAGCATCAAAGCAAGCTTTCCTATTTTAAATTTTACTTGAATAGAATGTTACCAACTTCCCTGCACATTTTTTAATTACATGAAGTTACTTTAGATTGTTAAAAATAGATTACTATTTGGGACTTCATATAAGAAAATTAATTACTTCACAAACAAAATGCAGAAAAATCCATCGCAGGTGGTCTGTATCTCATCGTGTGATCTAAACTTAGTTTATTTTATTTTTGGTTATTCTGCCATGATATTAAACCCATGAAGAATTTTAAATGCTTTACTATTTTATTTACATTCCCCTAGTCATTAAGTTCAACCTGTTTTAAATTTATGTCTCTAGATTAATGAGAATAACAAAGCTATACAAATTAACAATTAGCAATACTTTGTAATTGCTTGGAATAAACACCCTGATTAGTCAAATCACTATTAAATTTTAATCAATGTGAGTTAGTGTTTCTATTTTTGACTAGGGATATCAAATGGATTTTCTAAGTGATTCCTTCTTGTAAAAGAGTTTGATATGATTTCTTTTCATATTATGCTAAATGGATTGTATCTCAATTTTACATAATATACTGTTAATGAAGTCAAGATATTTTTCTTTAATAAGATCTTTCTTTTTATGATGCTCATGACAGTTTTGCTTTTCTAAACTTATTTCTTCCTAGTGTCTAAACAAACACAGAATAGTTATTAAATGTCGCAGTATGTTACAATATTTTATGTGATATTAAATGGAGCTAACAGGTATTCATTATCATCATTTTTAAAAATAAAGGTAATTATTTGTAATCTATGAACCTTTAGAAAAGAAAGCAATATCTGCAATATCTGAACAAAAATAATAATATCTTAAAACCCTAAATAGAAAGCAAATTGTGGTGAATTTAATTAAACAAACATTGGTTCTTTGCTTTGTTTATAAATCTTGTATTAGAAATGTCAATGCATATAAAATAATGCTCTGTACACTCAGTTTCTGCAGATATCATTCTTGTGGATTTCTATAGTAACTTTTAAATCTTCATACATCTTCAGATTAAAAACCATTTTCTTATGTAATTGTGTGATAGTATATCTGTAATCAAATGTTCAGAATAACTGAATCTGTTTCAGCATCCTCTACTAATCCAATAGACTACTGAAGGTTAGGTAGAATGGCTTCTGAAATAACAGGCTATATCATAAACAATCAATTCCCTGTAACAACAGGTTTCTTTTGTTCAATTATATAATTTGTTTGAAGACTTAAGTAAAATAATACATTCACAAACACTGCGTTTCTGAAAATGAATAAAGTGCTTTTCTCTCCATCATCAGAATCATATTTTTTATATGAAGGCTTTGTGGGTTTTTTTTTCCTTATATAATCCAACTCATTCTGGATATGTCATTACTTTGAATCTTATGAGAATAATTCACGATTAAATGGTATTCTGATCTATTCTACTCACTGTATAATTTTGTTCAACAATTTCCCTTTATCTGTTTTATTAAGTAGACCTATCTTTGAGGAATTACAACTTTAATATGTGACTTTGTAAGTCTTCGGATAACTAAATTCACTTTCATAATTATTTACTTTTGTATGAACATTTGCATGGAAACAATCGAGACCTTATTTTTAAAAGATGTCAACAGAATTGTAATAATTTATTTACTAAAGTTAGTGTCTTTTGCTTTTCATCTGTGTTTTTTAAATGTTTAACCCTAACAAGCATAGGGGGAAGAAAAGAAATTAAGTAAAGTATGGTCCTTGTGATACAATGACACTTGCTCTATGCTCTTACAGAGAAAAAAACATGATGATAAAACAGCACAAAGTGGAGTGTTATGAATTTTATTAATGACTAGGAGACAGTGTGCAAAACATCAAAGGTCTGTGGAAAAGATTAATGACCCCGTGTGAGACTGTTTAATTACCTCCAGCTAATTAGATTCTTGACCAAATTTTTAATATCTGCATTCCTTCTACAGCCTAATTGAGATTCCACATTATTTATCAATCTTTCAAAAAGCCCTTAGTGGGCTACTTTTCAGTTTTTCCCTTTGCACTTTGACTCCATTTATGGTCAATTATTAAATAAATAGCAAAGTAACTATTCCCCACAAATTGTGTATGCAGAACACTTTATGCCGGTTTATTTTGACTAGGAGACTATCATTGGCATTTTTTATACATAATGAAGCACTCTAACTAATAAACTGACTAACTCCACTGTAAACAACAGTATTTTTGTAAGATGGCATGTATTCAGGAACTCCTCGTGTAGTTACTGTGAATTAGACTTTCCAACAGTCAGCTTAGTCTTTATTTTAGTTTACTTGCTTATGTCTAGAGACTCAAGGAAGATGATTGACGTACAAACTAGCAAAATTACTCAATCAGTTCTTCTCTTCCCTTCCATTCCCTTCACTCTCCACCCCCTCCTTTCTCTTCCCTCGTCTTTACCCTTTAGCCTTTTGTTTACAGACAACTGATGACAAATGAGAGAGATGAGCTTCTTTAGGGATGAGTCCTTAAATTGGTTTTCCAGTCGAAAGTGTCCAACCCTGAAACTATATACATACAAGCAGCAAAACAGACTCAAAGAGTCATTTTTATAAATCTGTTCATATGTATATATATATATATATATATATATATGTAATCAATAATTGGAGAACGAGATATCAATTCGATTAATTTGAGAGTGGGGGATATGGAAGGAGTTGGAATGTGGAGACTTGGGAGGGGTTAGTGGGAGGAAAGGAAAGAGAAAAAGTGATGTATTTATATTTTAACCAAAATATATGAATTTAAATAAAATATATCTAATTAAAATATATAACTATATAATGAAATTAACTTGTCTTTTAATTTTTATATAGTCTTAACTATATGTCTACTTATATTAATATCTAGCATGATCATGTTAACTATGACCAACTACTTTCTTTTAAAATTCAGAAAACGCAAATTCAATTTGTTATATATACACATATATACAAATATTTATACATATGTGAGGTAGTACATACATCTATCTATACACCTGTACATTTATATTTATACATTTTTTCTGAAGAAGAAATGTGATCTAGAACTTCAATGGAGAATAAATAATTACTATTGGAAACCCACTAATCTGCATATAAACAATGTGAGACAAATTGTTTTTAAGTCATATTGTATACTGTACTTTGCAGGGCTCACTGTTGTTTTGCTCAGGAATTTCCTTATGCTGAATAATGCATATAGTATGTATTTTGTAGGAAAATTCACTATTTCAGAAGACTATGTATTATTCTAGAATATTATGTACTTGTATGTCAATGATAGAAAAGATTAAACTTTTGTGAGTACAAATGCATTCATGACTTTATTCATAAACAATAATCTCACAATGTGGATCTATTAGAAACTTCAGATGTTTCATCTACAACTATAAATCTGAAAATATATGTTGTATATTCTGTACTGTTAAAAATTATCTACTCTATGTTTATCAATTATTGAATTATTGCTATGTTCAAAGCCAACGAAAAAATATCAACTCACTAATAGTTTTGAATAATACATGGAATTTTCATGAGTTACTTCATGATAACCCAACATCTTTCTTTAAGATTTTTAAACATGGCTAGAAGAATCAGTCAACATTTCTTTTCCTCCCTAAGTATCTGGTTTAGTTCACTTTATCAGTGTGAGTATACTCACACTGATAAAAATTTGTTAAATAAAAAATAGTAAGAATGAAACTTCTTAGTTCATCTGAATTTGAAAGTCCTATAATTACAGAAAATAAATAAATAAATCTCACCTCTTTACAGCTCATATAATTCAAAATTGCAAGATTCACATCAGTGTGAAAGTGTAGGAGCCCCATAATAATGTCACCTCTGGCTTGCCTTACACTCATGTCAAAGATCTCTATATAGGTTAAATGTATGTTAATTACAGCAAGTAAAGAACTAACTGCCTGAAATCTCACAGTATTAGAAGCCAAACATAGAGGACTGTGTGGTGTCTTCGAGAGACAGAACCTATACCCATAACTGGTAGAGACTCTAAATGGAAGAAAACACCTATGCAAAACACGATGGGATAAGGCTGATCTCCCCACGGGTACTCACAGAGGAAGAATATCCAAGGCTGGGTGCAAGCTTGAGTCAGCAAATAAAACGCAAAATTTTTATAGCAATTGACCATCCACCCTTCTCCCCAACCCCAGATGTATCTATTTTCATGTCATGGATACCCTAGATCTTTATAAGGAACCTTATACCTCTAGTAAAAAGCAACAGAAAAATAGAGATACTGTTTTCATGTTGATTAAAAAAAAATATGTCTAGGGCTGGAGAGATGGCTCAGAGGTTAAGAACACTCACTGTTCTTCCAAAAGTCCTGAGTTCAATTCCCAGCAACCACATATGGCTCATAACCATCTATAGTAAGATCTGATGTACAGGCACAGTGCTGTATAAATAATAAATCTTATAAATATTTTAAAAAATATGTCTAAAAGGCACCAAAACTGTAGGTATACCAGTCATTTGTGACTTTGTAAAACTGAGATTTCCAGACTCTTTCCAGAGCAAATTAGAATCAACAGGAAGCAGCATGAAAAACTTCAAATTACAAGGTGGAGAACAAAGGGGTAGATTATAGGAAGTCAGATTACACTGCTTTACTAATATTATGCTGCCAAACAAATATGTCAGGTAGAGTTCTGAAATGAAAATCTAAGTTCAAGTAAAAATAAAAAAAAAAAAGAAAAACTTCACATAATGGGCTGCATACCTTTAATCTCTTGGTGAACACAAAACAAAGCAGATTCTTCTATGTTGCCATTATTTATTAATGATAAGATTTCATGTCATTAAATGGAACACTATGAAAATGCTATTCATTCATATTTGAAAGGATGTGATTCAAAGACCAAACTGAGCCGGGCACAGGGGTCTTGTAAGAGACGGTTTCTACAATCAAGGACCATGTGTGGATGTGGACTGGAACCCCCGCACGGATGGGGCCCATGATAACTTGGTGTAGGGCTGAAGACCCTATTCAGGGAAACAGGGACTGTTTCAGTCATGATCTTGATGGCTGACTCTTTGACCCTCCCCCATAT
>CM053752.1:92948942-93013318 GCA_028658305.1 Pachyuromys duprasi | reverse complement strand
CAAGATCATGCAAGTTATCAGTTTTTCCTGTTTTCCTCGGTTGCCCTTGTGTATGACCCATGATAAAATGGACACGTTAGAACAGAACAGTGATTAGATTTCTGATCACAGGGCTGGGGTCTTCCCTACGTTAAGGATTTAGTAGGATGAAACATGTCATGTCGTGTGTGATCATTGAAACTCAAGTTTTCTTGGAAGTGAAACATGATGCATGTTCTTAAGTCCTTAAGTAAAAACAAATTCACAAATTACTAATCAGCAAACTTGCAATTTTTGAGTATTATTTCCTTTCTAGCTTAGAAAACGGCTGCTGCAAGTAGCTTAAGCTCAGTAAATTTTGATTTGTTAGCAAAATAAATCCACACTATGCAAAGGAAGCAACATTTCCAAGAGGACAGAGCTGGTGTGGCTTGTAAATGAGGAGCCACATGCACTGTTTGTGAGCGCTCAAGAAAAATGGAGACCATTTTGCATTTCCTTTCAAAATCAGTTTCTTACAAGCTCTTAAATGCACTGCCCTTCTCCAGAGCCATGAAAAACAGCAGTGTTTCTAACTTTTCACCTTTCAACCAACTTGTCCCTGCAGTATTCACAGTACTAATGAAAGAGATTCTTGACAATGTCACTACAGACCACCCCAGAAGTGGAGTTCTGCCAATGTAAACCATCATTACAGTCCTGACTGCTGGTCTCCCGCTGTGAGGTCATTCAGAAACTTCCTCTGCTTCCCCGTGGCTCACTGTGTCTCTGAAGAGTGACATCCCTGTTGAACCTCAGACATTGAGGCAAGCCCCCTGCTACTGATTTCCATCCAGATCTCTGCGGACAGCATCCACTTTGATGCTACTGAATGAACTTTTCTTTCAGGAAGAACCGAAACATTCAAAGGAAAAACAACTTGGTGATGGCACAGAAAAGCCTTTAACAGGCCTCACTTTCAAGTTCCCTCACATCCTAAACCTACAAAAAGAAGCGGCATTCTTGAGTGTTAGTTAATAGTAATAAGTGTTCAAGTAATATAAGATGTATTCTTTTTGTCTCATTCATATTTAACTTCTGGAGAAGAAAATTATCTAGATACAAATTCAGTTCTAGTTTCTGACCTTAGCGGACTTGAGAAAAACAGACTTGTAAGAGGGTTACTCTATACTAAGTAACTCTGACATGCCCCACAAAATTTGTGTGATGTACACAGTATTTAAATTTATTTTAAGATGTCTCAGCACAAGTCAGAGGCTGTGAGTAAGAATTCAGTGTTGATAGGACACAATTGGTCTAATCATTTATTCCTTAAAATTACTGAGAAGCATATAGTTTTCCCAGATCTTTCCTGTTTACCTTTATGACGATGGGAACATGCTTAGCATGTTTAATAACAATGTCTTTAATAACGATGTCTTCTCCCTTTTCTGAGTTAGAAAACCTGGTCACCTAAGTTTTTATTTCATTCATTGTATTTCCATTTCCTAAAGCTATTGGTTTAAGCTACTTATGAGTTCAAGGATTTTCTACCTTACTCATAACATATTGCAAGCAGGAAAGACAGATGAGTCTTCTTTCTACAATGCCATGGGGGAGAAATATATGTAATTTTCTTGGAAAAGAGGCAATGATTGGGTGGTAAAATTATAATAAGTAGATTGTTAGTGATCAGAACAACAAAATCACCTTAATGGGCACAAAGGTCACACAGCACTGGGCATCAGGGACCAACAGGGTGAGTTTAACACATAGCTGCCAACTAATTCTAGTCCCAGCTTTGTGAAAGTGCCTCTGTGTGTGTGTGTGCTTTTGTGTGTTGAGGGGGGGGGGTATAAGTGTGTATTGATGTCTCCAACCACCAGTGTGCATGATGAGTTTATCATTTACTCCTGTGATTATATTTAACAATATCTTTGCTCATGGCTAATGAAATTGTAACCGGGATTGATAGAAAAAAATGTCAGGTTAGAGTCACTAAGACAAAGTTTGTGAACTACTGTTGAAATCATTTACTTTCACATGTTTTCATTTGACTTAAAGGGTTGAGTCATACCAAATATTACCCATACATGAAGTTACAGTGCATGCCCAGAAATATTTTAGGGAAGTCTATCACCATTTTTTTCTGGAAAAAAAGCCCGAAAATGACAATAGTAGCAAAATATTCATATTTCATTGATAGTAAGACAATGTTGTAAATAGTGGTGACTGAAGTGGAAGTTTCTGGTTTCTTTGACGATTCAGTTGAGTCATGTCGTGTGTTTTTCTAGAAGCTTTCTTGTCAGAGGGCATGTGATGTTTTGTTGGAGGCTGGGTTGTGAGCAAGCACAAGATGTTTGTCTTGTCGAGAGGTATGACTTTGGTCAGCTGAGAACATCCATGGGTGCACTCTGAGGAGAGAAGTTATATAGAAGCCCACAGACAGTGAAACATCATTTTTTTGGGCTAACATCCCTGCACTGGTGTTTGTGCTTCAACACTTGACTTTGTAGAAAGAAACATTCCAGAGAACTTCTCGGGGCAATCTAACTGAGTCTTGCAGCTTTGGCTGACTTGTCCCTGACTGATGAGTCGTGCTGATTCAGGTTGCTGTTTTGTATTGGCTTTTGGACTAGACTGTGGTATCTGGACAACAAAGAGTGGACCCATCCTAAAGAGCTACTTCTAAAAAGATCTACAACCCCCCTTTTCCTAATAACCTTCTTTAACCCCTACCTCTGGTCAGGGGATGGAAGGGAGGTAGAAGCGTTTAAGAACCCTAAGTACGTGAGGAGAAATATCCAAGCCTACAGATAACTCACTAAAGAAAGATCCTTGAGCACAAGCAAAAAGTAATACAATTAAAATCAGATGGCAGCGAGTAGCCGGTGCCCTGTCCTTACAATTATGAAACAGGATTGTATTTTAAGAGCTTGCATTTTTGTGTCAAATTTTCTGATTCTCAACAGTTTAGCAAAGAATTCAGATTTTAGGCGTTCTGTGTTGGCCAAACACAACATGCTAGTAAGCAAAGTCTTTCCTATTAGCTACCAGTTCAAGACTTTTATTTTCATTCATTTTAAATAGTACAACGTGGCTTGTATTATGTTGAGTTGGCAGGCAGGTATTGTGAGTGACAAACATACCTAGATTTGTTTTATTTATTAATCAATTTTTATCCTGCCTCTTTCCCATACATATTTGAGATGATTTGTTAAAAAATATAATATGATGGAATATTGATTTGAAAGGGAAAAACTAATTTATAAGAAGTCTTGGAGAAAGGTAATAAAAGAATGAAAGGACACAAAGTACAGAGAAATTACTTAAAAATAGAAATATTCACTGAGTTCAGTAACTTCCAAGCAAAGAATAAAAAATTAAAAGCCCTTACAAAGTTTTTATACAACATGTATGAGTTAAAATATGCTAGGCGTTTATGAAAAGATGGAAGTTTAATAATAATGTCTACACAGGGTCTTTATGGCTTTCAACAATTGAGTAACTTGACACTGTACAAATGGCAAGTGATATCATATCCAGTAATTGAAGGCCATGAAGCAGTATCAGAAGCACAAAATTCACACATTCTTTCAAGGTACATTCGTCAAAGTGTACTATTTCTTCTCTGTATCTAAACAGACACCTAAATGAAGGAAACTGCTCATGTTCCCAGTAATTTTTCTATTTCTGCATAGTGTGGGTAAAGTTTGTGGCCAAAATTTGTAGTCAGAACAAGCAATCTATCAGAGGTAAGTCTTATTTTATATTTCTTAAATATTTACATGTCAAAGATGTGTGAAGTACTTAGCAATGTGTAAAATATAATAAAAAAATCTAAAACAGTAATATGTCTTGATTCAACTTCTCTTTGAATAGAGAGAAAAATCACTCAAAATCTTGCAAGATGAGGTAAGTGTTAAATCATATTGAAAATATATTCAAAAGCACAAAGGTAAACCAGAGAAGTAATGAAGTTATATTTAGAAATATGAGGGAAAATACTTGTGGTGTTTGTGTATGCATGCTGTGTTTTGTGTGTTCTGATTCTGTGTGTGAGAGAGAAAGAGAGAGAAGGAGGAGGAAGCAATGGGGGGAAGAGAGGTTTCAAGGGAGGGAAGGAGGGAGAAAGAGAAACAGAGACAGAAAAAGAAAAGAGAGAAAATCCCCAAGTTACTGTATGAAAAGACAAATCTTGTTCACATCCCTGTACTAAAGAACTGATTGTTCTCCTTTGATTTTATGAACCCCAATAGTCCACATGATTTTTCCTTGTTTCAGAATTCTGTTCTTCCGACTATCCTCACACCTGTTATTATTTCTACATACATTTATGTCCAAGAGACCTACTAGTTTCTCTTCTGATTTTAAGTCTTGATAGCTTCAATGTATACAGTATATACGGAAAGCATCCACATTCTAGCCATGAAAAAATTGCTTAAGAACTTATACTCACTGAAACCTTCAACTCACTGTTTTGTTGCTCAGTTTCCCTGGGTGATTATATCATGCCCAAAGACTTGTTTGTTTGTTTGTTTGGGGTACTTTTTCTGCTACTTATAGTGGCATCCCTCCCATATAAGTAAGCAAATGCTCCTGATTCATTTTCAAAGCTTATAACTTCGAAATATCCCATTACTTCTTTGAACACTCCTAGTTTGCCTAGTGAGATGAACTTTACTCTTCTTGAGGAGATATTTCAAATTTTCCTTATGAATCTGACAGTTTCTCAAAAGAGCCCTGCCTGACCCACTGTTACTGGCTCCAGATATCCTGTCTGGATACTTTTACTCTCCCCATCAATTCCTTTCTAGTATAAAATATTCTAATGGAGAGACATTTGATCAGAAAGAACCAGTATTTTAACTACAATTTTTAATATCATAAGACAAGGAAGAGCAGATTAAGTAAAAGCAGATTAAGCAAAAAAAAAATCTTTCATGGTTTCTTTTTCAAATGCTTTCAAATTGAAAATAGGCCAAAGAGACTTTAGGAGATTACAAATTAATCCAAGTGGGCTGAATTGACAAGTAAATATAAAGTTTAATAAAGTCTATAATGTTTAACTGAAAATTCAAAAAGCTACCTTCAAAGACCATATCATTTTATAAATTCCATTTTGGGACTTTGGGCATAAACATGGTTTGCATTTTGAACTTTGACCTATATTCTTAGCAAGGTATACACAATCTCAGTTTTAAAAGTAAAGAAAATCTATTATTTTTGGAAGGAACATGAACCTCTTAAGAACATGGAATGCTTTAACTTAGAGAAAATAATATGTTAGAGATTTACCCAAATTTTAGCATGAAGCACCATGGTTTAATGAATACAAGTACTTATGTTATGAAATTGGTAGTCTTCTAGCTATGGTGGTACACATATGTAATCCCAGAATTTGGAGACACAGTTAAACGATATCTCCAGATTGACAAATTTGAAGTCACCTTGAACTAACTATTGAGTTCTGACCCATCCAACGCTATATAGTAATACTCTGTCTCAGAAAAATAAAAATCAAGTGAGCCAACAAACCAAAGATAAACATCAAACTACAATAGCCACATTACCTGTAAAATCTAGTATGTTTTGATTTGAATTTTGATTAGACTTGTTCTCTCCCCACACATTAAAGCTGTGACATCTTTCTAGAACATGTTTCTGTGGAGAACACAAGGCTGTCAAAAGTAGCAAGCACTCCACTGAATGAGGTTCAATAGGTCAGAATGTGAGCACACAGCAATAAAAGCTACATGCAGTACTCCCCACTTCTTTATACTTTGACCAGGTGATATTTTCATTCCCTCTTCCACATCATTCCTTTCCACCAAAATCAATACCAATAATTTCAGTGGTGAGAAATGACCTGTGACAGTTTGAATAAAAATGGCCCCCGTGGGTCCATAGAGAATGGCACAAGGAGATGTGGCCTTGTTGGAGTAGATGTGGCCTTTTTTCTTTTTCTTTCTTTCTTTTTTTTTTTTGGACAAAGTTTGTTACTTTCTATTCCTGCTGCCTGCAGATCCTCAGAACTCTCAGCTATTTCTACAGGCCCATATCTGCCTGCTGATTGTCATGCTTCCCAGCACAATGACAATAGACAAAACCTCTGAACTGTAAGTTAGCACCAATTAAATATTTTGTTGGTGTTGCCTTGGCCATGGTGCAACTTCACAGCAATGGAAAGCCTGAGGCAACACCTGAGAAGAACCTGCGATCTCCCTGAGTCCACAGAGAGATCATGTGCAGCAACTACCTCAGCTATCATGTCAGCCTCACCTTCAGATCCACTGGCTTCCAGAAGGGTTGCTATTCCTCCAGCTTTAAGGAATCAAGGGCAAAAGCTTCCTGAATGAAGAAAAACATGGAAGAGGCTTTCATTCACCTGACATTGGCTTTAACTAAAACAAACAAAAAGTTTAAACAAAAACCCATTAATTAAAGACCATAACAACGATTTTAAGAACATCTTGGGTCTTTCCTTCCTTAATCACAGAGTTTGCAAAGCTGACATGAAAGACACGAAAAGAAATGAACTCAGTTTTTCTTTTAGCAAACAATTATCATGTTATTAAATGTAAATGTAATCCTTATTTGAGACACATCATTTTAATTGTGACCAAAAGTATTATAGGCATGCTGAAGTCTTCTAATTAAATCAGGTGGCCCTATTTTAATAAAGAGAGAATTTGGAAGCAATACTGATTGTAATAACAAGCTGATTATTTCTTTTTAAAAGTCAACATATCATTAGCTTTTGGACATCAGAAAAAGTAATTATTTTTAAGTAAAATTTAAAATTAAAGAATATGAATTTTTTTTTGTTCTGTTGCTCTCCTTGTGGAGCTCCTATACCCTCCAGCTCTTTCTATTTCCCCTTTCTTTCATAAGATTCCCTACACTCTGCCCAAAGTTTGGTTATGAGTCTCAGTATCTGCTTTGATAACCTTCAGGGTAGAGGCTTTCAAACTCTGTCCTGTTCCCTGTTTTCTCCCTCTTCTGATGTCCATCCTCTTTGCCTTTCTGAATGAGGATTGAACATCTTACCCAGAGTCCTCCTTCTTGCTAAGCTTCTTTAGGTGTACAGATTTTAGTGTGTTTATCCTCTATTATCTGTCTAATAGCCACTTAGGAGTGAAAATCTGGACACAGGGGTATTTTCTGAGATTGATACTCCATCCATGGACCATTCAGGGAGATAACCTAGAACCCCATGCACAGAAGTAATCCAAGGTACCTCAGTGTCCAAGTGGGTTCCCTAGTAATGTAAACCAGGACTGTCTCTGAGTTAAGCTGATTGGCTAGCTCTTTGATCACCTCCCCCTCAGACACAGTACACAGAGGACGACAATGCAGGCACTCCTGATGAGACCTGATAGACTAGGATCAGATGGAAGGGGAGAAGGACCTCCCCTATCAGTGGACTGGGGGAGGGGCATGGGTAGAGAACAGAAAGGGAGGGAGAGATTGGGAGGGGAATAAGGAGGGAGCTACAGGTGGGATAAAAATTGAAAAAAAACTGTAATTAATAAAAATAAAAACAAAATATTATAATAAAAAAATTTAGAGTATCTACATATAATATACCACCCCTAAAATCTATGTTTTTTTAAAGTGCTATTTAAGGGAAGTGTAGACTAAACAAATTAAAATGTGTGAGAGCACACCTGGTTCTTTTCTGACCAACAGCTAAACGTTGGGATAAGAGCTTCATAAACGTAACAGCCACTTCCCTGGGGTAGTTAGTGTTGTCTTCTGGCTTATTTTTTAAGCATCAGGTTATCCTTGGTAACCACTGAGATGTTTGAGAGTTTGTTCTGCGTTTATGGAATAAAATATAAATTGTTTACTGCATCAGGGTATGAAGAAAAGAGCTAAATTATCTCACTTGTAATATTTCTATTTGAAATCTGCCCTCCTGGACAGAAATTTCAAGCAACAGTTCTCAGCAAGCACATGGGGAGGCCCACTGGAATGTCAGATGTTGCATGTCTGGATGGTGTTTATGCTGAGGAGTCCCGCATTCTTTGTGTTTTAAAATTATTCTGTTGTAACCATTTTCAGACTCGTTTACTTTGGCAATGTATTCTGCTCTCCAAAGGTGTCTGCATTTATTTGACTACAGCAAATATTTACTTTAGTAAAGGGCAGCTTAACCTTTGTTTAAATTTGAGGTGAGTTAAAGGTCATTGTAATTATTTGCTGTATTATTTGTGTCAGATTTGAATTACTATGAATACAGCACATACATTGCCCTTTATTATGAAGTAAGCTAAAAGAAACTCAACTGCTGCATCCAGCCAGCATATTTTATGGAACCAATCAGTGTTGCAGAACATTGTCAAGGTTCTCTCTTGGACTGTGATTGACTGAAAGTACTTGAGGTTAAGGTCCTTTCCCAGAGGGAGGGAAGGAGGCGATTTAACATGGCAGCCAACTCCTGCACCCCACCTCCAGCTATGTTTTTGATGGCTAGCAGCCAGCATCCGGACAGGGTTCAAGGCTATTAGTGAAACAGTGCAAGCAGTTATATTTGAAAAATAATACATACTCAGAGAGGATAAGAGAGGTGAGGTGCACTTTCAGCAGAGACACATGGGAATCCTCAGATGTTCACAAGAGATACTGAAAGCTAAAGCAAGAACCATTAGATGAGAAAAGTCAATGGAAAGTAAGAAGGTATTGGGAAAGTTTTGAACCAATGTGGGTTAGTGCATAAAAGTGAGTGAACCTTCGTTCTTGATCTTTAGTCTTTAAATATGAAGAGAAAGCATGCATCATAACAAATCCTCACTTTTAAACATATACACATGGGATGACCAGAGATATTTATACATGGTTCTGATGATATGAAAATATCAAGGTCCAGTTAGCTACTGAGCCACACTAACAGTGCAGGGCTTGCTTAACTAGGAAGATGCTACAAATGTGAAACAAACTGCTTTTACTCATGGAAACAGAGTATTAACCTTTCTCACGTGTAATGTGTATAAACAGGAATGCTGTGTTTATGATACTTAGAAAACAAATGATATGGATCAGCACTCATGAAAGACTAGTCCTAAAATATTACTACTCTACTGTTAAAAAAACCGAAAACATATTAAATACAGACTTCTGCAGCAAGGTAAGGCATAGATAAAATTGATCTTCTCTTTACAGTGTAGAAGTTGAGAAGGAACAAGATTTGGTAGTTTTGTCCTGCAATGGAATGTGGTCCTGTTATGATTAATGTGGCTGCAAAAACCAGGAAAGAGAAATCAAAAACATCTGGAAACATTGTTGCTAATAATGATGACTGTGATCCAAGAGCTAACAAGCATTTTGGTTTAACTACTGAATAGTTCTTCTACATTTGGATATAGCCATAATTTTCTTTCCAAAAAAGAAATTTATCTACCCCAATAAATAAATTACCTGGTGGCAAATGAACTATTATTAATAGTTAACCTACTGTTTAAGGTCAGGGTTTTGAGGTTTTATATTTATCATAATTTATATACCAAAACACCTAGTCATTCTAAATATCTAGTAATTTGTCCTTTCAATCTCAGAATCTTAATGGCTTTGGTAATATGTACTCTACCTACACTACAGTTCCACCTATAAAGTCTAGAAGTCAATGGACTCACTTTCTTCAGTCATGCAGGCATCGCAATGTAATTCTAAGCATCTTCATCACTCACAAAAGGAACGATTTACTCAGTAGGCATTCTATTCCCCAACCAGCCATGCATTCTGTACCATGACCCACCCTCTTACTTATAGGTCTGCAATAATGAACAGTTTATATATTTTGAATATATTTCCTTTAAAGACTTTTCCTATTCAACATATGTTCATAGGATCTATCAATTTCATTATTTTCTTTCTGTTGCTGACCAATATTTTATTCCATTGAATTTAATATATTACATATTATTCCTTATTAATTAATGGTCACTTTGAGGGGTTTGTGTCTTGAGTTTGTGGATTGGTTCAAGTGTTTGATGAGTGTCAGTGTTATAGTATCAAGATAAAGCCTGTTTGGTGCCATTTAATTTTTCTAGTATAGATCCTCTGTATATAATATGTATGATGATGGCATGAATTTAAAAAGGAGTGAAGGACATGAGTAGGAAGAAATGAAGGGGAAGATGGTAGCAGTATAGATATAAATATAGCATTCATGGTATTTTTGTATGAAATTCTCCAAATTAAAAAAAAATGATGGGGAAGCAACCTTACCAGGCCACAGAGGAAGACAATGCAACCACTCCTGATGAGAGCTGATAGACTAGGATCAAAAAGAAGGAAAGGAAGACCTCCCCTATCAGTGGACTTGGGGAGGGGCATGTGTGGAGAAGGGGGAGAGAAGGTGGGATTGGGAGGGGATAAGGGAAGGGTTTATGGGGGAATACAAAGAGAATAAAGTGTAATTAATACAGTTTTTTAATGTTAAAAAGGAAAGAAGTAGGCATTGATTCTTGCTCTGAAAAGAAGGCCCATATTCTGTTTCTCACAGGGATATATTCAAATAAGCTGTGATTAGAATCTTGAAGGAAAAAGATCCCATGCTGTCATATGCACCTGCTCAGAATAGTATTTCCATGATGGTATGGGACAAGAGAGGATGATCTACTTTTGCTTGAATAAGGTCCCTCCTGGACCTTCTATTCTCCCACTCTTCCATTAGACTCCCTGTGCTCTGCCCAAAGTTTGGCTGTGAGTCTCAGCACCTGCTTCTATCCACTGATGGATGGAGTCTTTCAGAGGACACCTATAGTAGGCTACAGTTCTGTCCCCTCTCTTCAACTACTCCCTGGTGGCTATTCTATTTGCCCATCTGAATGAGAATTAAGCATCCTCTCTGCTACTTAGCTTCTTTATGTCTGTGGATTGTAGTATAGTTATCCTGTATTGTATGACTAATACTGCTTATGAGTGAGTACATACCATTCTTGTCTTTCTGGTTCTAGGTTACCTCACTCAGGATGATCTTTTCCATATCAGTCATTTGCCTGCAAATTTCATGATTTTCTTGTTTTTAATAGCTGAATAGTATTCCATTGTGTAGATCTACCACAGTTTCCTTATCCATTTTTTGGTTGAGGGATATCTGGGTTCTCTCCAGTTGAAATGCAAATAAAAATGACTCCAAGATTCCATCTTACACCCATCAGAAAGGCTAAGATCAAAAACTCAGGTGATAGCACATGCTGGTGAGGTTGTGGTATAAGGGGAACCCCCATCCATTGCTGGAGGGGTGTACTCCATTGTACAACCACTTTGAAAATTTATCTGGCACTTTCTTAGAAAATTGGGAATAAACAGCTCTACCTCAAGATGCCACTATACCACTCCTGGGAATAAACTGAAAAGATGCTTTACCATACAACAAGGACATTTGCTCAACTGTGGTCATAGTAGCTTTATTGCTAAGTTTTCTTGATTAAATGTTTTCAATTGTTTTTATGTCTTTATTACATCCCAAGTGACCTGTATTCTACACATATGACTACATTACTCCCCAAACAGTTCTGGGTTATGGAATAATATTTGCCTCATTTTACTAGAGTGGTAGTAAAATGTGGTTTACATCTTCACTGTCATCTACATACTCATGGCAGCGACGAAATTGATAAAAGTTCCATCGGTTCAACCTCTCCATCATCCTGACCATCAGCACAGCAAGATTTATGTAACACATGATTCTCTAGTTAAGTGTAGAAGAAGTTATCTTTAAGGAGAGTGAAAATAAACAATAACCAAAAATATTCTCTTTGACAAAAGGAATTGGATTGTGCAGTATGTGGGCAGGTCAAAACATGTTTTGGTAACTTTATGGAAATATATGCTGCTCAGATGAGGATGGCTAAGGATGGCATTTGATGGTTATTGAGAAAGCTTAGGTAAAAATATTTGCCCGGCTCAAGGTAACAAGGCAATTATAAAAAGTAACAGGTGTCTGTGTCTTATTATTTGAGATACTGGGCTAAATGGTTATAGGGCTAATAAATAATAATGAACATTAAATAGCCTAACATCACTTTCATTTACAACAACAGATCTCTATATGTAATTTTATGTTTATGTGATTATGAGATTTCAAAATCGTTAGGGTGACTCTTCAAGCCACACTATGCTGCCAACAATGTTACCATTTAATTTCTTTTAATATCTTAGCGTATGTGTGCTGGGTAGTTTTATGTCAATTTGATACAAAGCAGTCATTTGAAAGTATAGAATCTCAACTGAAAAATGCCTCCATAGAATTGGACTGTAGGTAAGCCTACATGACATTTTCTTCATTAGTGATTGGTTGGGGAGGGCCCAGCACCTTGTGAGTGCTGTCACACCTGGAATGGTGGTGTTGTTTTATAAGACAGCAGGCTTAGAAAGCTATGAAGAACAACCCAGTAAGAAGCACTTCTCCATATACTCTTTGTCAGCTGTTGGCTCAAGGCTCCTGCCTTGCACGAGTTCCTGTCTTGACTTCCTTCAATGATAAACAGGGATATGGTATCATAATCCAAATAAGTTGCTTTTTATCATGTTATTTCATCACAATAGAAACCATAGGACAATCTGAAAATAAAAAGTTCCACCTATTTTCTATATTCATAGCTGTTCATAATCTATGAAGACTGATCATTCTCTAGATCTGAAGTAGCAGAATTCAGACCTTTGAAGCTCTGCAGTTTATTAAACCATACTTCTCTTTTCTATTTTGCTCTGTTTGCATAAACTGAAAACTTGAGCATCTAAGTAGAAATAATACCGTTTTGGACATCTTAGCAGTCAGAGATTTTACATCTGCCGCTACATACATTAGGAAATTGGATTCGGTACTATTGGGTCTTAAATAGGGCTGCACTTTAAAATACATCATCTAACAGGCTTTCACAGGTGGATCATCTCACACCACTGAGAGATCAGTCCATGTTTTTCAGAAAGTACCTAGATGATTACATCGATAGCAGTCCTGTGGTAGAGTGGGATGTGATACCTAATCAGAAAATGGCTGCATCCTAACAGAGTTGCGCTATGTAAATATGAATTTTAGACAGTGTGTTAGGTTTAATGCAAAATCATAATGCTTTTGTTTCTCTTTCTGTCATTACTAAAGCATGTGTATCATAATTAAAGGGATGAAAAGGAAGAGTAGAAAAACATGTTAAAATGCCATGATGTCTCTCACATGAGCATATCATATTCATGTGATTGTTTTCCTTTTAACCCCAATTAAATTCCACTTGTAATGCAAAGATTCATGTGATCTTTTGCTCTGTTAAGTTTTTAGGATTAGAAGGAAAGAATAACTTTAGCAGTGCTTTGCTCTCACTGACTCAAGGATTCATACAGTTGAAGATTCTGTTCATCTTTCTCAGTAAGTTCGCGGCCTGTCCTGAGAACAGAACATCCTCACTGTTGGGCAGCTGAGCACATGTGTAAGCACAGTGTGGTTTCACATACTGTATATCAGCTTTGTTAAAACAACAACTGGGAAAATGCAGTAGAGCATTACGGACTGGAACTTTCAGTAAAGAATACCAAATAAACACAATAATAAGCTTTCAGCAGATGGAAGCCCATTTTGAATTTATATGGATGCCCAAATGGTATTAAAGAAGCAAAGATGATAAACTCAAGAGACCCAGATGTTGTTTTATTGCTAATCTAGTGAAGAGAAAACAATACAGCTTACACTGTAATGGGAAAATGCAAGTAGTATGAGTTGCTATTATAGAATTCTTTCAAATTGTTTCCGCGTCACATGGATATGTTCATAACAGAACATAGAGAGCACTGAAATCAATTGAATTAGTGAATTATTAGCCACTGTAAAAAGTCTCACTTTAGAAGGTCTTGTGAATCAAGAGGGGTCAAAAGGTTACACCAAAGTAAAACTGTGCCTTCGAGCCAATATCAAATGTTTACAATGCTATTGGATGACACTTTTTCCTCTTATCAACAAAGGTAGCCCATCTGCCAAAACATATGTCGGTCTGGCCAGCCTTTAATAATTAAAACAGAATAGAACACAACACAAGTCACATAACACCAAATCTGTCTTTCTAGTCTCATATGATGAAGGTGGCACTTGTTACTTCCATACATCGCACTTGATTGTTCAGGTACTAAGATCCTCATGGTAATGGAAGCCTTTGATTGAACATAGCTTCTGGCAATGGTTCTAACCTGGAAATTAGGAATACATATTCAATCCAGGTAAATAATGAAGCTCATCAAATCATTGACTATCCAACTCTGTTGCCCATTTCCAGACTTCTCATTTTCCTTTTATTAAACAGTGAAGAAAAACAAATACTAACCAAAAGGCATGACCATTTTACATCTCAACTTGTCTTGCCAAAGTCCCCTCTGTTTGGATTATATTCTTTTATCCAAACAACTTATCTTAAGTAATTAATAACTAAATCATTTTTTATTTCAGAAATATCTCCTAGAAATGATTTTCTGGATTGAATGGATGAAATAGATGTACTTCCTCCACAAACATCTCATATACTAATATATTATTTGAAAAGCAAATGTTTATGCTATCCCCATAACTAGTCTGTATCCTTCTTCAGGATATGGAAATATCATAGCACTTAGCATTTTTCAGGCCTTTGTTAAATATTTGATAGACTATATTGAAAGATAGGAGAGTCTTTCTTTGAACAAATAATACCATACTAAATTATTAGAGCTGTTAGAAAAACAAGAGTTAAGTTGGATATGGAGCCATGTGAGTGAGGTAAATTTGATTGCTGACAATGGAGTGGTATTCAGGGATTCATATTCAGTACCAACACAGAATGCAAGTTGAAGATGTTTAAGCTGCCTGAGCCACAAGTGTTTCCTATGAATAATATTAATACTCAGTGCTTTGTTGACTGTCTTCATTAAAATTTAATAACAAATATTTCCTAATCTGACTTATAAAGCCATTGTATTATAGCTTTTCCTATTAAGGTGACATTGTTAGGAATAGTCCCCGATGTTCCACAGGTAATCGTGTAGTAGGATCTGGGAACAAATCATTTAGATACTGTTAACACAGGTAAATACTAAGGATGGGTACTAGTCATTTTGGCATGCTTAATTAAGGTAAATCTAATTATGGTCTGTGTGTTGGTTTGAATGGAAATGGCTCTAGACAAGTAGGCAGTGGCACTTTTAGGAAGTATGACCTTGTTGGAGAAAGTGTGCCACTAGAGATGGGCTTTGGGATTTCAAATGATCAAACCAGACTCACTGTCACTTTCTCTCTTCCTGCTGCCTGTGGATTCACATGCAGAACTTTCATTTACATCTCCACCATGTCTGTCTGCTTGCCATGCTTTTTACCATGTTGATAATGAACTATGCCTCTGAACTGTAAGCCAGTCCCAGCTAGACGTTTTCCTTCAGAAGAGTTGCCATGTTCATGGTGTCTCTTCAGATGAACAGGAACCCTAAAGAAAACAGTCTATCAGGTAGGTCATTGAAAAATTGACTTTCTAAGGTACTTCAATTTCTACTTTCAAATAGCATAAAAACCCACCTCTTGCTACCATATAGTGACCAGTAATATCCTACTTCCTAAATTATTTCAGTTGAATGCTTTTGAAAGTTAAAAAAATAGTTTAATTAGTTTAATTAATATGTTAATTAAAGATAGGATGAGAAGAAGAAACTTTGGTCAGTACAGTCTTGGTCTTGCAAGCATGAGGGCTTGAGTTCAAGCCACAAAAGTCCTAAGTAAGTTGATCATGGCACTATAAACTTTCAATCCAAGTGGTAGGAAAACAGACAGGAGGATCTCTTGAACTCACTGGCTAGTCACTGTAGCCTACTCGGTCAATGAGAACCCTATCCCAAAAGCAGACAGCACCTAGGAATGGCACCCAAGTTTGTCCTTTTATCTGAGCACATGAATGTGCACAGCTTTGCCTCTTGAAAACACGCAGACTCCCCTCCACACACACACACAGTTCTAAACCTATAAATACTGACAGCCCCTCTAAATTTAAAGACATAGAACAACAGAAATGCTGAATTAAATATGCATGCAGGAGTCAACAGTTTTAAAGCAGCTGGGAGCATTTCACTGGCCAAGGAGTGATTAGTTTGGATGCCAGTTATTTTGAAAAAAAAATAGTGTACAGTCATGATACACTTCTGTTAGGAATCCAGTTACTTTGAAAATGTCCTCAGTCTGAAAGATGTGGAAATACTTTCAAACATGTGCTTTCAGTGACTAGACTAGCAAGAGGGGACATAGACCTGCAGTTATAGTTACTCTGAAAAAGAAGCAAGGAGGTTGCTGTGCAGAGGATCTTTAGGCTTGCCTGGACATCATGGTAAGACCTTGTCCCAGAAAGGGAAGCAAAAGAGAGGAAAAACAAGGAAAAGGAAGATAAGTTGGTTCAACTGAGACTATACACTGCCTTGTCTTTCCTTCATGACATATTCAAAGATCAACTTTAATTAACAATTAACATAAAAAATTTAAAATGGAAGAGGTTATTTCAGCATCTTCAGCATGTTTTGTTGTAATAATACTAGTCATTTTTTGAAACGGGAATTTTTTTTAAGCAAAATGCTAAAGGCTAGATGATTGGAAGGATATGACACACTCACATTTCAGTACAATGTGAAGCAGAGCTATCCTTCTACAACTAGCTTGATTTTAAGTTTATTTTATCTGAATTAATCATGATGACAATCTCTGTTTTTCAAAGATATAAATTAATGAATTTATATCCTGTTTCATTCACAAATGAATTGAGATCTGGAATTTTAAAATGCTCTTCTTAAAACTATTAGCTGTGTGTCTGCTTTATGGGATGCTCCTACACAAGCTGGCTGTTCATCAATTTGGTGTCCATACATTTCTTTGAAAGCTATATTATAATTAGAGTTTAGGTTAATACTATTCAGTAACCATAAAACAGACATAAAATAATTATAACTCATTTAGTGAAATTAGAAAAAGAGCAATTATTAGACTCCCATTGTGAAGCTTTGCTGTGAGGGATAGATAATCTATCTGCAAGATGTACTTTAAGAACACCATTTTCAAAGATATAAACGAGATAGATTACCACTCTGTTTTTGTGCACTTGAGGCAGAAGGGGTGGGACAGAAAACTTGTGTTATATTTATGAGTTGCCTGAACTTTTGTGAGTTTTAGACAAAGAAAAGAAACAGCATAGCCTTCTAAAGCATTGCTGCTCATTCTAATGTTTGTAAAGATACAATACTGTGTATCTGAGTTTGCAACGTTACCAAATTAAATACTATTGATATTTTATCATGCAAATTAAAAATAAATCAGATTGTAAGGATTTCAATTTGTCAGAACTCCTGAAAACTAGCCCTTCATTTCCATCCAATCCAGAGTTACTGATTTGCATGAGCATCAGGAGAAGTGCACTGGGGTTTATTGTTGTCATTACGCAAGGGTCTTCCTCCTGGCATAGGTGTGTTCAACATCCACCCTCCAGAGGCAAATGAGGAGAGACAATATGGGACTCAGAAATGTAATATAGTGAAAAGGTTTTTTCCTGGATTCCCTTATATAGTACCTTTATTTTGCACCATATTTTATTGTGATGAGAGGTCTCTAACATTGAAGGAAGAAACAGACACTAAAATAATTTTTAAGCTCCCTATGTATCTATGTATCCACCGATCAATCTCTGTGTGTAACTTTCATTCACTTATCTGTTTTATAAAAAAAATATGATAGACCCAGTCTATTTATACATTTCATTCCTTGTAACAGCGTGTTGAAAAGCAAATATGCTGGAGAAGAGTTCGTATTACTAGACTGAGATGGCTTAATAAATGAATAAACCAGCGAACAAAACTGAAGGTCCTGGAGACCCATCTTCACCAACTTCATGTGGCACAAAGAAGGAAAATAAAATTTCTTCACGTCAACATTCAAGAAAAGAATCAAGGGACTGGAGAGATGGTTCAGTGGCTAAGAGTTCCTACTTTTCTCACAGGGGATCCACATTCAGTTCACAGTATCCATACTGGGAAGCTCATTACCAACTGTATCTCCAGCTCCAGAGGATCGATGCTGTCTTCTAGCTTCTCTGGGCATCTGTACACACTTGCCATGCTCACTCAGAGGCACTCATAGAGACACATACAAATAAATAACTTAAACAGATGACTATGATGATGTTCTGTTCTTCTTCATTATTCTCAATTATCTCCTAGCATTTGCCTGATGCTACATAGTTGTCAAATCTACAATATGATTTCAGAATAACTGAGGGAAAAAATGTCAGATATCGTAGCTGGGAAATTATTGACTGGAAAAAAAATCAAGCTATGATGAAAAACTGCATGAAAGTTAATCACTTATTTTATTTTTAGAGTGGTACATAATTTCTATTTTGATTTTTTTGTACAATGAAAGCAGCAATGCACTCAAAGAACATTACTGCCAAACCTAAGCAAAAGAAAAAGGTGTGGTGGGGTGGGAGTGCAGGTTCCCTCCAGATAGCACTTTTGTGTCACTCAATCTACTTGCATGGGTCTATGCTTTCCTTCATTCTTATGCTTTCTGATCCCGTGGGATCCTATATTAACACAGGGTCACAAGGAGCCCTAGACACACCCTACTGTAGTCAGGGTGTTAGGACAAGACATTCCCATAATGCACTGATAAATTCTGCACCAATGCTCCCCTGTGACATTTAGGGAGAATATGAAGCAAGTCACTGATTACTTTCAACATTCTTCCCCTTTTCTCTGAGTGCCTAACTGCTTTTTTTTTTTTCCCACCTCAACACAGTGGTGAGTTAGCAAACCCCAGCACCAGGCCATGTTATTCATTCTGTGAAAAAAATTTCAGGCATCATAATTTATTTTGAGCCAAAAGAAATTAAGACTTTTAAGATGAGTTCAGTCTTGCCAGACAAGTAAAGGGAATTAATTGCATGAAAATGCAAAATTAAAAGCAAATGATGAATTTGCCTAATTTCCTCACTTTCCAATGTTCCAATACATCCCCTGACCACTCTCCAGGAGCCCTGCTGAACCAACAGCTCTGAATCATCCAGTTCCGGAAAACCAGAGAGGGTTTATTTTAATTCCTTCAGGAAAAAAAAAGGCAACTGATGAACAGTTGTCCTGAAGATTTAGAGGACTCATTTGAGTTTTTAATAATCCCATGTGGCTTTAAAATATTTTAATAGTTTCTCTCAACATGTTTCCAAGTTTGCAGCTGTGAAATTAGTAAACAAGTGACACAGGAGTGTTTTTATTTATTTATTTTTATTTGTGCCACGAGTATTTTTAGAGACCAGGTAAGAATTTAATAGCAAACAGAATTACACTAATAAGAAATGCTTATTATTATTTGTTCAATCTATCAAGTTTATCAATTATTAACTGAAAATAACTAATCTGATTTTCAAAATTGAAATTACTATATATCTTTAAAATGTCAAGTCAATTACTCAAAAATTATCAAATAAATATATATTGTATTTTATTAAATATAAAAGACAGCATAGAATAACAAACTCATCATGAGGAGTTCTTTCATATTTCCTGTGAGTGCCTTTCCTGCCTTATTTCTCTTAAATAAATTAAGATACTGGCATTTTGACATTCACAAAAATACTATGTTCGCTGGAGAAGTGTTCAAAAGAATGGTTTGGAAGAAGTGCTAAAACTCTTCAACAATATATTCAAACTACAATTGTCACAACTCCACAAATATGTGGTGAGTACTGACTTTTAAATACCAATTAAAAAACCTAAATGACAATAAGAAAAAAAAATCTGGAAATTTCTAAATTCTGTAACTTCTGAAATTTCTTAGTAACAGTTAGAAAATGGTTGTCTATTCCCTTAAAATTAAAAAAAAAATATTTAAAGACTGCTATATTTTAGGTAGCTGGCTTTTGAAATTTAATGTAAGCTTGTTTCTCCAGTTTAAGTTTTCCGAATTGTTAGGCAGCAGTGTGAAACAACAAGAAAACGCAATCAGAAGATTTTGGAAAGGCAAGTATGAGTTTAATTTTTATATTTGTTTTCTTTATCTTTCAATTATCTTGATGTCCTTCTCTCAGCATAGCAAATACTTAAAAATATGTTATACATTTTATGTAATACTTATTTGTAAAATTTATAATGCACACAATTTATTTGTATATAACTGTTATTCACTTACAGAACATTATCACAGACATTCATAAAACTTATATAGGAATTGGTTTTTACATGCACAATAAATATCTAACCTACAGGAATTAAAAAACCTGTAACTTAATATGTTCTTAGAATGTTTTAAATGTTGGCACCTGTTGTGTAATCCATTTCTGAGATTTTGGTGCAAAATGACACTACTTTTCACTGAGAATGTGTGAGATACGGTCTGTGTGTATAACAGGAATTGTAACATGACAAAAACATGATCTTTGCTGTGCATGGATTTAAGAACTATGCCTTTGAAATAAATAAAAATGCATATTTTCATAATTTTCATTATACTTGCTCTCTAAAATCATTCAGTAAAATATTTTGAGATGAAGAAAGAGCAGACTCACCAGGACCTCTGCAACAACAAACAATAAATGCATAAATCCCAAAAGCATCCTGTAAAAGACTATGCATGATATTTTTCAAATACTCTCTAAAACTTATGTCATTCTTGAAATCACATAGTATACCCATTTATTTGATACAGAGAAGAACTTCACTCTTTGAAAACAAACATGCCTTTGGCATCTACTGCTTCAGGACAAAATATGAGATTTAAGTCAAAGCAAATTAAGATATAACTCTGTCATTAGAACAAACACATGTCCAAATGCCATGCATAGAAGATCAAAACTTTCTATTTTAGAATAAATTTCACCTATAGAATGGATATCAACATGTAGATTTTAAAATTGGCTAAGGTAATTAACATTTAAAACTACAAATAAAATCAATGTTCAGAAACAACTAGAAATTTTTTTATCCATAGGGTCATATGAATAACATTGGAAAAATATAGTTAGGTTTGCAAATTTTTAGTGACAATAACTTATGTTTTCTTTAAGATACAGTATAATCTCAGTTGTTTACATTTATATTAGATCCAAAGAAAATTAAATAAAACATAGTGTGTGAAAGGGCATAGGAAGAAAGAAAAGAGAGAGGAAAATTTGAATGAGACAAATAACAGAAAATTTAAAAAAACAGGCAAGTCCTTCTCTTATTATTTACATAAACATATATATACATACATACATGTATAAATATGTATGCATTTATATATTATATATATATGTGTAGCAAAAGTGTTTGATTTATGTTTGAAGCAAAACCAAATCAATTGGTTAAAAACTGGTGAAGCATCAATTAGCTTTAAAATCTCAAGCTCAAGACCCTCTTTGTTCAGATATTGTGATCCTGGGATTATGTGCTGAAGTCACCCTGCCTGCCTCCATCTTTGTGTTGAAGTACATATTTCACCTGACATACCGCCCAAAACAATTTGTCATTAGATCAGAACATTAAAATAGGTTCCTTTGTATTTACAGAGAAGAAGATAAATATCTTGAAATTCATCAGTGCTACCTGATAAATAATATACACTCGAGGGCAGATATTGACAGAAACACCCACATAAATATTTTTTTTTCATCTTTAAAACTACTCAAAACAAAAACATTAATTCATGGTCCGTTTTACAATCAAAAACTTATATAATATTTGAAGCAGTGAAAGCTTTTATGTGTCAGGTATATAACCTTGGGTTATTATTTAGAATACTGAATTCCTGTTCTAACATTATTCACCTTTCATTTGAAATGCTTGGTCCAATCTGTATTATCTCTTACCTTTGCCTATTAACATCAATAGCTGTTCTTTTTATTAGTCTCCTGGTACTTGCTGATGTTCCATGCATAACAATGCTTACATTTTTAATTGAGCTGTAAGCTTCAGTTTAATTATGAGGCTCAGTGTACCTTCAGCACTAGATTCTTCTGTGATTACTACGTTTTTTCCTTAACCACTTCAAAATTCTTTTAATAGGCTGTTTTAGAAAAAAATCAGTAGAATATTGTGAATATTCTAGTATGTCTTAGTAATGTTTCATTAACTCTCTGAGAATTTTACACAATGAATTTTGATCGTATTCATTTGCCTCTCACCCAACTCTCCCCAGATCCACTATGTGTGCCAACCCACCACAAAACTTCTTGATATCTAGCTGTTTTTATTTGAAGCCCGCTGAGTTCAGTTTGTGAGGTTGCTAAAATACTCTTAGGGTGGGGCCAACCCTAAAATATGGTTAACCAACGAGGTGATACACTCTTAAAGAAACTAACTCTCCCGCTGCCAGCAGCTATGAATTGTTAGTATCTCCTCAGCTAGGTGTAGAACACCTGCCCTTGCCCTGTGCCTGGTTTTGTCTGGATTGACTTGTGTGCATGCTGTCAAGATTGATAGGAACTCATAAGTGCTACTACCTTGCTATATCTGAAAAACACTACTTCAATGATGTCATTTTTTAAAGAATATCTTGTAGAATAATTTAAACATTGGCAGTGTGATGAACTAGATTTTACTAAGACTACCCTTCAGTTTGAAAATCACAGTGTATGTATACACAAAATGAATGTAGCTAAAGGATGCTAAGAATTTTTCCTAATTTCTGTTTCAGTATGAAAGAGCTGATATGATATGTCTTAGAGGGTTGGAGTTTGCAGCTGTGATAGTCGTTCATTAACCACCTATGGATATGCAGAATATCCAGGTACATTTACACCAGGATTGCTGCATTATCTAGATAGTGTTATAATTTGAACACCGTACAACCACTTTAGCGTTCAGTGTGCTTTCCACTCTCGTGGACACCCTGAAGAAAATCAGAACTTCCGAGGGAATGATGCTTTCTGTTTTCTTTCATCCTAAGACACTATTCAACTTTTATTCATGTATATTCTATATTCGGTCTATACTTGGATACTTTTGTCCAAATGGTGGAGTACCTATAAAATAGGTAATTCCATAGAAAAAATAAACATATAACTAGAGATTGTTGTATAAGATCTAATTCAATATAAATTATATGTCTTTAGATAAAACTTCATAAATAAATAAATAATGGTGATTCTCATGTACAAAGTGGGAAAGAGCTATTTGGCCACACTGATTTCAAGCCAGCTAACTAGAAATGTAGGTAGAGGTACTTTTACTTTAGATTTTTAATTGTATCCTGGGACCTTCTCAGTACTACATCATTTCCTGTCCTCTGCATTATTTTAATTTTTAAAGAAACTATATATAATAGGGATATAAATTGCAAAAAATAAAATAACAATAACAACAAATAATAATAATAGATTATTTCAGAGTAGGTATTCTGGTCCCCTTACGCTCATGATCTTTCTGTCCCATTTTCTGCCATGTACCCTAAATCTTAAATAAGGGGTTTTGTTAAAAATGTATTAACTGGGGGCAGGAATCCCCACGGTTAATTCATCTCTGCAATTTGACTAGACTGGACTTTCTGTAATTGCTTTAATTAAAATTATATTGCTGTGATAACACAAGTGACCAAAGCAACTTAGAAAGGAAACATTGCTTGGATTAGACTTCCGCATCAATCTTCATCATCTGAGGAAGTTGGTATAAGAACTCAAACTGTGATAGAGCCTGGAGGGAGAGCTGATGCAGAGGCCAAGGAGGAATGCCGCTTACTCCCTTGCTCAGTATGCATTACTCTGTGTCCGGTTTCTGTATAGAATCCAGGGCTGTCCACTCAGGAATGAGGCCACCAATGGGCTGGGACCTGCCCCATCAATGACTAGTTAAGAAATTCTTAAAAAGAAAGGATTTATTATCTGTAATAAGTGTATAAGTATATAATAATTGTTATTATTAAAAAGAAATAAGAAAATCAGTAGCTCAGGCTTGCCTACTGTTCCATATTATAATTTTCTCTTTTGTTATGTTGATAGCAAACTATGCGGAACACTTGATCTCTTGTCAGTTTGATACACAAACATATCACTGTTAAGCCACAACCTTTTTGTTTTGGTCATCCCCTAGGTCACATAATATCAACATCACAATAGAAGGAATTTTACAAATGTGAAAATTCTCACAGTCTTTACAAATGAAAACAATTTAAAATTCACTCCCTCTAAAAATATAAAGTCTCTAGTAGAACTAGCTCCTGGTGGCAGGGCCTCTGGAGACTTGGCCCAGCGCCATGATACCTGGAGAGCTGTCCCCAGCAATGGAGAAGTGTTTTCTTTGCTCCACCGCCTTACCAGCATGAGTTGTTACCTGTGTATTTGATCTTAGCTATTCTGACAGGTGTAAGATGCAAATCTCAGCATCGTTTTAATTTGCTTCCCTGATGGCTAAGGATGTTGGCAATTTCTTTAGGTGCTTCTTGGACACTCGCGACTCCTCTGTTGATAATTCTCCATTTAGATCTGTACCACACTTTTTCATTGTATTATTTAGTTTGTGAATGTCTAATTTTTTGAGTTCTTTATAGTGGGAACAGGAGCTATCTCTGAATCTGTTTCCTGCCTTTAAGAACCTTTCCCCCTACTGAGCTATCTTATCTAGCCTTAATAGAAGAGGAGGTACCTAGTCTTGTATTGTATTATTTAGTTTGTGAATGTCTAATTTTTTGAGTTCTTTATAGTGGGAACAGGAGCTATCTCTGAATCTGTTTCCTGCCTTTAAGAACCTTTCCCCCTACTGAGCTATCTTATCTAGCCTTAATAGAAGAGGAGGTACCTAGTCTTATTGCAATTTCATATAACATAGTTGGCTCATATCCATCAATGCATTAAAACAAAAAACAAAATCAAAATATTAGAACTTAGAAAGCCTTTGCTTACTGTAGTGAACTAAAATTTTGCTAATGGACATACTAATAATATTGAATAATTTATTAATAAAATATCCTTAAATATTAATACTAGTTTCCTATGCATCAGCACTAGCTTTTTGTTTGAAGCAAAATCATTCTATGCAAGTGTGACTGGCCTAGAATTCACTGTGCATACCAAATTGCTTCCAATTGACAGAGATCTTCCTCCTGAACATCACAATTAAAAGTCTGCACTACTAAACCTGCCTTCAGTAACATGAAGGGAAAAGTTAAGCAATCACAAAGTAACTAAAGACTCAAAGAAATGATAATAATAATCCTTAAACTCCATAATTTTATCTCTTGGTAGATTGTAGACATACAGTATTTTTAAAATTCCAGCTGCTTTTAAGGTGTAGAATTATGAATTACTCCATAGATTGTTACATGCTTTTATAAAAGAATCATTTTAATTTGGTTTTGTTTTACTGTTGTTAACCAACATGTTTGTGCTGGGAATCAAACCTGGGCCCATTAGAAAAGCAGTTGGTCTCCCATCCAAGTACTAACCAGGCCCGACCCTGCTTAGCTTCCGAGATCAGACGAGATTGGGCACGTTCAGGGTGGTGTGGCCGAAGAAAACAAGCAACAGGGCAGGAGTATGCCAAGGAGGCCTCTGGGGCGGTCAACGTAGCGATGTATCAGAGCAGATATTAAGACTCGCGATCAAGCCTTTGGCAGTGGGGAAGGAGTGATGATAGAAATGGAGGAGGTTGGTGAAACTTGGAGAGAACAAGAGCTCCACAATGACTAAACTGAGCAGGGCACAGGGGTCTTGTATGAGACAGTTTCTACAACCAAGGACCATGTGTGGATGTGTCCTGGAACCCCTGTTCAGATGGGACCCAGGATAGCTCGGTGTAGGACTAAAGACCCTAGTGAGGGAAACAGGGACTGTTTCAGTATTGAACTTGATGGCTGACTCATTGACCCTCCCCCATACATGCTGGGGAGTGACAGACTGGCTAGATCCCAATGGAGGGCATTGCAGCCAGCCCTGAGGAGACAGGATGAGCTGGGGTTGGATGGAAGGGGAGGAGGTCCTCCCCTGTTGGTGGACTTGGAGGGGGCGGGGAGGAGATGAGGGAGGGTTGGGGAGGGTGGGAGGGAATGAGGGAGGGGGCTATGTCTGGGATGCAAAGTACTTAACCTGTGATTGATAACAAAAAATAAAAAATAAATAAAAAATAAAAATAAATAAAAAAAGAAAAGCAGTTGGTATACTTAAACACAGAGTCACATCTTCAGCTCAATTAAGTTTATGTATGTATGCATCTATCTACTATCTATCTATTTATTTATTTAGAGACAAGGTCTTGCCATATCACTCAGGCTGTTCTGGAACTAACCTTCTTTTCTTTCTTTCTTTCTTTCTTTCTTTCTTTCTTTCTTTCTTTCTTTCTTTCTTTCTTTCTTTCTTTCTTTTTTAAATTTTATTAATTACACTTTATTCATTTTGTATCCCCCCATAAACCCCTCCCTCATCTCCTCCCAATCCCACCTTCCCTACCGCTTCTCCACACAAGTCCCTCCCCAAGTCTACTGGTAGGGTAGGTCTTCTTTTCCTTCCTTCTGATCCTAGTCTATTAGCTCTCATCAGGAGTGGTTGCATTGTCTCCCTCTGTGCCCTGGTAAAGCTGCTCCCCCCTCAGGGTGAGGTGATCAAAGAACAAGCCAATCAGTTCATGTCAGAGGCAGTCCCTGTTCCCATTATTATGGAACTCACTTGCATACTGAACTGCCATGGGCTACATCTGTGCAGGGGTTGTAGTCTTTCTCCATGCATGGTACTTGGTTGGAGTATCAGTCTCAGGAAAGACCCCTGTGCTCAGATTTTTGGTTCTGTTGCTCTCCTTGTGGAGCTCCTGTCCTCTCCCTGTCTTACTATTTCCCACATCTTTCTAAAGATTCCCTGCACTCTGCCCAACAGTTGGCCATAGTCTCAGCATCTGCTTTGATATTCTGCAGGGCAGAGCCTTTCACGGGCCCTCTGTGACAGGCTCCTAGCTTGTTTCCTGTTTTCTTCTTCTGATGTCAATCTGCTTTGCCTTTCTGGCTGGGGATTGAGCATTTTAGCCAGAGTCCTCAACAGCACAGGCTCTAAGAGCAACAATAAAGAAACGGGATCTCATGAAACTGAAAAGCTTCTGTAAAAGGAAGGACACTGTCATCAAAACAAAACAACTGCCTACAGATTGGGAAAGAATCTTCACCAACCCTTTATCTGACAGAGGACTAATATCCAGTATATATAAAGAACTACAGAAGTTGAAAAGCAACAAATTAAGTAATCGAATTAAAAAAAATGGGGAACAGAGCTAAACAGAGAACTCTCGCTAGAGGACTATCGAATGGCAGAGAAACACTTAAAGAAATGCTCAGCGTCACTAGCCATCAGGGAAATGCAAATCAAAATGACCCTGAGATTTCACCTTACACCCATCAGAATGGCCAAGATCAAAAACTCAAGTGATAACACATGCTGGAGAGGTTGCAGAGAAAGGGGAACCCTCCTCTACTGCTGGTGGAAATGTAACTTGAACAACCACTCTGGAAGTCAATCCGGTTCTTCCTCAGACAACTAGGAATAGGGCTTCCTCTAGATCCAGCTATAACACTCCTAGTAATATATCAAAAAGAGGCTCAAGTACACAATAAGGACAGTAGCTCAACCATGTTTGTAGCAGCTTTATTTGTAATAGCCAGAAGCTGGAAACAACCCACCTGTCCATCAACTGAGGAATGGATATAGAAATTGTGGTACATTCACACAATGGAATATTACTCAGCAATTAAAAAACAAGGATGTCATGAAATTTTCAGGTAAATGGTGGGAACTGGAAAGGATCATCCTGAGTGAGCTATCCCAGAAGCAGAGAGGCACACCACGTGGTATATACCCATTCATATAGATATATAAAATAGGATAAACCTAATAAAATCTGTACATCTTTCTTTCTCTCTCTCTTTTCTTTTTCTTATTTATTTATTTATTTATTTATTTATTTATTTATTTATTTATTTATTTATTTACCTTACATCCTTGTAGCCTCTTCTCTCTTCTTCTTCTTCCAGTTCCACCCTCTCTCTCTTCCCCCTTTTTCCTCCCCTTTTCCTCAGAAAAGGGGGGCTCTCTTTCCCATCCATCCCAGCTAATCAATTCCTTCAGTAATGCACATATCTTCTTCCTCTGTGACCTGTCAAGGCAGTTTCACCAGGAGAAAGTGATATACACACAGGACAATTGAGTCCATGCCCAATGCAGTCTCCACATCCCTCACTAGAGGACCCACTTGAAGCCTAAGCTGCCCATCTGCTACATCTTTGTAGCGGGCCTCGGTCCACTTCCTGCATGGTCCTTGGTTGGAATATCTATATCTGCGGTCCCCATGTTCCCAGGTTTTTTGGTTCTGTTGTTTTCTTGTGGAGTTCCTGTCACTCTGGACAACTTTTTATCTGGACATGTACATCAATATACATAATAACAGTAGACTGCTTTTTTTTTTAAAGCTTAAATGAAATAACATATATAAAGTTTTTAGAATTATCCTTGGCATACAAGAAAGGTTAAAAAAATAGTATTATTAAAAATAAAATAAGCTATATATTGACATTAGCAGCTGAATTCCTTACTCTTACCCACAAATCCTAACCTATCAGTAATATATTAAAAAATTACTTCATTTAAATAGAAGTTTCATCACAGTGATGTTTTAATACCAAATCCTGTTTAAATAAAATTTCATAAACATACCTTATAAATAATTAATCAATTAAAGGATGGTATAAAACACACAGATACTTGCCATGAGACACCTGAACGAGTTAAGATATATTCACAGACACAAATGAGAGGAAATGAAATAAACCCCACATAATGCAGGATGCTGTTTTTATAAAGTATTAGCAGTTTTTGTTTATATTTTATCCAAACAGTACAGATACATTTATGATTACACATTTGCCAAAACATTAATAAACCAAAGAGAGAAAAATAAAGAAATGAAACAGAAGAAAAAAAGGACACTCTTGTAATTTATCTATATAGATCCTGCCCTTTCTGACAACTTAAAAGCTTCTGGCAATTTTTTTAATGGACATTTCTTGGTGATGTTGCAATAGAACAATTTGGTTTCGTAGCTTTGATGATCAATATTTTACCCTACTTCTCTTTGGGTCAAGGGTAGTTTGGAGGATGAGCTAACCACATTGAAGAACAACATCAGAAAGTGAAAAGAGTTAAGAAGCTGCCTTACAAATAAATTGTGCTTGCTATTAAAATGCTCAAGAAAAATTGGGTGGACAACCCATAAAACATTAGCGGGAAAAGTTAGAAAACAGGAGATGAGAAGAGAAGGAATGCATCTTATGTCTCAGAAGAGTGATTGTGTCCCCACGCTGAAATAGGTACTCTCATTATGTCTGTGGCAGAGAGTAAATAAAAACACATGTACTACATGCTTTAAGAAGTATAAAATGTGAAAAGAATTTAGACAAAAGTCTTATAATGGTAACTACATGATGGTCATAAGACAAAATCTTTACTTTCTGTTCTAGACAAACAACTCCTTACATGCTTGAGCCACAGGACACATCTTGATTTTAATTTGTTTACTCACAAGCTGCCCTGGGACAAATGAAATTGCTTCTTATGATGGTGACCCATTTGATTTACCATGTCAGTGCAATTGCTCTCATTGTCTCCTTATGTTTACTCCATGCTTTAACACGCTTTAAAAAGCGTAAAAGGTGAAGAGAGTTCAGACAAGTCTTATGATCAAAAGATTTTCCGGTATGATACTTTCAAAGCCCAGTATCTTAGTTAGTTTAGGCTGAAGGTGTCTGCTATTTTGCATTGTGTGAGTTGTGATTCTTCTTTGCCTCTTGTGTTTGTATTGCAGGATACAGGTCAAAGAACTAGCTCAGTTTTAGAACATAATGTTCATTGGCCAGGAAAAAAGACAATGGCTGAATCATTTAGTAAATCATGGATTTCTGTACAGGTGGCACAGCACTTCTGCTCTGTTCCTTGGACCAAGTGAATTCCCACAGCATACTTTGTGTTGCCAAGGCATAGAGTAGGTACTTCGAGTATCTAGGATTAGGAAGATGTGAGGATTAACAATATATAAACTTGAATGGGTTAAGGAATGTTTAAATTAATCATAAAACTATTTTTTGGTGTCTATTCTTGAAACACAAGCACTTGAGCTGATCAACTGAGGGAAAAGATTATGCTCAAGAACATGAGTAGATAGATATATTGTCCACTGAGAGCCTAAAAGGTAGACAAGGGTGAAGGGTGGATACTTTTTGAGCTGGAATGTAGACTCTGGATGTAGGTATCAGAGCTCCTGGCTCCAGGTATCTGCCATTCATGGTAGTAGCTTTCCAATTCACAACCCCTTGTGGCAACACTGAGTTACACTATTCTCTTTCCTTCTTTTACAACTCACAGAGAGAATAGAAAGCAGGATTTCATAGGCCTCTATAATGAAATGACCTCATTCTTGTAATAAATCATTCACACACACACAGACACAGACATACACAAATACACACACACACACAACATGTATGTACCATTTTTCTAGAGATTCTTAATAAAGGTCTTGCTCTAATGAAGGGAGAAGAATGATTGGGAATAAACGTAATTCACCAGAATTGACCATTTTGGATATATGTGTTCATTGTTCTAGGTACAAAAAGAAGAATACTCATTTTTCCTTCACAAAGGGAGGTTTAAAATATCTTAGTCATGATTACTGACCTGTGTCACCATGCCGGTGCAGGCAGTAATCCCAGCACTTGAAAAGCAGGAGCAAGATGATGGCACGTTTGAGGACAACCTGTGTTACAGAGGTTGTCCTTGTCTCAAAAACACAGATATCCACAAATCACTACCTAAAACGCAAGTCCGATCTCTAGTGCTCATAGCAGATTAAGGTTTGTTGTTATTTCTTGTTAGAGAGAGGATTGGCGTAAATCCATGAAATCCTCAAAACAAACCAGTGAAAAATAAGAGAGCATCCTGAAAGAATAAAAAGTTCAGAATTCAGACTTGGTAACAAATAATGCCTGATTTTGCATGTGAGCATATTTAGAAATAAAATGATACAGGTGAAATACCAAGACTTTATTAAGCACCTTGTTCAGACAATTTTACAAAACTGAAAATGTTTATCACAATTAAAAGTTCATACACTCTGTGCCACCCAAACAGATGAGCCACAGAAATAGGAGAACATTGAGATTTAGATTCAATTAAACTTCTCCCTAGTAAAGAATTCCAATGTTTTCTCCATGCACCAGGTGCCTGAACCGCTAACAATGCCCACAACTACTGGAAAAGGGAGCCTGTTTCTGGTGGGCACCCGTGGGGCTTATTCTATTCTTGATAAATTAAAGATAGTCTTCAGAGTTCTGAGCACAGGCTAATGCAGCTCCAACAACAACAACAAAAAAATCACAGCCAATTATAGAGAATCAGCATCCAAGTCTGGACAATCATGGATTGGAGATCAGAGTGATTGGGCTATCCTTTGTAGTAAAATGACAATGATAGAAAATGAGCCTGAGGTACAACATGAGCACCAAAAAATCTGAACACAGGGGTCTTTCCTGAGACTGATACTCCAACCAAGTACCATGCATGGAGATAACCTAGAACCTGCACAGATGTAGCCCATGGCAGTTCACATTCCAAGTGGGATCCATAGTAATGGGAACAAGGACTGCCTCTGGCATGAACTGATTGGCCTGCTCTTTGATCACCTCACCCTGAGGAGGGAGCAGCTTTACCAGGCCACAGAGGAAGACAATACAGCCACTCCTGATGAGATCTAGTAGACTAGGATCAGAAGGAAGGAAAAGAAGACCTACCCTACCAGTGGACTTGGGGAGGACATACATGGAGAAGAGGGAGGAAGAGAAGGATTCAGAGGGGAAAGGGAGGGTGCAACAAGGGGGATACAAAGTGAATAAAGTGTAATTAAAAATTTTTTTTAAATCTTAAAAAAAGAAAGAAAATGAGCCTCAGGTATAACATAAGGGGTTTACCAAAGCACGATAGCTTCCTTTGCTGCATGTGAATGCTAACACTGGAGTATTATAGAATTTTCACATCATAAAAGCCTGAAAGAAAATTTGGGCTTTATCATTTCCAAAGTACTTTCTGCTCAATTCAAATTTGCCATATGACAAAAGTAGTGTTTTTATGGTGCTTCAGATTTAGAGTAGTGAATGTAAGAGTATGGAACATAGAAACAATATTTGCCCTGCTAAATAATACAATACGTATCTATAAGACATCGAAGTGAAATCCATAACCCATTCCAGTTCTTCGCATTAGCCAGAGGTGGACAGGACCAATAGATGTGCTTCTGTATAATTGTAGACAAGCACAGATGGAATCTAGAAGTTTCATTGGCTACTGCAACCAAAATTCTTTGCATGAATATCCACTCTCCTTATTTGATGCTCATGTGGCAGCCTGCCACAATTCCCATCACAGGAAGGACTCAATGTTAGCCAATTCAAAGGCAAGCAAAAGTAGTGACTCTTCTTTCATTACCTTTGATGATCAAAGAAAAATGTGGGTCAGAGGCCAGGCAGTCCAACCCGACATCCTGTTGTGAATACTACTGCATTTCTTCTGTTGCTGTAATGCAGCTCCTTAATATGTTGCGATCCTTTGACAGAGGGAGCTAATCATTACACAACCACTGAAAGGTAGAAAAGGCTGAGGAATCAAAGAGGCCAGGTTTTGAATTCTGGTTCTTCTCAATTTCACCTGTGCCTTTTATAGTTCTATCATTCACAAGCAAAGTGTAAGGTTGTGCTAGATGTCATTTATTTTTTACTGACCCTTCTTGCAATCCTTCTCTGCTGGCCTTTTGAGATGTCCGTAACTGAGGCGCTTAAATGACCTCCGACCCCTCATGGTTTCAACCAAGATTTGACTAATTAGGCTTTTTATATACAAGTGGAAGTGAGAGGGCTGAAGAGCACAGAGTACAGATGTCTTCTAACTGCTGTGAAATGCTTAGCTCAGGAAGGCCATTCTCTGTCTCACCGCTTCTTTAAAATCTAGGTGTGACAGCAATCCTTACTCTCATTCCTAACTTCCAGTTAGCATCTGTCCCTTGTGGATTCCTGAGACTCTGTGTAGTCATTTGGATTAATCTGTTTATCAATTAATTGAATAGTCTTAATTTGCATGTGGCATCTGTCTCCTTGGAAGATGATAATGGCTAGAGAAGGTACTTCCTTCTAGCTTTTATTCAAAGCATGCCAGTTATTGGTGTATAAATTTTATTCTTAATGCATACGGTTGGGTGAATAGTTTTACATTATACTCTCATCATATTTTCAATGAATCAATTAATTAATCAATTAAGCTAGAAATAGAACTATAGTGATTTCAGAACTATCATACAGGACATATTCTATGCCCTAGCATATTCATCTGCTATAACCAATTCATGAGTTTCACATCAAGAGGATCATTTACTCTTAGATGATCCATAAAATTTAGTGCCTTCTGCTCATTTTTGTTTGATAAATTAATCCAAAATTATTAGTGCAAATTTGATTATGAGTTCCCTGCCTTTACTTTTTTTCAGTGAGCTTAACGAAATTAAGGGAATTCCATAAAAATGTTCTGTCAGTATAGAGTGACAAATCTGAACATCTCTGCCAGAGTCTTTACATTTACACATCTGTGGAACAGTTTCCCACCACAATGTGCTGCAGGAACCTATTACTGTCCTGTGATGCTACCAGATTAAAAACCTTTTCTCAATGTTAAAGTAGAGTTACAGTTAAATAATTGCCATTTGTGATTTTGTTATTCTCCTAAGTAATCAGAGACATTATTCAATTTCTTGATAATGTTAATATGTAGAGACTACTGTCATTTCACATCAAACAGAGTCAAGTGTAAAAAAATCAGTTTTTAATGATAACCTGAACATTAAAAATGGATTTGTCAAAAGCGAATTGTGTTTTCAGAGTAGTTTCTCACATATTCTATGCCACAGCTTTCTTCAAACCAAACTGACTATGCATTACAGAAAGAAATTAATGAAGCCATGTTTAAAAAAAAAAACTACCTACTTATTTGAATTTCCTGCAAAATATTTACAAGTAACAAACATGAAGTGCTCCAAATGATTATAAAAGTATTACTTAAGTTAATTTTGAGAGAGAAAATTCATAAGCTATAATATGTAAGCTTGGGTCATTTCAACAAAGTCACAATTTCTGTGCTAAACATCAGTAATGGAAAAAATAAAAAGTCATCAACATATATGACTTGAGTATGAAACAGTGAAATGTACTTAACAGCAAAGTTATACCTTTCATTTGTGACTCAAAAATGTTTTTACTGGTATGATCTAGTGAGGATATATACATATGTATTTTTATTTAAGTTTATATGAATATTATATATAAATTTAACCTCTGCACAATTACCAATATTTTGTTTGTTATCTTTGTAATGCCCATTCTTAATGGAATGAGACGTACTCTAAATTTATGTATATTTATATTTATATTTATATTCTATTATATATTTATATTTATATTCTATTATATATGCATATTTATAAAAATATGTAAATACATCTATATTTCATAAATATATTTGATAAATTTTATATATGAATATATGTATTTTAAAAAAATTTAGTTTTTTGAAGCTAAATGAAAGCATTAACTCCTTTCAGTAAACCTACTAATAGAAAGGGGCCCATATCCTTAAATAGTTCTATAAAGCATGCCTCATTTCAATACAGTTATATAACTTGAAACTCTAAGCCAAATATCCCTAATAAATGTAGCATAATACGCATTAAATGATTTTTATAAATATTTCATTCAACTTTCAAGATTATCTTACAAACTACACTGAGAGTTATTTTTCTGTTATTCGTTTTTATTGTACTAATTACATAATATAACACCTGTCTGTAACATGGCTTGAAGTACACTGACCTTTATCATGATTTCTTCCTCTCTACCTCTCTTCTTTTTTCACTTATTTTATTTTTTATTTATTATTATAATTTATTACAATTTATTCACTTTTTATCCTAGCTGTGGCCCCTACCCTCTCCTCCTCCCAATCCCACCCCCCCTCTTCTCCCCTTCTCCCCCTCCCCTACTCCACTGATAGAGGAGCTCTTCCTCCCCTTCCATCTGACCCTAACCTATCATGTCTCATCAGAACTGGTTGCATTGTCTTCCTCTATGGCTTGGCAATACTGCATCCCTCCCCAGGGGGAAGTGATCAGAGAGCCTGTCACTGGAGTTCATGCCAGAGAAATTCCCTGCTCCCCTTATTAGGGACCCCACTTGGATACTGAATGTATTGATTACATCTGAGCCAGGGGTTTATGTTCTCTTCATACATTGTTCTTGGCTGGGCTATCAGTCTCTCCAGGTCCCCCAGGGCTCAGGTTTTTTGGCTCTGTGGACAGGAGCTCCAAAAGGAAACCACCAGATCCATCTCTTTTCTTGATACCTTTGCTATTCACAAATAGACCCTCACCCATATTAAGGTGTATGTGTGTTTAGATCCTATACATGAGAGAAATCAAGAGATATTAACCTTTCTGAATGTGGTTTATTTTACTTAAAATACAGATGACACAATTTTGTTTTCTAAATCATACTCATGTAGCATATATCAATATTATGTTTTCTTTATCCACTGACAGTAACTGATTTGTTCTCGTATATGCACATTTGTGCTATAGCTTAAACCAATAGCACTTCTATTTTCTGTTTTTTGAGGGACCTCTGTATAGATTCTCGACACAGAATTCCTTTACTGAGAGACAATATACTTTCTCATCGGTAGAATATGAAGGTTCTTTCAACCCCTGCAAATTTACCAACGTTTTTCTTTGTTTATTTATTTGTTATCTTCATCATTCCATACTTTTAAAATAATATTTTTATTTATTTTAATTTTTTATTAATTACACTTTATTCACTTTGTATCCCCCTGTAGCACCTTCCCACTTCCCCTCCTAATCTCTCCCTTCCTCCCCCTTCTCCACACATGCCCCTCCCCAAGTCCACTGATAGGGGAGGTCTTCCTTTCCTTCCTTCTGATCCTAGTCTATTAGGTCTCATCAGGAGTGGCTGAATTGTCTTCCTCTGTGGCCTAGTAAGGCTGCTCCCCCTGGTAAGGCTGGTAAGCGTGAGGTGATCAAAGAGCAGACCCATCAGTTCATGTCAGAGGCAGTCCCTATTCCCATTACTATGGAACCCACTTGGATACTGAACTACCATGGGCTACATCCATGCAGGGGTTCTAGGTTTTCTCCATGCATGGTACTTGATTGGAGTATCAGGTTCAGGAAAGACTCCTGTGCTCAGATATTTTTGGTTCTGTTGCTCTCCTTGTGGAGCTCCTGTTCTCTCCAGATCTTACTATTTCCTACTTCTTTCATAATATTCCCTGCACTCTACCCAATGGTTGGCCATAAGTCTCAGCATCTGCTTTGATAGTCTACAGGGCAGAGCCTTTCATTTTTTTAATAATTTTAATTTTTTATATTAATTACAGGCTATTTACTTTTTATCCCAGCTGTAGCTCCCTCCCTCATTCCCTCCAAATCTCACCCTCCCTCCCTCTTCTCCTCCCATGCCCCTGTCTAAGTCCCACTGATAGGGGAGGTCCTTCTCTCCTTCCATCTGAGCCTAGTTTATCAGGTCTCATCAGGAATGGCTGCAATGTCCTCCTCTGTGATGTAGCAAGGCTGCTCCTCCCTCGGGGGAGGGGGATCAAAGAGCCAGCCACTGAGTTCATGTCAGAGACAGTCCCTGTTCCCCTTATTAGGGAAACACAGGTGGAAGCTGAGCTGCCAATGGGTTACATCTGAGCAAAGGGTTCTAGGTTATCTCCATGCATGGTCCTTGGTTGGAGAATCAGTCTCAGAAAAGACCCCTGTGCCCAGTCATACTTGGTCCTTGTGGTGCTCCCGTCCTCTCCAGGTCTTACTAACTCTCCCTTCTTTCATATGATTCCCTGCACTCTGCCCAAGGTTTGGTTATGAGTCTCAGCACTCATAACTGCTATATTGATTCTTTCAGAGACCCTCTATGGTAGGCTCCTGTCCTGTTTTTTGTTTCTCCTACTTCCAATGTCCATCCCATTTGTCTGTCTAAGTGAGGACTGATGACCTTACCCCAGAACCTTTTCTTGTTTTGCTTCTTTAGGTATACAGATTTTAGTATGTTTGTCCTATCTTAAAGGTCTATTATCCACTTATAAGTGAGTATATACTGTGTGTGTGTGTGTTTCTGCTTCTGGGATACCTCACTCAGGGTGATCTTTTCTATTCCCACCATTTGCTAGAACTCATTGTCACAGGAGACAACTTCCTGAACAGAACACCAACAGCACAGGCTCTAAGATCAACAAAAAATAAATGGGACCTCATGAAACTGAAAAGCTTCTCTAAAGCAAAGAACACTATCGTCAGAACAAAACGACAGCCTACAGACTGGGAAAGGATCTTCATCAGATTTATATCTGACGGAGAGCTAATATCCAGAATTTATAAAGAACTAAAGAAGTTAAAAAGCAGCAAAGCAAGCAATCCAATTAAAAAATGGGGTACGGAGGTAAAGAGAGATTTCTCAGTAGAGGAATATAGAATGGGAGAGAAACACTTAAAGAACTGTTCAACGTCCTTAGCCATTAGGGAGAAGCAAATCAAATGACTCTGAGATTTCACCTTACACCCATCAAAATGATTAAGATAAAAATCTCAAGTGACAACACATGCTGGAGTGGTTGCAGAGAAAGGGGAACCCTCCTCCACAGCTGGCGGGAATGTAAACTTATACAAACACTCTGGAAATCAGTCTGGCACTTTCTCAGACAATTAGGAATAGTGCTACCTCAAGATCCAGCTATACCATTCCTAGGCATATATCCAAAATATGCTCAAGTACACAACAAGGACATTTGTTCAACCATGTTTGTAGCAGCTTTATTTGTAATAACCAGAACCTGGAAACAACCGATATGTTCTTCAAGGCAGGATGGATACAGAAACTGTGGTACATTTACACAATGGATTACTACTCAGCAATTAAAAACAAAGAAATCATGAAATGATTTCCATTCTTAATGGAATAACACGTACTATCAACATTCTTATTTACAGTTCTGTGATTGCTAGAGTTGCTTACATTGCTTTTTTAGCTTCTGTATGTGCTCTGCTGTTTATTTGATGCAATATCACTTGTCAGTTCATGGTGTTTGTTCTGCTATTGGAGTCCTATTCGGAAAGTCAATGCCTGTCTATATTTTGACCTACTTCTTTTATGCTTACCGCCGAGGTTCAAAGGTTCTATGTTTACATTATGAAAAAAGAACTGTTTTGGGTAATTTTTGTACTAAATGTAAAACAGGGATCTTATTTCTTTCTTGTGTGGACATTTGTTTTCTTGACACCGTTAATAATGAAGCTACCTTCTGTGTAATGTAGTTTGTTTAGGTTTGGTGCTCATGTTTGGTTCTAGTTCCTCAAGTATACTGACCATGAAAGACCTGATTCTTTTTGAAAGTCAAATACTATGCTGAGAATACTCAGTCAGAAAACAAATCATCCTCCTGGTTCCTCTTGCGAGGTCACAGAGGAAGACATTGCAACCAGTCCTAATGAGACCTGATAAGCTAGGGTCAGATAGAAGGGGAGGAGGACCTCTCCTATCAGTAGACTTAGAGAGGGGCATGGAAGGAGATGAGGGAGGAAGGGTGTGATTGGGAGGGAATGAAAGAGGGGGCTACAGCTGGACTACAAAGCAAATAAAATGTAACTAATGTAAAAATAAAGTTTAATTAAAAATGACATAAAAGTGAAAAAATACATGAATGACTGCAGGAAATCACAGATGCCATATATGCTATGATATAGGACACGCACTAATAGTTGTGCTTAAAAGCATTTTTTCTTTTAGAGGAAACAGTTGTTAATGTCTAGGTTGTGAGAGCTGTGTCTTCAGTAGATGCTCAGACATGAAGAATCAATAAGCATTCAAAACAGATGTTATTCTAGTAAGTTAAAGAGGTTAATAAATGCCACAGAAGCATAAAATGTCAAATGTTAGAGAAATTCAACAAAGCTTTGTTGTTTATAGGTATATATATATATATATATATATATATATTTATATTTATATATAGATTGTTTGTAGGTTATGTAACAGGTAAGGAGCAGAAATATATCACATATGAAAGATATTGTGGGGCTTTGTAAACTTTATTCTGTAGGTAACAGAAATCCACTGAAGACGTTTGAAAAGAAAACCAAAAGTCAGCACAATTTGTAAACTAAGAAGGAAATTTAAGAAAACTAGACTGTGGTGGTAAATAATTGCATGCAAGAGTGAAACAAATGAATGAACTGCTCTTCTGTGTTCCAGGGGCTCCTGCTACTTTCATAGACATAACTGAGCTTAGAGCTTCTACCACCAACAGGTGGATTTCTGAAATATGAAAAGCACTGGATATCTTTCTTTAAATATTTTGAGATTAAAATATACTTATATCTGTTCTTCTCTCTTTTCTCCCTCCAATCCTCCCTGTACCACACTCTTTCAAACTCATGGCATCCTTTTCTTTAATTGTTTTTGTTATTGCTGGTTTTGGTGGTGCTGGTGATAGTAGTGACAGTGGTGGTGTGTGTTTATGTGTGTGTATGTAACTACAGACATAAATATTATCTTCTCAGTCTGTATAACCTAACTTCTATGCACATGTTTTCAGGGCAGATGATTTGGAAATCATAGAGGGAAAAGGTAGAGTGAACATACCTGGGAACTGGCACCAAAGTGGTAAGTGCAACATCCATACCCATTCCAACAACAGAAATCAGTCCTGTGTCTGGATTCGGTGGACTGGAAATGGACCTGTCTGGCACAGTGGTTCCTAGGAAAATGAATACCACAAAGGAGTTCAGAGTATCCTGGATGCCAACAGGCTACTACCCTTCAGGTCTTCTTTCTTTCCAGCAGATTTACTTTGATAATAGGAATCTGAAAACAATTCTTTGAAATTTCCACTTATTCTGTTAATGAAATCATAAGCACTGGTTTGCGTTTCCAGCAAGGCTGCTGTTCTACCTGCTCACACCCTATCTGTGGAAAAGTTAAAACTGTTGATAAAATTGAAATTAAAACTAACAAGAAACAGTTTTGTTCCTTTAAGAGTCAAAAGTTTATAATTCTCATGGCTTAGTTTTCATTTTCAGACATTTCTCTCTGTGTATCCCCAAATCTTTGGAACTTCCTATGTTGAAGCCTCTGCTTCCCTGGTGATCCAATTAAAAGCATGTGCCACAATGCTTAGCCATATAATTCTATAACTTAACTTACCCAAATAATGTACTGTACTACTGCCTTCACACGATTCCCATTTCTATATAAGTTAATATATTTTAACTCTTTAGGGACAGGGACTTTCTATAAGTTGCATGTCATGTGGTGAGAAGTATGGGCATCAGTTTGACGGATAGTTTTTACTGCAGCACAATTAAGCAAAACTTGATGATCATTCTTGTAAATATATCCTGGTTTTCTAAATTTTATTTAAATCCTGAAATGTTAATTTTCCCAAAGACATAAACAACAACTTCTTAAGATATGGGTTCTGCTGAAGAAGTTGAACAGTGAGACAATATAAAGATGCTATACATAAAATAGAAAGGCTGTGAAAATGTGGACAAAAATAGAGAAATTTTCAAGGAAAGTAAATTCATTTATGGTTAAATCACAACAATATTCTCAACGTTTCTGTATGTGTTGAAGTTCCATCATCCTGAAAATTAGCAAAAATATGAGCATACTCTATCCTTGTTACCAACAGACATCTAGTCTAACTATCATTTATTTTTATTACTTGGTATTGAAATATAAAAATTTAAATTTATATCTGTGTTATTCTTTCTATTGCTTGTAGTTTTTTCCTTCTCATTCTAAACATATTTGTATAATACAAACTGTTCTGATTTTTTTCCTTTATCAAATATTGGAGACCTTTACATCATTGTGTGGCTATTCTGTGAAATTTCATTCTCTCATCATATAATTTCTAGTTTAAAAGTCTTGTGAACAGTATTGTAGTTATATTTCAACCCTTTCAGTCTTCTCATGAACTTCCTATGAAACAATTTATTTGGCTATCTACTGGAAATTTCTTATTCACAGCATCATTTTGCATTTACTTAGATAAAACTCATAAAGCAATGAAGACTATGTTCTACCTCTAGATAATATGGATTGCCAGTCTAGTTCCTGCTATGAATAGCTGTTGATTTTTAAAGAATAAAAATGATACTTCTTTAGCCTACTGGAGAATAATTCTGAATACATCAGAAAATGTTTAAAGTCATTACCTGTACCAGAACAATATAACTAACATGTATGAATGAGGAGTTATTGAATAAATCACCTGCAGAAAATATTGAAATGAGGTCTGTTACACAAGCTTAATATCTTATTGAAACCTCTTTGCATTTAATTAATGTAATTTCTAATGATCTTGAGGTTTCATTCAGTTAAGTTCTCTATGCTTCCTGTTTAGCCACACTTTACTGATCTATAGCTCATTTGTTGAATGTGCCAAAGAATAATAGTGTCATAATTCTTAAAAGATGTATTTCTTTTCTGTTATATACGTAATTTTAAAATATATTTTGTGTATATGTATATATGTGTGTTCTTATAAAGAATGATGGGTTTTAGTGTAAATAAGAACTCTGAAAATAGCTATGCTTATGCTATAGATATAATTTTATATTTGTTTCACTTTTCTTATATTTGGTAACTGAATAATTTATGTTTACACAGAATTAGTATTTATGACTTTGTGGTAATACAATTTTGCATTGCATCAGCTGACAATTATGCAAGATTATGTTGTTTTGAAATTATCTTTCATATATTTTTTATTCATGTTATCTTACTCTATAGGTGTTAAAACCAATTGCTAAAGAAAAATTAGTTAAACAAATGTTAAAGTAAATAAAAAACAAAATTGAGTAATATAGAAATGATGGTGACCTTTTTCTTTTATTTAAGTCATTAAGATTTTTTTCTGTCTGAGTTATGCAAAAAATACTAGAGGAGTTGACAAGTTTTAAAGCAGAAATTTAGGAAAAAATATAGTTGGCCAAGATAACACTTATTCTATAAGCTATATGTTCTATTCATAATTAACAAATTAGATACTAAAGAAATCTTCTTCGTATACAGTTTTTTACTGTTGATACCCAGTGATGGTTTGTGTTCTTTTATGAATTAACACTACTTTAGAGCTTCCAGTAAAGATCCATGCTTTAGTTATATATTTTTCAATATTTGAGATGCGCAAGACACGCCATAAATTTACTTGATGCTTATTTGTCTTGAATTTCACATTTAAAATAAGCTTTAAATTAGCTCTAATTTTTTTTTCATAACAAGTATGTTATTCTGGGTGGAGCAGTTCCCTTGCTTTCCTGATGTGCGTGTTCTCTCCTCAAATTGCTAATCTGAAGGGATAAGAGCTTTCTGTAGGCATGATATATACCCATTGGATAAGCGTGAGTTAAGTTTTATTTACTCTTGCAATGACAGATTTCCTTAAGAGCTCAGCAGCACCCACACTCCTGTCTTCCCAAATCCATGCAATAAAAAGAACATATCTGAAAACCTCATCCAATAATAAACTTTCCTAATGCTTTTCTGCTAAAGATTAATAAACTTCTCTTGAAACTTATATCTAATTTATGTGACTTTAAGGGTCATGCTTTAATAACAATGATGAAACGCGATTATTACTTCCTAATGCTGAAATTACAGTTTTTACATTGTAAATTTTTCCTGCTATGCGCCCTGTGGCACTAACATCTTTGTCACTCCATGTGTTTCTAGTTTTAAAACCTTTACCCCTGCTGTTTGAAAAATATTTCTCATTTTCGTCCCCTATGGAGTACAGAAATCCCTAAAGGCAAAGCCATTAGTGATCTCTCTGCCTTTTCCCAAACACGTATTATGATCACCAGTGCTGTTCCCCCTGCCTCATTGGCTTTTGGTAAAGTATGCAAATGAGGTTTCAAAATACACACTTTTTGCAACTGTGCAAGTTCATACTGATTTATAAAATGGGAAGGCTATTAAAGTGACTGAAAATGTCAGCAAGATTTATGCATGGGTGACAAATTGTATTGGAAATGTTCATTTTTAACAGACTGCCCTAGGTTTTTTTTTTTTTTTCCCTTTTCTAAAAAAACCTAGATATGTCTTGGAGATACGTTTGTTTTAGTACTGTTTTTCCCTTCCCAAACACACTTTTGACAGTGACTCTTTGACTCGAAAAATAAACAATGCTACTTCACAATCATACAAATTGTATTTTATTACTGAAGAGAGCATTGAGAAGACAAAATTTCCCCTTTGACACCCATTTTATTTCTGTGTGTCATTAGTCCGTGAACAATTGAAGTTTCCCTTTGTAACAGATAATTCAAATTTTGCATGTAAATAAAGGCTTCATCACTAAGATACAAATTTACTTAACAATCATAACAATTACCCAGTCGCCCTTGAAGGAAATATTCATTCATATAAAAAATGTACAATTTAGGAAACAGAAGATAAGAAGGCTGGGTGGCATATATTATGTAGAGTTTATGAATCCATCTTTTACAAATGTTACAGAAAAAAAAAATTGGCCTCAGATGTGAGATTGCATTTCTTTATTTCTTGTGAATGTGTTTCAGTGTCTCCAGCTCTGTCTGTGATTCAAGTAAGCAGTGTGGTTCTTCTGCAGGTCCAAATGTGGTATCTGGGCAGAGGCCGTAGTATGTAAGTCTGGATGGCAGCCATTCATTTTAGTGAATGAAACCAAAAGAGACATGATACCGGAGCCCGTGTATGCCGTGTCATTTCAGAGCATCCTGGCAAGCACCAAACATACCTATAGACACAGCAAAAATGGCTTAAGGAGAATAGTATGGCATGTCACATCCACAGATAAATAAGATTACAGAAATCAGATGCTGTGGAAGATGAACCACTTATGATTAATTTTTCAAAGAACATATCTTGAAATGGCATTATTACATAGCTGGTTTAGTTGGAAAACTTTGGTAGTAGAATTCTAATTCTACTTTTTATATTCAGATCAGTTTGTACCAATACTATTATTGCAACTGATTTTCCTAATTAGTTCATTAAGTTGCATAACAATTGGTTTAGAAGTAACAACTCTTCTTGATGTTAAAACCATGAAGATAAAATTGATTTAAAGCCCACTTCTCATCATTCAGTTTTCCACATTCATATGCCCTGGCGTTTGATAAAGTTCTCCATAAGCTGGTGCCAGCCTCTCCCTGTTTCCACTTAAGTGCCATGGCAACATTCTTGCTTATTAAAGAGGCTTAGCATTTTTCATTGTACTGAAAAACCCGAATACTGTGAAAGGGCAAAAGAAACAAAAGCATATGTTTTCCATCAAGAGGTGCCATCTTATAGCTTATGGGAGAACGAAGGATTTTATTAGAAGGCAATAGGAGTTATGAAAAGGCAAAGATTTTTATAAGTGACAACAGAGAGACAACTGGAAGAAATAATTTTATCATTTTTATTGATAATTTCTATCTAAACTATTGCTTTCACTTAAACAGAACAAAAGCTAAATTAGTAAGATGTTGAAGTATTTAACTATTTTCTAAAACAAATTACCATATATAGATTATTTTAACACTGAAATAACTTCATAGTTCTCTTTCTCTCTACATTTTTAATGTTGTTTTCATGACTATTAGGAATTTCCAGTCTATTCTGAATGATAATAGCTTGCCTTAAATTTATTTTCAAGAAACATACTTTATTTATACATATTTTATTTTTATTGTATGTGTAAGTCTTTGTCCTGAATGTATATATGTACATCACCATGTGTCTTCTGTCCATGAAAACCAAAATAGGGTATCAGTTTCCATAGAGCTGGAGTTTTAGATGCTTTTGAGCTTCCATGTGATGTAGAGACCTGAACCCAAGTCTTGGAAGAACAGTTATTGCTTTTAATAGCTGAGCCATCACTCTGGCCCTAAAAATCATGCAGTCTTGACTTATTGTCATTGTTATATTTGATATTTTAACACATATTATACAATAGACATTGAAAAAAGAGATGAACAGAAAATAAATTTCATAACTGTTGTAATATAAAAAAAAATCTGTCTTTTTCTTGACCTCTGTATCCAGGTTCTCTGGAGGAATAATCTACAAAAAATATTACATTTTAATATCCAAACCCTGAAGCTTAAAATAAATATAATAAAGCACATGAGATTGGGTACTTAAGCATGTACTTTACATAAATTGTAACTATGTGGACAAAGTATTTTAAAATACAACTATAAGATCAATCTTTATTTTCCACAAAAAATAATATTACATTTAAAACAATCTAGACTGCATTCTGCATTTTGAGAACAAGCACACTCTTTACATTCCTCTGCTTAGCTAGAATATCCTCCTCTAGAAGCTGCAATGCCTCTGTTGACGTGGCTTCCTCTCAGAGCTGTGTGGTTCTTGGGCACCGTGTCTCAGGATGCCCTTCCACAGAGACATTGCCCCAACTCAGAGCTGTGTGGCTCTTGGGCTTCTGAATCCTAGGACACCTTATTATCAGATCAAGAAAGCCAACATTCAGGAAGAAGATACAGGTGAATGTCTGAGTTCAAGGCCAGCCAGGCTATACAGAGAAACCCTGTCTCACAGAGTAACCCTGTCTCAAAAAACAAACAACAAAAACAAAAACAGAAGACCAACTTCTAGTTTAATTCAGGCTGTGGTGGTACATGCTTTTAATCCCAGCACTCAGGAGGCAGAGTTCTGAGGTCCAGGCCAGCAAGGGTATCAAAATAAAACAGAACAAACCTGCTACTTTCTGCTCAATCCACTTACATTTAAAGTAGTTAACAAACAACAGAAATGTGCCCTTGAGGTTTTAGTCCATTTCTTTAGTGTTTGCTTTTAAGCAGACAGGAGCTGTCCTGTGTCGTATGACCTTAATGAAGGAACTATTCTCAAGAAGCTATGTGTTAGTAAGGCCACTATCTCTGAGGTTAAAGAAATGAAGGAAGAAATTTTTGTGTGTGTTTTATTCTTCTCACAATGCAGGGCAGTCTCTTCCATCAACCAGTGTATCTTTAATGAGATCACTTGTTGATTTTAATCATTGTATGTAGCATTCCCAAAAAATATGGATAAGTTTCTATTTTTTTTCTCAAAACAATTTATAAAAAAAACATACTATCTAATTAACTTTCACTCCTTACAGCATGCTCATTTGCTTTTGGAAACCTCAGCCTTGCTGTTATTGGACAGTAAAGACACTGCAATGGGACCTTGTCAAAAGACAATTTTCTTCCTTGAATGATAAGCAATGAGACATGTAAGAACAAAAAGGCAACTGATTAATGGCATGCAATCCATCTACAATTATCTTGCCCATGTTACACTGTCATTGTATAGATTGGACTAGATCATTAAATTATGTGACAGCAATCAGCCATCTACCGTTAAAAGAGGTGGGAAGAGCCAATTTAAAAACTTAATATCTCAGGATGATACAGTAGCCTGAGAAAAGGAGCCAATTTAGAGAGAATTACCATATGTACCAACCAGAGTGATAGATGTGAGCCTTCGCCAAGCATTTGTTCTTGTCCTGACAATGTTTGAGAACAAGTGAAAAACACCACTTCAAATGTGTTTGAGAATGTTGGTCATCCAAGAAGTCTCACACTTAGAAAGGCAGAATACAGACTCTAGGAGGAAATGCGTTCTCATGATAGCAGTCTATGTGCTTTGTTTTTCTCTTATAGAATAACAAGTATTTGTTATAACCCACCAGTGACAAACACCATGATGTTAAGGGTTTGGACTTCAGTGCAAACATTCAGTTCATTGTATTCTATGATGATTTCATTGTACCTTATTTTAAATGAATATTTTTTATTTCATATATGCAAATGAGCTTATCTTGAATGCTTCCCTCCAACGGTTTTCATTTTATTAATGATATAAAGCATGTTTAAAAGTATATTCTGGAGTAAGGTAGCATTTGATCTCTCATAGTTTGTTCAAGATAATCTAGAGTAGTTTTTGTGCCTGTTTTCTTCTGAAAAATAACAACTTATTACCTGGCTCTGTTATGCAAATGCGATTATTGGGATCATAACAAATACAATTTAAGGAAATATAATTATGTTTTAATAGTTTTGACAATCCAAGGAGAAAATCATATGATATGATTTCTTTATCTTGAAACTGAAAATATTTTTTGTTGAGTCCAAGAAGTTGACAAGTGGCTTACAATATTTTTTCTAAGATTAAAAAGATTTAAAAGCTCTAGGGAAAAATAAAGATACTAGACAATTATCCCAAATTGCTGTACAATAAAAACTCTTGAGGTAACATTCTTTTTTATATTTATTTATTTTTATTAATTACACTTTATTCACTTTGTATTCCCCCCTGTAGCTCCCTCCTCCCTCCTGTTCCAACCCCTCCCTTCTTCCCCCTTCTCCACCCATGCCCTCCCCTAGTCCACTGATAGAGGAGGTCTTCTTTTCCTTCCTTTTTATCCTAGTCTATTAGGTCTCATCAGGAGTGGCTGTATTGTCTTCCTCTGTAGCCTGGTAAGGCTGCTCCTCCATCAGGAGGAGATGATCAAAGAGCAGGCCAATCTGTTCATGTCAGAGACAGTCCCTGTTCCCATTAGTATAGAACCCACTTGGACACTGAACTGCCATGGGAAAGGTACTTGTTTGGAGTATCAGTCTCAGGAAAGACACCTGTGCTCAGAATTTTTGGTTCTGTTTCTCTCCTTGTGGAGCTCCTGTCCTCTCCAGATCTTACTATTTCCTACTTCTTTCATAATATTCCCTGCACTCTGCCCAATGGTTGGCCATAAATCTCAGCATCTGCTTTGATATTCTGCAGGGCAGAGCCTTTCAGAGGCCCTCTGTGGCAGGCTCTGAACTTGTTTCCTGTTTTCTCCTTCTTCTGATGTCCATCCTCTTTGCCTTTCTGGCTGGGGACTGAGCATTTTAACCAGAGTCCTCCCTCTTGATTGGTTTCTTTAGGAGTACAGATTTTAGTAGGTAACATTCTTGCTTCTCAAATGTCATTCAAACACACTTTACAAGGCTTTCAAAGTAATTTTACTGGTATTTGAGATCGTGATTCTCACAAACTACCTATTGTACATGTTCATTTTTATTGAATTATATTATTTATATTTTGGTTTAGTGATAATAATAGTAATATTACTCAGGCCTTCCTGAGGTTTTCTTTGCCAGTTGTTCTATGAGTTATAACGCAGTAATTACCTCACTCAATCCTGACAACAAGTGAAGCAAGAAAAAGATGTAAGCCTCTGCAAGCCATAAGGGCAAAAAGAAAATAAGGCAAACCACTGTCACATATTGATACTAGTCACTGACTCAAAAAAATATAGCACTCACTTAGAAGAAAGACCAAGTACAGTGTGCACATGACCTTAGAGAATTTTGGATAGTTCTCATACAATCATTCTAAGCCTTAGACTTTACAATATTGGTAGACCTCATTATGAAGAGTTAGGTAACATTATTGAAACACAAATATTTATGTTTAGAACACTCAAGTATCATCCATATTAATATGATAAACAATATGAAATCTTTTTTAAAAATACTTCCCCCTCCCATTTTTAGTTTGTATTTTCATTAATAGTCTCTTTATGGAGTCAGACTGATTCTGATTTTGAATACAGTGAAGTGATGAATAAATATTTACTTTAGAATGTTTGGCCTTTAATTTGTAATTTGTAATTTAGAAAAGTTCTTCCCTAGGCTATTATTATTTGCTTGTATGTTTTGTTTTGTTTAGTTTTGCCTTGTTTTTAAGAAATAACGTGAACTTTAGGGATTGTTTTCAAATACAAGAACATTTCTTTGTTCATTACTTTGTTTCATTTTTAAGAACTGTAAGACTAAGAAGGTCTTCTCCAGGTGAGTTTCTGCTTTTGGAACTACTGAATCTTGTTTCTCCCTTATACCACTTTCCAGTAGCAAGCACCATAGGCATAGGCCATAGTCATTTTGTGTATTAACCTCTGAAACTGCACCATTGGATTGGTCTTATTGTATGAAGAGAAAGCAAATTCCTGCATCCGTATAACTGGCAGAAATTAGAGCTGAGCAGTACTAAAAGCTGGCAAATAAAAGTGGAATGTACAGTAAAATTTAAATTTCTCATGAACAACAAAGATAAATATTATTTTTTAAATATTTTCATACTTGCTGCTATAATTTGAATGTGAAGTGGCCTCTGAAGTCTCATGTGTTTGATTAGTTTGAAAAGTTGAACAGCTGAGAACTACTTTTAAAGATGTGAAACCTGTGAGATGTAGGGTTATATTAGTTACTTTTCTTGTTGAGGCAATAAAATACCCCAATAGAGCAACCTAGGAAAGGAGGAGTTTATTTGGACTCCCAGTGCAAGGGTATAATCCATCATGTTGGGAAAGCTAAGGTGGCAGGGGTTTAAATCATCTGGTTGCCCTTGTGTCTGCAGACAAGAGAAAGAGAAAGGGACACTTCTACTCAAGCCGCTTCCTCTAGTTTCTGTGTTCCAGAGCCTCAAACTGGGAATGCGGTGAGGCTTTCTACCCCTTCTAACCTGATAAGGACCTCCACAAATATGCACAGCTGACAAGAGCTGGGTTTGTGACTGTTAAAATTACTCACCACAAACCCAGCTCCTGTCAGCTTGACAACAAACATGTCGTCTTTTAGCCATAACATTTACTGCCTTGTGCCAATGGTCCCATGATCATCTCCTCGTTTAAAACAAACTTCACCATCAAAGATCCCTATAGTCTTTAACATCTCCAGCATTTAAATGTCCAGAGTCCATACCTCATCTATAATCTACCTTTTGCGAATTACAATAAAAAATCAACATTTCCAACAAATGCATAAGATAAACATCCTGTTCTAAGTTGGAATAATTGCTGTGCAAGGAATACTTCAACAAAAAACAAAACCAAATCCAACAAGTCAAACACAAAGTCTGGCATCTCCATTTCTGATATCTGGGATTTGTAATGAAACTGGCTAGACTCCTAGGATTTAGGTTGTTCCTCGCTCTTGCAACTGCAGCAAATAGACTCTCTTTTAGACAAGCTCTACTCTACCCTTGCCAAATTCCTCATCATAATATGTGATGGTCTTGGCCTCTATAACATAATAAGACATCCATTACAATTTTGGTTTATCCATCAGATCCTCAAACAATGGCTTCTCAGGGCCTTTTTAGAGGGACACAATCCCTGCAACTCATTAACTGGCTTCTGCTGTTCTCTGAAACCATGGAACCAAATTCCATGACACCCTCAGTCTTGCAGCTCTTATACTTACAAAACCAGTATCCTGTGGACGACATTGTCAAATAAGTTAAGCTGCCAGCTTAGAAGGTAGCCTATCCTGTATAAACTACAGTTTTACTGCCCACTAAGTTTTGATGAAGCAGAAATAGTTTCTTAGACAGTTCCATTTGAGGCGCAGCAGATTCCTTCAATTCAGGCATTTTTTTACTGCAAATGAATGGGATCTTTACAAAGGTAGCCTCAGAGACACTGGGTTTGCCCTCAGGACTCTGTTCCTTTTGTCTGAATCACAAGAAGTTTCTCTTCTGTGTTCAACTCTAATAAAAACGTTGCTCAACATCTGCCTAAGGGGCCCTGTGTTGAAATCTGTTCTGCAAATAAATAAAAAGTAAATATAAAAATAAATAAGTACTTTGCTCATTACCTTTAAAATCAACTTCACTGATATTCTCAAGACACAAGCAGAGTGCAACTAGATTTCTGGCCAACGTGTCACATGCATCATCCCTATACCTGTTCCTCAGAGTCCTCTTTCAGCTCAGAAACCTCACCAGTCATATATCTAATGACATTTCTCCCATGATTCTTATCTTCTAAGATCACCCATGGATCACCCATTAAGCTCTGCTTCTAGAATTTAAGGGCTTTATAAGGTAGACCTCTCCACACTCTTCCAACAAGCATATTCCAGAAACACTGGAGAGCGTGGTCAGGTCTTGTGCAGTTGTGGCTCTACATCTTACTCCCCAGATCCCTTCTTTGTCCTCGTTGCTTTCTTGTTGCTTTCACAATACGCTCTGGCAAGAGAAGTTTAAGGAAAGAAGTTTTTATTTTGGCTCCCAGTTCAAGGGTAAAATCTGGAAGGTGTGTAATGGTGGCAGGAGCCTAAAGCATCTGGTCACTTTATGCCTGTAGTCCAGGCAGCAGATGGAGGCGAATGCTGTGCTATTCTTACTTTCTCCTTTTTATATTATCCACAATATCAGTCCAAGGAGTGCTGCTAACCATGGTGTGGGGGTCTCCCTGTCTCAACCTAATCAATATAATTTTCACCACACATGTTCAGAGGTCTGTCTCTGGTGATTCTAGATCTCATTAGGTATGTAATTCAAATTACCCATTATACAGACCTAAAGGTCAGATAGGCTGAGTTGGCAGGATGGGTTTTGAGGATGATTATCACTTCTATCTCCAGTTCCATCTTTGTGCTTCCTGCTATATGCTCACCTGATGTGTGATCTACAGTATGTCATGATCTGAAGGTTGTTTAGAAAGCTCACAGCAGGTACTATGTAATCCACAACTATAATCTACCATTCCTATATTACTATAACAAGTTTTAATTCTACTTCTTACTTCCAAAAAAAATCCCTGAACTTCTTGTGTTCGAGCCAACATGAACTGACCAGAGGAAAACAGCAATGAAGAACAAAATGGAAGAAAAATCAGAGGTAACAACACTCTATTAGTGTTAAAATACTTGCTTTTGTAATATTATGACCATATGTGCATCTAAATGACTTCAGAAAAACATGAACAGGAGAACAAGACAAACTAGGGAGGCATCCATCCAAGGAAAGACGCCTAAAGCTTAGTGTTGCCTTGAAGTTCATCTCCGTGATGTACTACGTTTATAAAAGACACACTTTGCTCATATCAAAGTACTGTAACCACCTATTTAACTTCAGAAAGGCCTTGCAAGTCAGCTTCTGGATTCTAAATATTTTACTTTTTGTGTGTTCATCTACTCAGATTCTCTTTCTTTAACTCATGGCTATTAATACTTCATATATACTTAATGCATTTAGTGCATTTTTTCAAATCATGATTTAAGTTCCTCAAGATATTGGAAAACATTTCCTAGTTTCCCTCCAGGGGATTTTTAGGGTTACTTCAAAAAGATTTGAAGAGCAGAAAGACACATAATATTTAGAATTCATGTCTGCTAAGGTCTAAATATATCATGAAAAGGTAGTCTCAACAGAGTTTGTCTTAAGACAGGTAGAAACAAGAATGTCAGGGGGTACTTCTTTCAAAGGGAGTGCTCTGGTTTTGGAGTATGTACCAATAAAATTAAAGTGTTGTAAAGAGCAAAGTACTTCCAGAAATTTGCCCAAGCTTCTCCTCTACCTTTTTGTCCATGCTCCTTCTAGGATGCTTTTAATTATCAGGACTCATCAGAGACTAAACTGATGGCAGTGTCTGCCTGATCTTGGAATTTTCAGTCTCTAGAAGTATTCTTTTAGTGCATTTTCACACTTACTAAGAACACTGCCTCAGGTTTTTGGTTGTAGTAGTAGAAAATGGATTAATACAAATGTATGGATATTTTTATAGTTGTTCAGTATGTATTTACACCACAGGACATTGGTTTTCATTTAGGGAATTTTCTAAAAGTGTTTGCTGTTATTCAACTCAGTCCATCAGCCGCCACTTGTTAAGAAAGAGAAGAATACACATTCTGAATGATTCTGAATAACTGCAATGTAAGAGGGGGAAAATGTTTTTCCAGGTAGACCAGCATGAACAGGTAAAGGAAGCACAAGTTAAATAAAGGACAGAGTATAAATTGGAAAAGTTTCACATGAAAGAGACTAGAGTTCTATATATCTGCAAGATATTAGTAACTATATGCTGATCAAGATGGAGAATGATTAAAAGATATGTAGGTAAGCAAATATTTAGTATGAAATCTCAATATTTCTTTTCTCTAGGAAATTTAAAAAATTTAAATAAATAGTCAATATTTTTCAGCCCTTTTCTAGTACATCCAATAAATCTGGTCTAGCATCACTTTGGAAGAACAAAACAAAATAATTAACCTTTTGTAGGACAAGATAGACTGTGGAAGCATATGGCCTAATTTAACTGCAAAGTAGCTGCATTCTCAAAACAGTCTCAATTTTATGTGGGCAAGTTGACCGTAAAGGCCTGTTGAGATCAATAAGAATATTGATTGAGACCCATAGACACAGAGAAACACACAAACACTAGTGTTTATCTAGAACTGTACTTTTAAATACTGTTTTTTGTTTGTTTACTTGTTTTTATTTTTCCCAGACCAGCTTTCTCTGTGTAGCCTTGGCTGTCCTGAACTCCCTTTGTACACTAGGCTGGCCTCTGCCTCAGTGAATGCTGGGATTAAAGTCATGCACCATTACACTCAGCTGTTTTTTTATGAAAAGGAAACTGAAAACACAGAAGACATAGGAATATTAAGACATAAAAAGGCTATGCTCATTGGCATATCAACTTTCTATTCCCCAGTCTGTTTTATTCCTTTCTTCTACTTGGTTTTGTCCTTTTTTTATCATTTAACACTTACTTGAGTGAAAAGTCAAGGTCTTTGTTAGCTCAGTATCTTCCTTACAATGCACTTTACTCTGGACCATCTTGAATATGTCTTGCTTCCTTTCTGCATCTTGCTTAGAGAATTCACAGGGTTGATACAGGTAAAATGTCAAATAGTATATATCTGATTTCCTAGCATGTTCGCCAGAAGATAGTAAAGTGAGCGCTTTCAATTCATCATGTGCCCTGAGTGCCCAGCTGTTTCTGTGATCAGTCTGAATGGCCTTCCCCTAAAAGATTGGAGCAAAATGGCAAAACTATAAAATGAAGAGGCCACATTGAGTAGACCTTGCAGCCCTAAAACTCTATGTGGCAATGATTTCCCTTTACAAGTAAATGTTCAACTCAGCACAATAGTCATAGGCTTGACCCAGCTGTGCCTAATATTAAGGGCAATGCCAAGTGACAGTTTTCATAATTCATGAATAAATATTTGTCAACCCAAGCTAGAATTTATTTTAAAATATAATATTTCTCAGAGAAGTCACAACAGAAAAGCCCATTGTGACTCTTTATTTAACAAATATGGACTGAAGTGCAAGAGATTTTATGCAAGAGAGTCTTAAAAGCTTTATTTAACATGTAGTGAAAAGGAGCTTCAAAAGATATTCTTAAGGGTAGTTTTATATTTATTGCACTTAATTTAACAAATTATTGCAGGAAACACATAGACAGCACTTTCCCAGTAAAATTATTATAGTTAAATGAACTTTTGACAATGTATTAATTACAAGGACATGACCACATTTATTCTGCTGATCCAGTAATTACACACATTAAAGAAATATTTATCCACAAACCGTGCAGTGTACTTCGAAAACAGCATTTATTGCCAAATTACATTTCCTGGATCTCTGTGTCCTATTTCCAGTTACTGGTAATTTTTTTTAACTTTAAGCAAATGAGGGAGATGATGAGAAAACATGAAAAGTACTGTATGAATAAATGCTTATTGGTGTGAAAAAATTGAAATGTTGATCTTTACAACAGTAGACTACTTTTACTTGGAAAAATAATTTTGTGACACTTAAATCCAAGTTGTTAAGATAGAAAGAAAAAAATTAAAAATCCCTGTAGTTCCTCCTTATAACAATTGAAAACTCTAAATTTACCACTCCTGATGAGAGCTGATAGACTAGGATCAGAAGGAAGGAAAGGAAGACCTCCCCTATCAGTGGACTTGGGAGGGGCATGTGTGGAGAAGGGGGAGGGAAGGTGGGATTGGGAGGGGAAAAGGGAGGAGTTTATTGGGGCATACAAAGTGAATAAAGTGTAATTAATAAAAAAAACTCTAAATTTTAAATCACATTACACCACCACATTAGGTAGTAATAGGGGAATCGAAAGGTGGGCAGATAATCTCAGAAAGCATAACAAACTCAGAAAATGTTCGAAATGGTTCATGAAAATTTTGGAAAGTTTTGTCGTAACAATTCATAAATACAACTATCTTCACTCTAGATATTGTAACACATTATTAAAGAAAGAAAGGAAGATGCCTTTCTTTGAATTCACAGATAGAGAGGGAGAGCAAATTGTGAAACAAAGTACTACCACATTGAAATTAACCACAGGAATCATTTGTTTCCCAAGGTCATATTTTACAAAACTACTGAATGCTTTTTCTCCATTAAGACATTCTGAAGGCTGACACTCAATTCACTTCTTTGGAAGAATCTTCTTAATTGAAATCCTGAGAACATCACTTAAGGATTATTTTAAGCCCATGAGTAATTGGGAAAAAATGTATGACATATATTGATTTTCAATGTTATTTAGAATAAAATTCACAAATTTAAAGCTTCTTATTATAGATGATAAAGGAAACAATGCTATTAATAGTTCATCACTTAATATAACAAAGATGATAATAGCAAACCTAGAAAAAATAAAGAAAAATATTTAACTAATTTTGGAACTAGAATTTTACAACTAATTTGACATGAACTTTATAATTTTTGAACATTGATGTTAAGTTTAAAAAGCTGCATATGTACAAAGCTTTAAAAATTGCATATGTCATGATCTGAACTAATCTGAGTGTCTCTTAAGAATGACAAGACCCTGGATTATTTTTCTATGACTCAATTTTTTATACATTCATATAGACATCATCAAATTTATGTTTATATTGAATGTGGTAGTGTATTTATTCTTCAGGCAGTCCCATGTCTATTCCCAAAGCAGTCTGAGCATTTTAGTGTCAGTAGACTTTCATATAACTACAAGAGACCAAAATACGGAAGCTAATAATGATCATTATTAGAAAACACGAACCTTTGCCTGGTGTTTCAGACCCTACTGAGCACATCAAATGGATTGAATAATTTGTTTCTAGAGGGTCTATATCAGAATGAAGATCGTAGCATAACAAGATTATTGTAAGGTTTTCAATGTAGAAGGAACTTCTGATCTTGTTTTTGATTTCGTTGGGAGAATAAAAATAATTTTGAGCAAGATAAAATTAAGTACTCTCTGAATTATAATGCACACACACACATGTATGCATTTACACACATGTAAAGTTGCACAAACAACCTGTGATACAGTGTAAAGCACAGGGAGCCTTTCCTAGATTAAGTTTCCTTGTTGACTAAACCGATAATGGAAAGATTTTGAAAAACTTGTACTTAGCATGGGTAGACCTTTCATTCATCATATGTTGGAGAGTAGATGTTAGCAACTACTTTCATAGTTGTCACGTTGTTTTCACATGTAGTATAGAGATAGATAACAGACAGATTGCATATAGAATCATGTACAGAAGTTGTGCACAAATAATAAACTATTTTACATAAGGCTCAAGAAGGCATGGGTTTTGACATCAGCAGGGGTTTTAGTGCTAACATCATCTGAATATACCAAAAGATGATACCACTATTCTTACCAAAACAAAACATTGCCTGTTATTAAAACCATGTTTAAAATTAATTTAAGCTAAAGGGTCAGAAAGACTGTTCTTGCTAGGAGACAAAGTTGAGAAATAAAAGAAAAATAAAATAGTGCTCTTGTGTTCAGAATTATAATTATTAAGGTTAGGACATGCTTCCTCCCCAAACCAAACCTTAACAGAATATGTTCACTGTACTTCTGTCTGAAGTTATGTCTAATTTAATTTTACTGCTTTCAGTGATTGAAAAATAATATATATTAAATTCCATTAGATCAAACAGATAAATGTATATATAACCAAAGGGAAAAATAAAATATTACTATGAATTTTATTTATTTATTTTAAATGTATTTGATAATTTACTTCCGTTTTACATTAGACACTGAAAAGCAGACAGGAGGAAATGCAGCTCAGTATGCAAGTGTATACCCTAGTAAGGGGAACAGGGATTGTCTCTGACATGAACTCTGTGGCTGGCTCTTTGACCTCCACCCCCCTTCTGCCCCCGAGGGAGGAACAGTCTTGTTAGGCCACAGAGGAGGACATTGCAGCCAGTCCTGAAGAGACCTGATAAGCTAAGATCATATGGAAGGGGAGGAAGACCTTCCCTATTAGTAGACTTAGAGAGGGGCAGGGAGGAGATGAGGGAGGGAAGGTGGGATTGGGAGGGACTGAGGGAGGGTGCTACAGCTGGGATACAAATTACATAAACTGTAATTAATATAAAAAAATAAAAATTTAATTAAAAATAAAAATAAAATGTATTTTAGCATAGAAAGTATTTTAGATATATCTTCTTGGTGCAATTGTTTACTGCTCTTGACTTATAGGTACTGACATTTTTGCATTCCAGAGCACTCTGAAGTTCAAAGATTAATGCTGTGCTTTGAGTTCATATACTAAAACCTTTTTTTTTAAATACTAAAACCTTTAATTCTTGTTCAAAAGCCTATCTTCATAGGTGTCTGGCTACGAAAATTAAGTTTCTCTGTCTGCCCGTGTTCTAAGCGTAAGAAAGAGCTCTGGAAAAAACAACAACAAAAACACCTTGTAGAACAGAGTATCCTACTCTGTGCAACCAGTTTACAAAGGCATACTTGCCTTCTCAACCAATCATGTCATCTCAAAGACCTCTCTATCTTTAGTTTTCCTTTGTCATCATGTATCACAATAGAGGTAAGTACATTCTATGAAAACAGGACTTTTATTATTATTATTTTTTTGAGGCAGGGTTCTCTGTGTAGCCTTGGCTGTCCTGCACACGCTTTATAGACGAGGCTGGCCTCAAACACGCAGTGATCTGCCTGCCTCTGCCTCCCTGAAGTGCCGGGGTTACAGGTGTTCATCACCGTGCCTGGAGAAAATAGAACTTTAAAAACAAGCAGTTGAATACTAATTCTTTGTATCACCACAGACACACACATGTGCAATGCACACACACACACACACATACACACACACACACACACATGCCCCTCACTCACACATGTACACAAACCAAACGCTGTGCCTATTTTTCTCAGTCCAGAATATATATTATCTCCGTAGCGGTTTGGCCCTCATTATCACTAGAAGATAAGATTCTCCTTCGGAAGACTCCACACCTCACTTACAAGACCTAAAGAAAGCATGCTAGAACTACCGTAGGACATTTTCTCCTTGCTGGCTGGCTTTCAACACGACAAAAGATGGCCTATAATTCAGTTTACCAGTGAAATAAGGCATCAACATTCTTACCCACTTGTTTACCTTAAGGACTCTAAAACTGTTCTAGCAAATAAGATGTTCTTATCTGTACAACAGCGGTGGAACTGCTTTTTAACCCCAACATAGTATTTGTATCAATTCTTTGGTGATTTCACATCATATACCAATCGCTTCCCCGTCCTTCCCTGTCGCCCCCACCTCCCCTTCTACCTCCTCACCAGAACATCTGCATGAAGTCAGGCGACAACCCCAACTTCTGCCACTTCAGGATCCTCTACATATGTTCCTCAGCAGCACTGCTAGACGCAGTGATCCATCGCGGAGGTTTCATCTAGAAAGTTTACCATTCCTCACATCCGGCCTCCATCATTGCCAAGATGTACGGTGATTCTGCATCTGGGCTGCTTGTTCAGAGGCTGAATCTGAGTCTGCTCTAGCTCAAGCTGTTGCACGTCTTCCTTTCAACTCCATGGCAACGACATGACCCAACCTGGACCCTATCAGGTTCCAGTGAATATTCTGAGGTCCATGGTCACACAGACTCTCTCAGTCATCAGCTCTGCCATGCCATCAGGTCTCTCCACAGCACACGCAATTCTCCGTTCCTCCATTAAGCCCATCTCTCTTCCAAGCGGCACTACCGAGGCAAGCGTGAGCTCAGGGGGGTGGTGTGTCTTCCTGTCCCAGTCCGCCCCTGCTGGGCATAAGTGCTTTGTGGTAACTAGCTGCCCCCTGATTAAATTTAGAACCTAATTCACAGGAGATAATCCATGGTTAAACTCAAAGGACCCCAAAACAAAACAACCAGATATGAATATGAGAAAGAAGTTTGTAGAGAAAAGGGAGGTATACAGGGATAGGAAGAAGACAATAAGAGGTTGGAGTGAGAATAATTATCATACATCATATAGATATAAGAAACTGGTGAAGAACAAACAAATTTTGGAAGAGCATAAAAAAAAGAAGAAAAGACAAAGTAAAATTTAATAACCAGTCTTAAAAAAGTAAAGTCCACTATAAAACAGTAGGTCTATTTTACTTCTTGTCTGAAATACTAGCACAGTAGGCAATCCTTGTGAAAGACTGAACTTAAACACACTTTTATGTGAATATAATTTTAAATATTTCTTTGGAAAATTTTGTCATGTGGAAAAATCATGAAAAATAAAGGAAATCAGAGATAGAAGAAATATGGCAAAGTATTTCTCCCACAAGTGTTCCCCACAATAAAAATGACAGTTTGGCAATAATGTGAGAAACATTACCTAAAATAGAAAAAATTCAAGATAAACAGATAAGATTATCTTACTAACATTCATAAAAATGTTCATATACGACCAAATTATGACTTTGAAAAGACTTCCATAAAATGTAATGTGTAGATTTTAGTAGGCAGAAATTAGAATGCTCTTCTTTAGGAAAAAACAAAAAACAAATGTATAAACTCAAAATACTTTCTAAAATTGTAAAGTAAAATATCATAGAAATAAAGATCTTTATGGGACTGTATTGTGACTATTAACAAAACAGTTCTAAAAGGAATGAGAAAAAAGTAAAATGCGTTTGCATTGTGCAAGGACATGTTTCAACACAAAAGAGATACTTATCTAAATCAAAATAATTGGGACTAAGTGATCTGTCGGGAACCAAACGACAAATTATTTGTCTTTGGAATGAAAGAACACAGAAGAAGCCAGAAGTTAGCCACAGTTGAAGTATTGGGGACTGATGAAAACGCCAGGAGCTTTCAGTCATATAGCAAAGCGCCTTTGCTCAACTCCCCTGTCACTCATAAGTCAACTTTGAATTACCTACAAATGGTTTAAAAAAATAAAAAGTAATGTTGACATCCACTGAGGCAGAAATCAGATCAGCCTGTTACTAGTTGCTATCCCCAATAAGTAGGAATATGAACAAATTTAAACTCATAAAGACACTCTTGAATCTTCCAACAATCCCAGTAATTTTTAGAAAGTATTTTGAGTTTGTACATTTATTTATTTTTTCCTAAAGAAGCTCATTATAATTTCTGCCTATTAAAATCTACACATTACATTTTATGGAAGTCTTTTCAGAGTTATAATTTGGTTGTATATAAACATTTTTTTAATGTTGGTGAGATAATCTTATCTGTTTATCTTGAAATTTTTCTATTTAGGTAATGTTTCTTACATTATTGCCAAATTGTCATTTTTATTGTGGGGAACACTTGTGGGAGAAATACTTTGCTGTATATCTTCTATCTCTGATTTCCTTTATTTTTCATGATTTTTCCACATGACAAAAATCTCCAAAGAAATATTTAAAATTATATTCACATAAAAGTGTGTTCAAGTTCAGTCTTTCACAAGAATTGCTCAGTGTGCTATTATTTCACACATTCAATAATTAAGACTGTTGTACAGGTTGGAAAACTGATGGGGCATGTCTAAATACTACAACCAGAGCATGGTCTAGCTACAGGTTGCTGGTGCACCACTCAGGAGCAAGCCTTGATTGGTTTTAATCTTTGATTTATATAACTTCATATATAGTTTTTTTAAAAAGCTATGAATTCACTGTTTGCTATGTTTTCAGGAAAATTGTAAATAGTACCAGTTATGCACATCTGAATAATTGAGTTGAACCGATTACATTTAAACTAAATTACTTAAATTCTAAAATTAGACACAATCCAGACCCTAATTGCAAGGAATAATTTGTTTATATTTATTAGACCTTATATTTTTCATTTTTTATATACCATGGCTAGATCACAGCCATGGTAAGAAAAGTGCTTATACTGAGGGAAAAATAATACATTAAATAATTCTCCCATTGTGACTTAAAGATGAAATCTTAGGCCGTGTCAGTGAGTGTTTGTATAGCAATAGATACATGGCAGCTACACTGCTTAGCTCATACTCCATGTTGGGCAACTACACACAGTAAGAGTCCAGTCAATTAACTACTTTTTAAAAATAAATTTATTTATTTTTATATCAATCACAGGTTAGGTTTTTTGCATCCCATGAGTAGCCCCCTCCTAAAGTATCAATCACCTGAAAAGCTGACATGATCGGGAGTGTAGTACTCATCAAGTAATAATATTGAAAACCTGTTGGGGTGACTTTTTGCGCACTGTGTAAAGATTGCCTATGTATTATCCAAATGCTGATTTCTGTACCAGCAGAGAGCTGAGTACAAGCCAGAATTTGTATTATTATTCTTATGGTTGCATCATATTTCGTAAGCACATACTCCAACACCTTCTGATTGGTTTACTAAAGAGCAACATGACCAATAGCTAAGGCAGGAGAGAAACGCAGGATGTCTGGCAGGGATAGAAAGACTAGGAAGGAATCAGGCCCAGGAAGAATCGCCAGCCAGACATAGAGGAAGAAACGGGTGCTGAAACTGAAGCTCAAGAACAGTAACAAGCCACATTGCAGAATGTAGATTTATATAAATGGGTTAATTTAAATCAAGAGCTAGTTGAGAATCAAGCCTAGGCTAAAACCAAACTTTCATAATTAATACAACATCTCTATGTCATTATTCGGTAGGCGGGACTCCAAAGAAAGGCCTGTTGTAATTGGTGCCCAATGTGGGGCCACATATAACCAAGCTTAAGACCTGAGAAAAGTTCAAGAAACAAACACTTCCCAGAGCCAGATGCCATTTCCTAGTCCAGTCCCTTTCACTTCCCCCTGGAAGGTGCAGCCTTGCCAGGCCACAGAGGAAGATTATGCAGCCAGCCTTTATGAGACCTGATAAGCTAGGGTCAGTCAGATAGATGAGGAGGAGGTCCTCCTCTATAGGGGAGTGGGGAAAGGGCATAGGGGGAGAAGGAGGGTAGGTAGGACTGGGAGGGGACAAAGGAGGGGGCTGTAGCGGGGATACAAAGTGAATAAAATGTAATAAATAATATATATATACATATATATATTTTTTTTTTTAAAGAGAAGAAATAGGTCTCTTTAAGAAAGAGGGAACCTTTGTCCCAAAAGCAAGAAACTTTCCAGAGCTCAGACAAGTGGAGTGGCTGAGGTCAGCCTACACCACTTGGCTGGCAACTAAGTAAAAACATAGGCAGGCTGCAACACAAACCCAACAGCTAACTAACCAGACCTGAAGTTGGACAGGGCAGAGGGTTACAGCCAGAGTCAGGCAGAGGTCTGGACTGGATTGACAGAAGGGGGCAGAGCAGCAGCCACCATGAGGTGCTAAGCTGAACAGCAGCAAAAGAAGCACCAAGGAACAACATGCAGAAAAAATCCAAGCCCATATTGAAAAGCTGAGAAGTTATTAGACTTGTAACATAGGAAGTTCTTAAGGAAATAACAATAATAATAGTAAATAAGTGACATAAGGGTGGGAAAGAGCATAGAAAAAATTAAATACAGAAAAATATATTAAGTTAGAAAGCATTAAAAGAGAAATAAATAAATGAGCATAGAAAGTAAAGAGTAAAAGAAATTGATAAACATGTTTTGAAAGGTCCATAGATGCTAAAAAAAGTAAAGAAACTGAAAACAGAGAGTCATAAAATAAAATATTTTGTTTGAATATAAAAATTAAAGTCTCTGAAGGATAGAGAAAGAAAAATCAATATAAACTTTCCAAAGAAAAGAGAGAAAACAGAAATAAGTAAAAATGTTTTGTAAATCTGCATAATAAAAGAGTCACTGAAGAAAGGAGAGAGATTAAAAAGAAAAATATCTATGTTAAAAAATGGAGAACAAAATAACAGAGGTCACTTTGACCTTGTATAATTTTTGTTTCAATTATTAGCACAGAAAAAATTATAGTTTTTGTAATGATTACAACTTTATAAATTCCTTTTAAGAGATATCAGAATAATTCAGACTGAGATAAAAAAAATGAACTGGAGAAAATCCACGCTAAGTTACAAACAATAGAACAAAAATTACACACTTTTGAATCATAAAGAATTTTCAGATAAATCCAATCTGGAGCCTACAATGACACACTATGATGAGATTACAGAATAGCAGCCCATAGAGATAATAGATTAAAAAAAAGCTTTGACAACGAACTAACATAATCAGACTAGATATTATATGAATACAGTCAAGGATGAATTATTAATGCCAGTCTATATGATGAGTTAAAAATACAGATTCTGTTTAATGATGTCATACAATAAACAGCTTATGTGTTTCATTTTGTAGAGTTTTGAAAAGTAATGTACACATGTTAATACATCAAACAATTGATACATATTCAGAATTCAAATGGGCTTTTGCCTTGAATTCTGAAAGGCTCTGAGATTGCACATTTGTTATAGGTGATGGGTATATTAAAGATACCTTTACAAACTGAAGCTGATAATGCTCCAGCTTATGTATCTAGTCTTTACTTATTTTAGACATTATGACATAAATCAAGTAAAGATATATTTTACAATTCCAGAAGACAAATAATTGTACTGATACCTTAAAGGACATTAAAGAAAATATTCACAAAACAGGAGGAGGATATGGGATGTCCCAAAGATGAAATAATGCTCTGTTGCATACAAAAACTGTATAAAACTACATCTTTATATATATCATTGAGAATTTAAAATAAGACCAAGACCTTATTTTTTTTTCTTTTTTTTTTAATTTATTTATTTTTATCTCAATCACAGGTTAGGTACTTTGAATCCCAGGCGTAGCCCCCTCCCCCAATCCCTCCACCCTCCCACTTCCTCCCTCATCTCCCTCTTCCCCACCCCCTCCAAACCCACCAACAGGGGAGGACCTCCTTCCCTTCCATCCAACCCCAGCTTATCCTGTCTCCTCAGGGCTGGCTATAAAGTCCTCCCCTGGGATCTAGCCAGTCTGTCACTCCCCGGCTTATATGGGGGAGGGTCAAAGAGTCAGCCATCAAGATCATGACTGAAACAGTCCCTGTTTCCCTCACTAGGGTCTTCAGTCCTACACCGAGTTATCATGGGCCCCATCCATGCGGGGGTTCCAGTCCACATCCACACATGGTCCTTGACTGTAGAAACCGTCTCATACAAGACCCCTGTGCCCTGCTCAGTTTGGTCTTTGTGGAGCTCTTGTTCTCCCCAAGTCTCAACAACCTCCCCCAGATCTATCATTACTTCTCGCCCTCTGTCAGAGGCTTGATCG
>CM053752.1:92920667-92948442 GCA_028658305.1 Pachyuromys duprasi | reverse complement strand
GTAAAAGTACCACAATTTCTGTATCCATTCCTCAACTGAGGGACATCTGGGTTGTTTCCAGGTTCTGGCTATTACAAATAAAGCAGCCACGAACATGGTTGAGCAAATGTCCTTGTTGTGTACTTGAGCATCTTTTGGATATATTTCTTCTTAACTTCACTGCTTGAATACTTTCTAGCTTAGAGTTCTTCTCTCTTGAGGTGATAAACAAACAACAAAAAAGCATCTTTGTGGAGAACAGGTTTATGTGGGTTCAGAGTTGCATGTTACAGTCCACCATAGTGGGGAAAACAGTCCAGGAAGCATGCCACAGTACAGTCGTAATCGAGAACAAAGAACACAGATTGTGTGTATGCTTACTGCCAACTCTATCTTCAGTTCATGGTCAGGCCCATTTAATGAAATGGCTTACATTCAAGATAAATCTCCTCAGTGCATTAACCAAGTTAAAAAAAATCTCCCAACACCTTTACAACCAAAACATCAATTTCCATCAGTCCTTAAAACTTTCAGCTGCAGTAGTCCCTTTCTTGACTTTCTATCATCTATTTATGATTATCTTTATTCACTTGACAAATCCCCCCACTTTTCCAGTTTCCTGGCTTTTAAAGGTATTCGAAGCTAAATACACAAAAGTAATAGGAAGCTAGGACCATATGTGAAAGGGAACATGTATTCTACTATTTGAGGACTGAGTTATTTCACTTAGTATAATGTTTTCCAGTTCTATCTGTTTATGTGGAAATTTCATAATTTAATTTTTAACAGCTGAATAAAATTACATTGAGTATAAGTACTATGTCTTCATTAGCCATTTTTCAGTGGATGGCCATAAAGATTGAATCTAATTCCGAGATATTGTGAAGAGTGCAACAATGAACATGAATTTGCAAGTATCTCTGTGATAGCAAACATAGTTATTTGGGAATATGCCCAGAAGTGGTATAAGAGGGCTATTCAGTAGTTATAGTTGTAAAGTTCCGAAGACACCACACTAATTTGCATAGTTGCTACAACAATATACAATCCCACAGGAAGTTGATAGAGGTCCTTCTCCCCACATCCCTGACAGTATTTGTTTTTTGATTTTTTTTTGACAAGAGCCATTCTGAATATGTTGAGATAGACTCACCAATTACTTTCAAATTTCACTTCTGTGATCACTGTGATGTCTAATGTTGGTTGTCAACTTGACACACTTGAAGACAGAGCCTCAATTTAGCAATTGCCTCCGTTAGAGGCATGTATGGGACATTTTCTTGCTTGCTAATTGATGTAGGAGAGCCTAGCTCAGTGGGTATAGGACCATTCCTAGGCAGCTAGGCTGAGGCTGCATAAGAAATAACTTGAGACCTCATCCTGGATTCTGGGTTGATATCTTACCTGGTTTCCTTCAGTGATGGACGCTCATCTATAAGACAAACAAACTGCCACCCACAAGTTGATTTTGTGAAGTGCTTTATCAGAGTAATAGAACAGCAAGCTGGTATGCTATTCATTGATAATTTGATGATTTCTGTGTGTTCATTCTCCATTATTGTAATTATATTTTTGAGAATCTATAGTTAATTATCTTATGGGGTTCATTTTTGTCTTGGTTTATAAGTTTATTGTATTTTATAGATATTAAACCACTACCAGATGTTCAGGCAGAAAGAATGTTAATTTTCTTACCCTGTAGGCTGTCTTTTCTATTGATTGGCGTGGTTTGATGTGTAGAAGCTTTTTAGTTCCATGAGGCTCTGTTTGTTAAGAGTTGGCACTATTTCTTGAGCAATAAGAAAACTGTTTAGAAAGTTTTAACCTATACTTATATCTTTTGTGTGTGTGTTTGCCTACGTGTGTAATATTTATATGCGTGTGTCTTTGTGCATGTGCATGGATGTCTGTATAAATGTGCTTGCAAGTGCTTGTGTGTGTGTGGTAGAGATTAATATCAGGTACAATCTTTATTGTCCACCTTATCTTTTAAGAATTGGTCACTCCCTGAAACCTGAAGTCATCAACTGTCCACATTCATGTCCAGGGAGCTCCAGAATAACCTTAGCCCAGCAATTAACTCACTGGTGTTACAGTCAGGTATTCAAGGCCATGCTTGGTTTTCATATAGGTTTTAGAGATCTGAATTAGAGTCACAGGCTTGCATGGCAGGGCTTTACTCTGCTTATATCTTAGAGCATACCATCTATCAGTTTCTTGTTTTAAGAGTTTGCCTCATGAATGTCTGTGCACCACTTACATGCCCGGTATCCAAGGAAGACAGAAGAAAATATCAGATTCCCTGAAACTGGAGTTACATGGATGTGAGTGAACATGTGGGTCCTGGGAATCACGTGGGTCCCCAGCAAGAGCAGCAAGTGTGCTCTAGCCGCTCCAGCCCTGAGTTTTAGGTTTTAGAATGATATCTTTGACCCTTTGGGAGTTGACTTTTGTTTGAAGTGAGATATAAAAATCTAGATTCATCTTTCTACAGATAGATATACAGCTTTCTGTATGCCATTTGTTGAAGATGTTGCATTTTCTCTAGCGTATACTTTTCTGAGTCATTGTCAGAAAAAAAAAGATGGTTATGGTTATAATGCATTCTCTAGTGCTTTTTGAATCACTGTCAGAAATAAGATTGCTATAATCATGTGGACTTACATAGGGCTTTTATTATATTCTATTGATTTGTGCATTGTTTTTGTTGTTCTTATTTCTTCTTCCTTTCATCCTTTCTTTTCCTTTTCCTCTTTCTTTCTTTCTTTCTTTCTTTCTTTCTTTCTTTCTTTCTTTCTTTCTTTCTTTCTTTCTTTCTTTCTTTCTTTCTTTCTTTCTCTGCTTTGCTTTTGCCAGTATCACGTTTCTTTTAATTCTGTGGCTATGTAGTATAACTTCAAGACAGGTATAGTAATGCTTCTGGCTTTCTTCTATTTACTCAGAATTACTTTGACTGTTCAAGGTATTTTATGATTTCATATTTTTTCTGTTTCTGTGTAGATGAGCATAGGGATATTTTGTTTTGATAAAATTGTTTATCATACAATGCATGTTGATCATGTTTTTTCCCACTCGTCTCCTGACAGATGCTCCCTAGCACCCAGCACACCCAACATTATGATCCCCTCCCACCTTTCTCTACTTCACAAAAATAACTCCCACAGAGAGAGAGAACTGAAATATCAAATGAAGAAACCAATAAGAATGATTAAAATGCCAAAAGATCAAAATTTCCATGTGCACACACATATACACACACATAGTCACACACCTCAAAACAAACATGAAGTTTATTTTTTTATATACTGTATGGCACTTAATTTTAGAAAATTAATTTTCCATTTGCCAATGGGTATGAATTGAAAATAGTTTTTTTGGTTGTGGATGGGACCCATGTCTCCTTCCTTGTCTAAGTACTGAGATTTTGTCTTGTTTGAACTCATGATGCGATATATCTTCACAGAAGGACACAGTCTCTGAGAGTTCGTATATGCACGTATGCACCAGCGCTGTTTTGTCTGGGAGGCAATGCTTTCTTCCAGTAATCTATAAACTATGGCTCTTAATATCTGCATTCCTCCTCTTCTACACTAATCCCTGATTGTTAAAGGGAAGGTTTTGATGAAGACACAAATTTGGGATTGAGTACCCTAAAGTTTCTTACTGTATGCATTTTGTCCATTTGTCAGTACAATCTATTGCAAGAAGATGCTTCTCTGAAGGAGGTTGAATGAGCCCCTAATAATGAGTACCACAGTATGTCATTAGGAGTCATTTTATTGTTTTATTACTTCAGTTGATAATAGTAGTAAATTTTTCTCTTGGTCTAAACAGTCAAGGTTCTTTGCTTCTTTATCAGTGTCAGTATGGATCCCATGTCATGAAACGTGCTTAAACCTTCTTAGCCAGAGGTAGAGGCATGAGGGTGGGGTTTCACTTCCTCACCTCCAGCTTCCTTTGTCCTTACAAAACTGCTACTTCAGCCATGTACTATTTGTCCTGGCCTCCTTTCTTGGTCTTCTTGCCCTCTCTTTTTTTCTCTCTCTTCTTTTTCCTTCTTCCTCTCCTATTCTCTCCCCTCTCATGGACCTGTTCAGACTGGCCTCCTCCAGATGTTGATGGCATTACTCATTCTCATATGTACAATAAAACCTTCTTCTCCTCAACTATACCTTGGAGTGGTCATATCCTCATTTTTATTCAGCGAGCACTCAGGAAGACTTCAGATGAAAAGAAGAGGGCTCAGAGACACACCGGATGACCTTTGATTTGAAAGTAACACCAGCTTATGGTGAAAAATAGAAGGTGAAATACAAAGATGTCACTGGTACCAGAAGTGTTAACATGAGGTAGAAAGGTAACACAGCATTGACATGAGGGAACAAAACAAAAATCATGTTCACAGTCCTCAGCCAGGATTTATCAAGTTTGTACTTTAGAATAAGGGTGGCATGTTTGAGGTTCCCAAGGATATAAGGATTTAAGTGAGTGTCAGCTTTCCTAAAGGAGTCAGGTTTGGGGCACCTCTATATAAACAATTTTTGTAAGTAAGTATTAATAATTTTCAGAACATCTATTTTGAATCAGTTCTAAAACAAAGTTTACATCCAGACCAAGTACTTCAAAATTGGTATTATGACAGTTCACAGAGATATATATAGACAGTGACCAATATGAAAGATCCCAACTCTGAAAATTCTGAGTTAGACTATGTTCTAACAAAAGTAAAATACCAACATGGCAATTTTCCCTCTGATACTGATCAGATTGAAAAACTCAGGTTACTGCTGATAATTGCCTTGGGGAATTTTATCAAAAATGTCCTCTGGGCAGTGAAAAGTTGAGATCTCTCTCCTCCCCCCCCCATCCCCGCAGTGTGTGTGTGTATGTATGTGTATGTGTGTCTGTGTGTGTGTGTCTGTGTGTCTGTGTGTGTGTGGTGGCAGATACCAAGGAAAAGGAACAGTGACAAATTTAAACAGGCTATGAAGTTTACTGTTGAGCAAAGGGCACATTTGTCTTGCCCACCTCCTTGTTTGGAGTCTCTGCCTTGCTTAGATGCCAAAAAGCTAAATTATGAGTAAATATTGGCTTGTCGTCTAATATAAACAACCAAGCCTCAGATTTTCTACCCAGAAAAGGAGTTGACATTCTTTATATGTATGTATATATATACTAATAAACTAATATATATATATATATATATATATATATATATATATTAGTTTGTCTGTTTAGCCACATAGCCCATGTCTGTTAAGAGTCTATTTTGCTACAGTAGCTCACACCACACTACTGGAATTCAACCTCCACAGAAGCTTTGAGTTGTTAGACCGTGTTCAGGCCATTCAGCTCACATGAGTGGAACATTTTACATAAAAGACATAAAATTAACCTTAAAATGTGTATCTCAGTAAAGCAGAGTTCTAAGAGTGAATGTCTTATAATTATATTTCATGGAGAGAGAGTTGGATGTCTGATGTGTCTTGGTCCCATTTCGCAGGGAGAATCATGTGGTTCTAAATGTGTAGACACACAGATTATTTAGTTTTACTATTTCAGAGTTTATTTTTATTTTATATAAATAAACATTTTATTGAAAAATTTAAAAAGTAAAAAATGTTATATTCATCTTATATTGTCATAAAGTCTCTGTATTGTTGGCGTACTGGTGAAGACTGAGAACTGCTTTTGTTGGGTAAAATAGTTCATGTTATAAATCTAACTGTACTCAATTCTTCCACAATGTTTTCAGTGCAAAACTGGAAAATCTCTTCCCCTGAAAAATAATGGCAGAGACAGAGAAAGAGAGGGAGACACACACACACACACACACACAGAGGTGTCATGAAAAGAAAGAAAAGCTGATGTGCTGTGACTCTAGGTGAGCATATTACTTATATTTACATTGTTATGAAAATAGTAAATTAAAGAGGGGAGAGTTTGTTTTGGCTAATAGTTGGATGCACAGTCCATGAAAGCAAAGTCATAGAAATAGGAACTCAGAACATTTTATTTTTTAAGCTGCTTCTGATATTAGGAAGCATAAGCAGATTAATGCTGGGGCCGCCATCTTCTTTTCTTCTTCTTCCTAGTCTTCTTCTTTTTCTTTTCATTCAGTCCAAGATCCCAGACAATATGACAGTTTCAACCACCTTGAGAACCAGTCTTCTTTTCTTAAACGTTTCTATAACCTCTATCTTAGACAAACCAGAGTTGTGTTTCATTAGTGATATAGATCCAGTCAAGCTGATAAAGAAGACCAAGCATCAGTGAGACTAAAAGCAATTCCATGGACAACAGGTATGTGGATATTTCTATCAGCAAAAAATGAAAACGTATGAAAGACATTGTCACATTTACTGACAGAGACAATCACCATTTTTGTACCACACAATGTCCAGTTTATGGTGTGGTTTTTAGTTGTAATTGTGTGCTTCCTAAAACATAGAATAGTCTAAGAAGAGAAACTCGGTGAATATGTTAGATTAGATGGCCTTTAGACATGTGTGTTGGGGATTGTCTTGACAGATAATTGAGATAAGAGGACCTGCCTTGGATATGAGCAGCACCATTTCATGGATTGGATCCTCTTTTAGACGAGTGAGGAATCTTTGCTAAGCAACACTGAGCAAGTAGTAAGGATTGGTGCATTTATCCTCTCTGCTAAAGACTGTGGATTGATGCTGCAAGGTCAAGCCTTTACCTGAAATAATGGACTGACTGCAACATGGAATTGTAAACCAAATATAGTCTTTGTATCTTAGGTTGACTTTGATGAGGCTATTTTATCACAGCAACAGAAATGAAATTAGAACACATGCTGTCACATTTTTATTTCTATTACTGTGATAAAACACCATGACCCAGTGGGCTAGATAAATGGCTCAGAGGTTAAGAGCGCTGGCTGCTCTCTGAGAGGTCCAGAGTTCAACTCCCAGCAACCACATGGTGGCTCACAACCATCTGGAATGAGCTCCAATGCCATCTTCTGGCCTGCAGGTGTACATATAGGCAGAACACTGTATGCATAATAAATAAACAAATCAATCAATCTTTAAAAAAAACATTAAAATAACCCACCATGACCAAACTTGAAGGGAAAAGGGTTTATTTTACTTTAGAGTTGTTGTTTATTGTGAAGAGGAATCAGGTCAGAAACTCATCATAGCTGGAGACAGTAACTGAATTAAAAGTCATGGAGGAGTGCTGTTTGCTGGTTTGCCTGGATGGCTCACTCAGTCTGATTTCTTTACCTTTGAAGACCACCTGCCCAAGGGTGAAACTGCACAGAGTAGTTGCACCTCCCATATCAACCATTAATGAAGAAAATGCCCCAACTGTATGTGGGCTAATCTAACAAGGACTTCTAGTTGAAATCCCCCTTTCCCAGATGAACCTAGAATTGTTGCGAACATATGTAATCAGTGTAAATATATATATATGTGTGTATGTATATATACATATAAAGACATTTAAATATATGACTATAAACTAGAAATGTAAGCCAAAAGTCTTTTATAATTAACATGTAATATGTATACACAAGCATAATACGTACATGTGCACATACATATGTGTGCACACACGTGTGTATTTAAATGAATGGAATACTCGAACAATACTATGAAAACACTTTTGGAAATATTCTCTATAGTGCTTTAACAAGAACTGTGAATAATTAAAGTTTCCTACTGGAAAATACACTAACAACCTAATGAACACGCCTAATTTTTAATGTCTTCCTACATCCCCAAACTATTTTGAGATCACCTGATTTTTTTTTCCCCACATCCTGAGCCCTCTTGCTGGGCTAATAGAGAAAGCAATGTGGAACACATCAGGGAGAGTTAAATAGGATTTCTCCTGTGGCTTCTCTCCCTACCCAATTACCTGACTTGCACTTCCAGGAGTTAATGTTTCATGGAATCCTACAACTAGACAGACACATATTTTTGATACCTGGAGTTCACATCTCATCACTATCTCAAACGAAAGACTTGGCAAGATCGCAAAACAAAACAAAACAAAACAAACAAAAAAAATAGAACCTAGAACATTTTATATAGCCTCAGAAAATGCAAAACAATATGTCAACTAGCATGTCTTTTGCCACTCAAATATTTAAAATTTAATTTCAGTTTTAATTTGAAAGAACTAACAACAAACATTTCCTGTTCACATAGTAGTTTAGGTTTGACTTTAATTTTCTAAAAATGCAGATTTGGGAAATGAAATTAGCAATGCAAGGTGAACCTAGAGTGAATTTTACTGAAGATTATGCAAATGAAGGAAATTATAATTCTATCAGGATGTCATTACATGTGTCTACTTAGACACACATTTTCTGCTATGTTTAAGTTAAACAAAACACTAAATGACTATGTAGTATGACATCTCATTAATATGTTTCCATTCACATCTGTGCCTTCAGTATAAAAAAAGACTGTGTCAGTGATAAGAGATTAGGTCCTTTAATTAGAAACAAAGGACAAATCACTGTTAACCCCATGTGATGCTTTCTAAAACTTCCATCAAATATTCCTCTTAAAACATTATTAAACACAAGTTCCCCAGATCTACTTCCTAGAAAGTGCCATTTAACAAAACCCAGGCAGGATGTTAATACTGGCGCCGAATTACAGGTTGCCAAAGCATTTCCTGTGAGGGGATTGACAGGGGACCATTTCGCTATGTGGCCACCTCCAGTGTGTTGTGACAACCACTCATTACACCTCTAAGCGGAGCACTCAGCTGTAGGTTTCTACAAGATGCAAATAGCTCCAAATGGGTTCAATTTAGAGTGAGTGGATAATGTATCACTCACTTCTTTAAGGTAGAAGCTTTTAATTTCTCAAGAACAAGGGAAAGAACATTTCGGGTTTTGGAAATATTTAGTTAACCAAGTATGGCTGAGAAACGGAGGCACAATAGCGATATCTGTTGGGTCATCAATTAAAACAGTTCACCTGCCTTGTTCCTCTGTGGCCTGAAGGAGAACTCAAAGTGGTCAAGTGAGCATCACCTCTCAATAAATATGATTAACCACTTAAAAGCTCAGTGTCAAAAACTAGTAACCTCTAAGTGATGGTAGGTTTTTCTCTTAAAAAAGGAAATACTTACAAAGCTGCTATAGTTAATTATAATAATACTCAAAAAGTGCATACAAATCATTTTTATAGAGAATAAAAATGTCATGGAGAGCTTTTCACAGTTGGACTTTAATACTTCCGTGTGCTGGTGTTTCTAACCCTCTGTGAGTTTCTTCTCAGTGTTCTATTACTGATTTTAGTTAAATGTTGCTAACAGTGGAATACAGTAGTCTCTACTACAAGCCATTTAGAAGAACAGTGTGCTGGAGTGGATAGGAAAAAGTCAATAAACCCATTTATAATTCTTGCGCTAACAAAGCTGCAGGGGAAGCCAGGGAACTGCATAAGTGCCTGTGTGAAAAGAGAGTTGTTTTTTTGCTAGGAGTCCATGAATGCACATAACGCTCTTTTCTATAACTCACCAGCAACATTTTCTATCAGACCTCAAATCCTCAGGATATTAATATCCTTTTGTTTAGGACACTTTGCTAAGAAATTAATTATCCACTAGAAATTCTCAGAGATGGGCCTGTTCTTGACATATTATAAAAATGGCTGTGTGAAATAGATTTCAACGAAAAGGAGGAAAGAGGGGTTTCCTTAAATCTGTCAAAAATGTGGAAATATGAGGTAGTCATAATTCTCAATGTTTGCTATTTAGTTTTTAGAATTAAGCTTTAAAATTATTTCATGAGAGTTACATTTCACATCTCAATATTCACATTTCAGAAAAGGCCCGACTCATATTAGGGTAAGGGATTCTCTGCAGAAAGGCTAAGATAAATCTGGAGAGACAGCATTGTTACATTTTCCCATCATTACATCATATGCCTTCTGTCCAATCACATTTCTCCATGCCTGTACATTTTACATTGAATCTAAGTATAAAAATGGACAATTTTCCATTTTGTCATTGGGTTCTCATTTTTAAGGCTCTACTACTATGTATGACTTAATCTATGAACCCATTTATGTTTCTTTTGTAATTGACTGAGACATGGTAATTGGCTGAGACCCTTATGTTGGGTGAAAAAGTCACCAATTTCTTTTTTTGTTGTTTATTAAATAATTCAATTTCCATCTCAGTCATAGACCTCTCCCTCTTCTTTTCCAAATGCCCCTTGCATTCTCTCTCCCCTTTTCCTCAGAATAAGAGAGCTCCCCATCTAGCTCGTCTATTTCCATGAGGACTGAGTTCATCTTCCTCCTTTGTGGCCTGGTGGAGAAGTTTCATATCACCAGTTTCTGCAGCTATAGGATGTGAGCACTATCACGTCTGTACAGAGTTCTTAATAGGAGGAGTTTTTCTTAATTAAATATGACTCACTTTGTACAGGCTGTAATGCAGTTTTAAAAGATATAACAGTCCTCTTTGACCTGTAAAATAAAGATCTTGCCATAAACAATCAAACTTCAGGAGCATATTGCCAGGTATTATTCACATTAGAAAAGAAAAAGGTTTATACCTTTTGTAAAGTACCACACAGCTGAACAAAATATCAAATGAAATAATTACTATTTATAAAAATCCATTTGTACACCTAAATTTTACAGAGGATCTCATATACTTGTATGTTGAAAGTAATAATAATAACAACAACAATATATGTAATTACAGTGGGTGAGGCAGGAGGCATCATTTTTCAAAACAAATCACTAAGCCCAACCTGGTGGAAATCTGAGTCCTTAGGTATAAGTAGGAAATCAGAAGGTAAAGGCCAGACTCCCAGGATGACATCAACCACAATGGGCTGGGCCTTCCTACATCAATCACTAATAAAGAAAATTCCCAACAGGTGGATCATATAGAGGCATTTTTCTCAATTAAGATTCCTTCCTTTCAGATAACTCAGGCTTGTGTCTAGGTGACCTAAAACTAACCAGCACAAGCCTGGCCAACAAGAAGTATACCAGACCTGTACAAGACACCTAATTTATAAATTAGCTTTAGGGAAATCATGGATATTGAGAAAAACCTAAAACTATTAATTTACTAGACCAGTAAAATCTTTAACAACAAACTATAAATATTTTTTTCTTTTATCCACAGATAAATATGGTCTTCACCACTCATCTAGGTAACTTCTTTTTACAACAGAGACCACTACAGAGAACCACAGCCTATCAATATGCAGTATTGTGGGACCTGGTCCCAGTCTATACAACAAGTCTATAAAGAAGGCCCTCATATAAGGCTCAGAGAACATTTAGAAGAAGGTTGTGGAAAAATTGTAAGAGCCGAAGGATCAATGAGTTTGTCACATCATCAACATCAACCACCCAAACATGAGCTGAACAAGGAGGACAACAACAAATACAGCACTCCATGAAAGAAATCCCATGAAGTCTCAAACCTACACAACTAACTCTAGACATCTGAGTAAAGCTAAGAGGTGGCTCTCTCCAGGGAAGAGCATACTAGGAGCATCCAATGCCAAATGGTCAGTTTTGGAAGCACATATACATGTAACATTATATAGACTCAACAGGTTATATTTAAACACACACACACGGGTATATACAAATACATATATGCCTGCAATGACAAGGATAAAAGAGCCATGACTTTGAAGGATAACAAGGAAGTCTTCAAGAAAGGATAGCATGGGAGGCTTTAGAAGGAGAAAATGGAGTGGAGAAATTTTAAAATTAAAGTACAAGTCCAAAAATAAGCAAAAAAAAAAAAAAGAAGATATTGCCAATTGTGAAATAGTAGTATGTACACTTCAAGGTGACTGAAAACCAACTAATTGGACTGAAGGCCTACTTAATAAGATGAAACACATTCCTGATACTTTCACAACTAAGCAATGATTATTGTTGGTGGAATCATGAACCCTAGAGAAGAACCTACTATTACAAGTTTCCTAAATCAGTATAATTTATAATTGTTAAGTATTTATCCTTATACCCAAAGATAAGAGTGGCCCTCATTCCTCATCAGTGAAACTTCTAAAAGCAGATGAAGACTTTTATAGAATTCAACAACAGAGAATAAAGTTGTGACATATATTGAAAAGGATGAAACTAAAGGAAAGTAAAGCTCTCAGAATTTGTGCGAGGGATGTTAAAGTGTTTACATATGTGGCGAGATATGACACAAACTCTCAAAAGTTTTGTTTAGTCATAATGATTCCCAGCAGTACCCAAAGCGTGGAACTGTTATAGTTACCCACATACTGAGAAACCTCATTTGAAATAAACAAATATTAAAATATTAAAGACTAGATGATCATTTGCACTGATGTCTAAAATTGTCAGAATAAATGCTGTCTTGCCTTTTCCTTAGTTTTCATTTTTAAAGTTTCCAAAGCATATAACTGGTCTACTTTGTAATCTAGTACAGGGCAAATTGAAGCTTCTAAACAATGTTACAAACCGGCATCAATAACATAAGTTTCAGAATGTCTATCATCTTAATATATGACTAAGGCTATAAAACATAAGAAGAAAACTAACAGAGACAGCAGAGATTACAAAAGAAAAAATATGAGAGAAAAACCTTAAAATATTGACAATACTCTTTCTACAAGTAGAATAAAGATACAAAACTCTCAGCTGGAACTTCTAGAAATAAAAATAATGATATAAAATTTAAAAAAACTTTTCAAAGTTATTAATAAGAGGTTAAATGAATTTGAACTTTAATATATACTATTAGAAAACTTTCAACATAAAGCACAGTAAAATGTAAATATTGCCAGAGTCCAGTGCATCAGTGACCTGTGAAACTGGAGTCATATTCTATTGACACCGTACAAACTATCTCAAGTACAATAAACTAAATGGTGCCAAGTTATTACTTTGTAGGTCTGTGAGCTCAATAAGCAGGCTACATCTCTTAAATCACAATAGATTCTGTGTGCTTCACTTTCCCATTTCCATTCTCAATTCCTTCTGAGGCTCCTACATCTTTCTTCCATCTTTATCCTGGTTTGCTGATGTTGTATTTTTGATAATATCCTCAAAGTCATTTATTACACCATGAAGAAACATACTCCCAAGTTCTGGGGTTTAAGAGGTAGACCGGAAAGGCAATATTCCAGTGCTATCGCAATAAAATGAAGTAATTTACTGTGTTTATTAATGGAGTCTCAGAAGTAATCATTGGAGACAGAAAAGATTTTTGAAGATACATAATTCTAGATTTGACAAGAGTTTATATTTTATGTTCATGAGTGATGCCATTTGTGTGTATGTATGTGTGTTTATAAAACCCCAGACATGTATGTTGCCCAGAGAGGCCAGAAAAGACAACATATCTTCTGGAACTGGAGTTAAAGAGTATTTTAAGTCATTGAGCTGAAGGTCAATTGAATAAATACACATGAGAGAAAAAAAAAACTTAAAAGTGTCAAGGGCATACTTAATACAGAAGCAAAATACCAGACTATTGAATGATACAGGTTTACTTAAGGAGGAAAATTGGAATTAGGAAGCAACAAAAAAACAACCAAAGCCCATACTTTCCAAACTATGTCTCTAACGTGAATAAAATCATTTCTTTACACAAAAAAACCCAAGACATCATCACAAGCTTACAGTATTATAAGAATTATTAATTAAATTAGATGAGTAAAATAAGATTATATGAGACCAAACTTTGGAACTATTGAAAGAAATGGAACCAACGTCTGTCCTAAAACAAATCAAAAGCAAAACGCACACCATTTGTTCATTTTAATTAATGTAGAAGATAATTGAAAAGTTCAAAATAATAATAAATGATTACTGTTTATAGTAACATGGAGTTGCAATATCTTTGAAAAACTGTACACTGACTAGGAGAAATCTATTGCTGAAAGTTCTCAAATATAATGTAAAGTGGGAAACAACACACTATAACAAAAGAGTCAATGTTTAGTCATTTTTTTCAGTTGAGAGACCCTTTTCTCTTACTAGGTTGCCATGTTTAGCCTTAATAGGAGAGGAGGTACCTGTCTTAGAGCAAATTAGTGTGCCATGGCTACCTGATACCCATGGGGGGGGGCTGCCATTTTCTGAAGAAAAATGAAGGCATAAGTGGGGAAGTGGAGACAGTAGGGAGAGAGACTGGCAGAAGAGGAGAGAGGACACTGCAGTCTGAATTTATTAAAAAGAAAACAAAATAAGTCACTCTCACAAATGATTCAAAATTAATTTAAAAAATAACTTCCTCATTGAAATGTAGAGCTATACATTATAAATGTAGCCATAGAATTTTCAAGAGCAGAAAAGTAAGGAAAAAGGAGAAAGAACACATTTTAAAGTTGAAAAAATAAGAAAATATTTATTTAAGCACAGTCATATTATCAATTGCAAGAAATTAAAGCCACCTCAGTATTACATTAAATTGTACAACAAATGATTAATTCAAAGGGAAATATAGTATTTTAAGTTAAAAGAAAAGCATAAAATACTTCTGCTTGAATGAGAATAGTAAAACAAACTTCAGATTTTAATAATAGATCAGTTTAAATATAATTGGGTGGGCTTACCAAAATAAAAGTTTAGAAAGATGTCACACAACCTCCAGTCAAAGAATGAGGAAAAGGCAATGTAATCATAGAAATAGTAAATCTTTAGGCAAAATCTAAATTAACTAAGGTAAAAAGGAAGTATTGTTGATTTATCACAGAGACATGGCCGCTCTGCATGTGTATAATATGCATGCTCTTGAGGTTGAGAGGACAGGGACAACTAGACTAGCTGGGGAGAGTAGCAGACAGACAGTAGGGATGGCCAGTGAGTACTACGTCACAGTCAAGAACAAGTTCTGAAGTGCTATTACATAGTCAAGAAAAAATGCCAAGCCAACACACCATGGCATGCTTCAAAACCTAAAAGAAAGTAAGTTAAATGTTTTCACACAGAAAATGTTTTGAAAAAACAAGCAGATATTTTTAACTTGCTTAAAACATTACACAATGTACATATGTATTAAAATGCCACATTTTATATCCCTATATCTGAACTGAATTATTTTAAACTTTTAATTGATTCTTGATGAGTGTCACATCATGCACCCCAGTCTCCCCATGCCTTCATATCTACTCTTTACCTTGCAACATCCCTACACCCTTCAGATAAAACATACATACAAACAAACAACTACAAAGCAAAACAAAAACAAAAGCCTAGAAAACATCTCATTGTGGAAACTGTAGTATGTCACAGTATGCTTCACAGTATATCCCTCTCTCCATATTATCTGCACTTGGGATGTTCACTGGGATGAGTCATTGTCTGGTTTGAGGTCTCTGGCTTTGGTAACACCATCAATATTGGATTCTCATCAGTGCTTCTCCTGGTTACCCTGTTGTTGAGCAGTATCATGGAGTTCTTGATATTATGACATCATGATGATATTATGATATCACACTGGAATTATGATATCACAGTGGAATTATGACGTCACAATGGTTATATGACATCACAATGGTATGACATCAGAATGGACTTATGACATCACAATGGAATTATGACATCATGTTGCTATTATGACATGATGGAATGATGGCATCACAATAGAATCATGACATCACAATGGTATTATGACATCACAATGGAATTATGACATCACTATGCAATTTTGACATCATAATGCTAGTATGACAGCATAATGACATTATAACATCAAAATGCTATTATGCCATTACAGTGGTATTGTGACATCACTATGATTTTATGACATCACAATGGCACTATGACATACAAAAGTACTATGACATCACAATGGAATCATGATATCATAATAGTATTATGATATAACAATGGAATTATGCCATCATAATGGCATTATGGTATCACAGTGGAATTATGACATAATAATGGTTTTATGACATCAGAATGGAATTATGACACTGCAATGGAGTTATGACATCACAATGGTTTTATGACATCAGAATGGAATTATAACATCGGAAAGCTATTATGACATCACAATGGTATTATGACATTGCAATGGTTGTATGATATCACAATGAAATTATGACATCATAATGATATTACAACACAATAATGGAATCATGACAGCATAACGGCATTATGGCATCACAGTGAAATTCTGACATGATAATGGAATTATGACATCACAATGGAATTATGAGATTGCAATGCTGTTATGACATCACGATGGTTTTGTGACATCATGATAGTATTATGACTTCAGAAAGGATTTATTACATCATAATGGTGTCATCACATCACAATGGAATTATGAGATTGCAATGGTGTTATGATATCACAATGGTTTTTGTGACATCACAATGGAATTATGACATCACAATGGTATTATGAAATCACAATGGAATTATGGCATCACAATGGAATTATGACATCACAATGGAATTATGAGATTGCAATGGTATTATGACATCACGATGGTTTTGTGACATCACAATGGAATTATGACTTCAGAAAGGATTTATTACATCCTAATGGTGTCATCACATCACTATGGAACTATGAGATTGCAATGGTATTATGACATCACAATGGTTTTGTGACATCATGATGATATTATAACATTATGATGGTTTATGATATCACAATGGAATTATGACATGTTGGTATTATGATATTATGATGGAACTATGATATCATAATAGAATTATGGCATCACAATAGAATTATGACATCATGATGGTTTTGTGACATCACAATGGTTTTATGAAATCACAGTGGAATTATGGCATCACAATGGAATTATGGCATCACAATGGAATTATGAGATTGCAATGGAATTATGAGATTGCAATGGTATTATGACATCACAATGGTTTTGTGACATCATGATGGTATTATAACATTATGATGGTTTATGATATCACAATGGAATTATGACATGTTGGTATTATGATATTATGATGGAACTATGACATCACGATAGAATTATGACATCACAATAGAATTATGACATCATGATGGCTTTGTGACATCATAATGGGATTATGACTTCACAAAGGAATTATAACATCATAATGGTATTCTGACATCCCAATGGAATTATGAGATTGCAATGGTATTATGACATCACAATGGTTTATAACATCAAAATGAAATTATGACATCACAGTGGTATTATGACAATATGAATGAACTATGACATCACAATGGTGTTATGACATCACAATGGAATTATGATATCACAAAAGAATTATGACTAAACATTGGAATTATGACATCATAATGGTATTATGAAATCACAATGGAATTATGACATCAGAATGGAATTAAGACATCACAGTGGTATATATAATCATGAATGGACTATGATATTACAATCGTGTTATGACAATGGAATTATGACATCACAATGGTACTATAACATCATGATGGTGTTATGACATCACAATGGAAATGACGTTTTGGTATTATGACATCATGATGAAACTATGACATCACAATAGAATTATAACATCCCAATGGTTTTGTGGCATCACAATGGAATTATGATATCACAATGAGTTCTGAAGCACTATTTACATAGTCAAGAAAAAATGCTACCCCAATATACAATGGCATGCTTCAAAACCTAAAAGAAAGTAAGTTAAATGTTTTCACACAGAAAATGTTTTGAAGAAACAAGCAGATATTTTTAACTTGCTTAAAACATTACACAATACATATGTATTAAAATGCCACATTTTATATCCCTATATCTGAACTGAATTATTTTAAGCTTTTAATTGATTCTTAGTGTCACATCATGCACCCCAGTCTCCCTTATCTCCCCATGCCTTCATATCTACTCTTTACCTTGCAACATCCCTACACCCTTCAGATAAAACACACATACAAACAAACAACTACAAAACAAAACAAAAACAAAAGCCTAGAAAACATCTCATTGCGGAAACTGTAGTATGTCACAGTATGCTTCACAGTATATCCCTCTCTCCATATTATCTGCACTTGGGATGTTCACTGGAATGAGTCATTGGTCTGGTTTGAGGTCTCTGGCTTTGGTGACACCATCAATATTGGATTCTCATCAGTGCTTCTCCTGGTTACCCTGTTGTTGGGCAGTATCATGGAGTTCTTGCAGCTTTGGAACAGTAGAATTGACCCTTTCCTGTGTCTCAACAGTTTAAAGATGATTGATAGATAGACAGACAGACAGACAGTCAGACAGACAGACAGACAGACAGTCAGACAGACAGACAGACAGACAGACAGACAGATAGATAGATAGATAGATACATAAATACATAGATACATAGATACATAGATTTTTCAGTGGGCCAGTTCAGAGCATGGGATCTAGCCCTGGGTGGAAGCTGAGCTGCTCTCTCTTATTCACACCCCTAGAACAAGCTCTCTAGCACTGTCTAGGGCAGTAAACTGAATGCTGTCCTTGGCAGGAGCCATAGAGCTGGTTATTCTCATGCCATAGAGCTGGTTCACCAGCTTCACAGTCTAGAGCAAGCTTCACTGTGTTGCCCAATCAAAAATGGATCTCACTCTCCTCGGTGCTGCCTTTGGTGAGGCTGGCTCATGAGTGCCTTCGCCATCAAGGCCAACTTCACTGTATTGCCCATGCAAGGCACAGGGCCCTGACTCCCAAGAGCTACAGCCAGACAAGCAGCAGGACCAGTTCTCCCAGTCTCATAATCTCAGGGTCAGTTTTTCCAACTGCCACAGGTGGTATGGGCAAGGAGGCAGGGCAGAGGGCAGAGGGGAAGTTAAGAAAGCTTCAGACTGTCCATTAGGATTCCTCTACTTTGTTGTATGAGTGGGTCCAATTGATTCTTATTTATTACTTGGTGGAAAAAATGAGGCTAACATCTAGACTGAGTAGAGATATGAGGATGAGTGGAGGTAGCAGCATACCTCTGCCTCTTGACTATGAGTGCAATATGAACAGACAATTTACATTCCTACTGCTATGCCTTCCCTGCTAAGGTATACCCTTAATCTCTGAGCCAGAATACTTCATCTCATTAATGCAAATGTAACTAACCACACACACACACACACATACTTAATTTTTGTAGAGAACACTTACAATTCATCTCATAACAATTTTCAAGGATGCAGATAATTTTTGTTAAGCTTTGTCATCATATTGGACAATAACAACTTTTATATTATATTTCAACATAATCTGTAATCCAGTCTGGCTAGGAACTCACTATGTATAGCCCAGGATATATTTGAGCTTATGACAATGCTCTTCCATTAGCCTCCAAGTACTAGCTTTATAGGTGTGATTCACCATGCTGGCAGTAATAATTACTTATTGTACTAGTTGGATTTTTGATAGAAAAGTTTGAATTGAACTGCCTTTGAGCTGTGAAGCCAAGAGTTGCTATGTTGAGACAACACTCAGCTGAATCAGCTCATACAACAGAAAAACTCATCTGCAAAAAAGATAAATATTCAGAAGAAAAAATTAGGAGCAGGGAATGATGGGGTAAGGCCATGCAGATGACATCAGCGTGAAAAGCTGGCAGTGCAAGCATTTGCGGCCAGAAGGGGCAGCCCTCTGCAGGTGCCAGGAAGGAAAAGACATGAGGATGGTACAGGAGGGCACTGTTAAAGAGATTTTAATCAGGTAAATGTGGTAGAGTACATCAGCCAAATGTAACATACTCTGGAGCTCTATAAAATATTAGATTTTAATGTGGATTATTTCCTTAGATGTAAATGAGAGAAACTCTGTACTTTTTGAAAATACGTAGAAAATCTAGAAAGAAAATACGGTGTGTTTTTGTCTCACTGTAATTTTCAAGATAAAATTCTAAAACATTTTTATTTGACTTTGTAATAAAAAAGTTTAAATTAATATCATAATAAAGTATATAAGATTATGTTAACTCTGAACACAGAACTATGTTCCATAGATTCTTGGAGCCAAGTATAGAAATAAACTTCAGAACTCCAGTCTAGTGCTCTCTGATATAGTTTACCAGTCAAGCAAATGGGCATATGAAAATGTATAATCCATTTCTCCAGAATCACTTTGTAACATTTTTTTTCTCATTACGATTTACAAAGAGATTGAAATCTCCACTGGAGTTCAGAATGTAAGGGGTGGGTCATTAGGTTTTTGCCTCAAGGAAATAAGTCTCAGCATGCCACCAGCAGAGCTCAAAGAGCAGTAATAAGGTCATCAATTATCTTGGCCTCGATATAGTTTGAAACCCTGGGAGGTAAAATTTATACCCAGCAAAAGATAAATTATTTTCCTGTGGGATTAAGCAACATCATCGTGGAAGACAGGTGGGTTAAAGTCACTCCAAAGTGGACTCAGAAAACCCTCCAAATGACTGAGACTGGAACCAGCTTTGCTTTCTCTAACAATTGGGATCGTGAAAATGCCAAAGCTTAGGCTTTTTGATTGGATGCCTGACAAGATCGGTACTTCTCGACAGATAGCCCCCACATTAAAAACGAAAAACAAGAGGAAGAAGAAGAGAAAGAAGAAGAGGAAGAAAAAGAAGATAGAAATGGGGCTATTTGCTCATGTTTATTGGTATGCAGTAGATACATTCTTTGGGATAGCTAGATGTAGTAAAACAAGTAGAATGCAAAAATAAAGCAAAACATCTTTGGATGATACAGAGAATAAGAAATATTTCATTAATCAGTTAATGGCAATAGCAAATAAAATTTCCATCATAAAAAAACAATGCCTTGGTTGGGTATCATTCTCTTCAGGGACTCAGGGCTCAATTTTTTATGACTCTTGCTCTCCTTTCGGAGCGTCTGTCCCCTTCAGATCTTTCTGTCTTCCCCTTCTTTCATACAATTCCCCGCTAAAACCCGGCTCAGATGTAGCCCATAAACTCAGTCTTCAAGTGGGTTTCCTAGTAAGGGCAGTAGGGACTTTTCTCTGGCATGAGCTTAGTGGCAGACTCTCTGATCACCTCCCCTCTGGGGATGCAGCCTTGCCAGGCCACAGAGGAAGACAGTGTAACCAGTCCTGATGAGATCTGATAGGCTAGGGTCAAATAGAATGGGAGGAGGACCTCCTCTACCAGTGGACAAGGGAAGGGGCCAAGGGGGAGGAGAGTGGGATTGAGAGGAGATGAGGGAGGGGACCACAACCAGGATACAAACTGAATAAATTATAATAAATAATAATAATAATGAAACACTGCCTAAGAATATTCTCTTTGGGATGCGACCAAGTTAAATCAGTGGATTCTACTATCAGTTTTTCTAGAGCAGAGTGGTTACGAAATGCTGTAAGAATCTTGTTGTAAAGGCTAGGCCCCTGGGGTTCTGTGCTGGCCAGTTGGGTCTATTCTCAATTATTTAGTTTAGAAGAGATGATTTCTCAGGAATCTCGATGTATTTCCATTCTAGCCTTCAGTATAATCAGCACCATTACACTCCCACATACTTCAGCGTTTGCACATGTTAAACGTGAAGTGCTTAGGTGGCTACTGCTTTGTGTCAGTGCATCCTGTCCTGAGATGGCTGCTTGGCCATAAGTCTCTTTCACATTGCTAGCTACAAAAGATAAGTATCCCTTTCCTGGATGATCTTGCTGCGAATGGTTTGTGAGAACAGAGACTAAATTTTAGGAAGTTTTTAACTCAGTTGTTTAGTACGATCATTAATGAAGTTAAAATGCATACATGTTTGCTTAGCTTAGTGCTATACTAGACGTAAAGATATAATTTATTACCTCTGAAATATTGTATTATATGTGGCTATTACATAAGCTTTAGAGGTCCTCTTTAAGTTTGCTTGCGTCATGGGAAAACCGTAATGATGTGCATCTTTTACCAGCTGAACAGTCAGAAATTTCATATTAATAACATGAAATTTACATGGTAGTTGTGTTTGTACAATAGATGTGTCAATCACAGCTTCTAGACTCTCCGGACAATCAATGTGTAAAGATTTACCAAAGTATCATGCCAAGTATGCATGGCATGGTAAATTAACTAAGAAAGGGCATCCAGCGACCTTAATAACAGCCTTTGGGATTGTCAGTGAAAGAGCTGAAACTTCTACTTAGCAGGTGTGGACACAAAGTTGGTGACTCCGTGATGTAGTACGTACAAAGATCTTGCCACGTGTTAGAGGCTCTTTCCATGAGACTCACACACATTATAAAGAAAAAAACCTCAATTTTCAAATTTACAAACTCAAGCTTAAAAGATTTACAATACATAAATTTACTAAGTATAATGAATATAAAAGTTTGCAGAGCACAAATCCTCAACAAGAACATAAGTCCTGGTCACTTCTTTATAAAGAAGATTGATTATCTGACTTAACTGAGTCCTAAGCATTGACAGTCAGTAACTTAACAATCTTCAGTCCATGACCAGAGAATTCTAACAGTTTATCCAAAAAATTAAACGATGGTGAAAATCATGAGATTTTTCAAGGAAAACAAACAAATTTCACATATACATGAATTTCATACATATATATGAAGTAATAAACAAACATAAAATGCACATGGATAATTTCAATATATGGAAAATTAAAAAAAACACCTCTCACCTTCAAATATAGTCTAATAACTCAGTGAATGAAATAACAGCAGAAAGGACAACACAGCTCTTTCCTGCCAAAGGGCTTGATAAAAACTTTTCATGCATTTGTAATTTTTTGTTTTTCTCTTAGGGTTGTATTATATCTGTCATAAAGAAAAGGATTTTGTTCATACTAAAATAATGCTGAAACACTATTCCCCAGGAGCTGGGTTGTAATGCCTATCTTTTAAGCCTTACGGAATAAATAAGTAGCAAGCATTCATGCTAAATGCCAATGTGCTTAGAAACTGACATGTTGATTATCATGTTTGGATATTATTCATTTTATTTATCTTTGAAAATACAAACACGTAGGCCCATTCTACAAATATTATCTCTACTGGAAAGCTACTAATAAAATATCTTTATCTTTTTGGCTACCAAATCCTCTGAAACTTATTGTAAACATATAGTATTCATTATAATAACATATTTTTGTCAGTACACACAAAAGACTGTTGGGAAGAAAGGCAAGGCGGGTGAGAAGGGGGATGGGGAGTTTGAGCCGGTGGAAAGATGCAATTAGAGGGTTGTGGGCTTGGCAAAGCCCGACTGAACAGCAAGCTTGAGATTTCTTTTTTGCCAAACCACCCCAGGCTCCTTGGGTTTCTCATGTCTGTTAAGAAGGTTCCATTCCAATAAGTATCTTCTACACTGAGAGGAAAATAAAGATGTAAAAAGAATTGTCTCACACACACACATAAACACACACACAAACATGGACATTTACAGACAGATGGGCAGGGAGGCAGATAGACAGACAGACCATCATACACACACACACACACACACACACACACACACACACACACACACACACATTCTCAAGGGGAAACACACTCTGTGGGAAATACGTGGCCCTACAGAAGATTGTATTAACTTCACTTTCCATTTCCTGTACATAGATAGCAATCAAGAAGCCACAAAAAAGTAGTGACCTGCAAAGAGGTGTGATGCAAAAAGCTTAGAAATAAAACATCCAATACTTATTTAATAACTTGTTCTTCCAACTTTATTTAAAAGAAAGATTGTATATGTTTTCAGTTGTAGTTTTTATTTGGTTTATGGAATACTCTGAGATAGAGAAGAGTTTCTATTATCAACTATAATATGTTAGGCATATTATAAGCTGCTCATCAAGCAGAGTTTAATAAACTTCCACAACCCTAGGAAAAGAAGAAAATGTTATATTTTATAGCAGAATATTAATATTGAATTTATAATAATTTCCATAATTGAGAAGAACAGCAGCAGCAAAACCACTCCCACCACCACCATCATCATTATCATCACTATCACTATCACCATCACCATCATCATCATCATCATCATCACCATCAGGAGCAACTGCTCAGTGTTACACAGGAGACTAACAGTCCTAAGTGTGAGAATATCCTTGGTTTTGTTTGTTTAGCTATTCGGGGAATTAGAAGTTTTACTGAACATGAGGAATGGAGCCACACTGAACTGTCTACTCACGGTAGTCTGATTTTTGCCTATACACAACTATTATCTGATAAAATGTATAAAAATACTTCTTAAATAGTAATTATAGACTGTAGTTCTAGTTATAAATGTAATAAGAAAGGAGAGAATTTTTTCCAAAAGGAAATAATTTCTCAATATAATATTTCTTTCAGCATTTCACACATGCACTCAACGTAATTCAACCACAGTCACCCCACCTCTCCTCCTACTCTGTCTGGACACACCGTTATCTTACTTCCAACTTCATTCTATACACTTTTTTATAACTTATGAGTCCAGTTGATGCTAACCACATATGCATGGTTGTGAGGACATTTGTTGGAGCATAGGCAACATACCTTGGGCCACACCTCTAAAATAAAAGGGGGCTTTTGTTTCCCAACAGCCACTGACTGTGAATATCTTCATAGCTAAGGATGAGAGCTTGTGTGTTCTTTTCAGACCAGTGCTGGAATGTTCACTGCCTTGATCTTGTGCAAGAAACCACACGTACAATGAGTTCCTGACGACAAGGTCTTGTCATGTCTAGAAGACACTGACATGTTCGATCCTCCTTGAATTCTGGGACTTACTGTCCGTTCTGGGCCTTCTTCAGAGTTCCCAGTGCTTTGTAGAGAAAGGGCATGATGTACTGCATGGTCACTCATTCTGCATTTTGACCAGCTTTGAAATATATTAATTTTGCTCATACTGTAGCTCTAACAGAGATGCTAAAACTTTCTTGAAGGTAATCATATAGGTAAATGAACAGAGAAATCACTACTCTATTCAAAGAGAAAAGACTATTAGGGACTGAGAGATGGACTAAAGATATGCATTTAGTGCTGTTTTGAATTCGTCCTTTTGTTGTTACAGATGAATATTAAAACACTGTATGTTTGATCTTTCTTCCTAAAGGGGCTTTACTAAACTGGGTTGTGGGATTTCTCTTCTTAAAAGGAGCCCATATAAAGTAAGAGGTAATATTATTTTTATATATTCTAGCAGGTAAGTGAACCATTAAAAGGGAAAGTCTAATAATGAGATAATGGCATTTTAATGAAATTTTATTTCATTTTATAAAATGTAATAGTTATTGTGATTGAGATAACAAAGCTTATGTTTCTTAAATCTTTATTATAGTTGTTAAATTCTATTAGTAGTGACAATTATTTATTATTTTAAAGAAATAGAGACTATGTAATAACATTAATTTAAATAATTAACCATAAAGCATTAACACATAAGGACTGCAGTTGAACAGAAGCAGAATTGCTTAGAATTTGTTCCGGGAAATAAAAATTCGTCCTTCATTTCATGTCTTTGTAACAAAATGAACATTGGTTTCAACGAGTGTATAGTATCTTGGATTCAGAAATAGATTTAACTAGTCTTGAAATTCTTGAAACTATTCCAACATGGTATTTTAAGCTGTAAAATTGATATAGTTAATTAAAATTTCCTTCTTTTATAATCTTATTATCAACTCTTTCATTGAACCTCTCTTGTCAGTGGGTACAATGAGTCCATGTACTTCACTGTGGACATATGAATAAATCACTTATAATGACATATGCACATTAGAAGTCTGAAAACCTCACTCTCAGTGCCTTTAAGAGTCTTTTCCCGTTGAACAGAGTAGCAGGTTTTTGGTTCAAGTACCTATATGCTTACCACCAGGAAAGTCTCATGATCTGTATTTTTTATACACTTAGAAAAAAAACTAACCATTACTCACTCCTTAGTGTTTGCAGATGTTTAAAACACATATATTCAGTTGATATCTTTATCCTTTGTTCTATGTTAATTTCCCCTTCCATTTCTCCTGCCTGCATCTGGTCAGTTAACTGCGGTATTTCTCAGCTACAAACATATCCACTGCATACCCAGGAAAATGGCAAGAGTATTGTCGACAGAAGTCACACTTGGTCACAGCTACCACTGCATGGGTGAGTTTTGCATGGAACAAAAAGATGATGCTTGGAGCTCTCACTTTGCAAATGAATATGTAACAAGTTGTAAAAATATTTTGTTCATTTCTTTTGCTCATAAAAGTGGCTGCACAAATTATTTTTCATTAAGTTTAAATTATGCGAATCAATAATAATAAATAAAATGATAAGATATTAAATTTAGCCTTTGCATTTTGTAGCCGATGTTTGGCAAAATGAGATAACATGTCCAAAGACAGGGTATGAAGGAAACAGGTATGAACCTTACATTTCTTAATTTCCCACTAAATATTATTTTACAATATTTAAATATTTTCAGATGAATTACAAACAAATATTTATGTTTCTGCAACCAAATAATCTCAATTTACCGTATTTTATTTCTGCCAGAAACATTTGATGGAAGAGATCATGGTTTGGTATGGAAACCAATGTGTTCTTTTCCACAACATATTTCTCAGGGAATCTACAACTTTCTGCATTGTCTTATTTCACCTCAACAGGTTTGATCACAAATAGACACTTAAGTTTAAAAAAAAAAGATTTCTAAAGCAGAACAAATTACATTTTTTTTCTTCAATTGATACTTTAAACCAATATAACAGTTTGTAGAATTCTGGGCTTCTGATGAACCAATGAATTTAATTATGTCACTTCCTCACCCACTCTTCAAACCTTGTCATATGGGTTAGGTTCTTTTCTAAGCAATATAGCAGCAAATTGAAGGAATAAAGTTCCATGTTTCTCAATTTTTACAAACTCTTGGATATATTTAAAAAATAGTCTTTTTTAATTTATTTATTTTAAGGTAAGCATCAACAATAGAATATAAGAGATGGAAGAGAGAATCGCAGGAGCTGAGGATACGCTGGCTGAAATGGATTCCTCACTCAAGGAAAAAATAAAATCAGAAAAGTCCCAAGCACAAAAAATCCAAGAAATTAACAATGCCATCAAAAGACAAAACCTAAGAATAATTGGAATAGATGAAAAAGAAGACTCCAGGCTCCAAGGACCAAAAAATATTTTTAAGAAAATCATAGAAGAATATTCTCCCAACTTAAAAAAAGAAATGTCCATAAACATACAAGAAGCCAACAGAACACTAAATAGACTAGACCAGAAAAGAAATACCTCTCGTCACATCATAGTCAAAAGACTAAACCTACAAAACAAAGAAAAAATATTAAAGGCAGCAAGGGAAAAGGGTCAAGTAACATATGAAGGTAGACCAATCAGACTCACACCAGACTTCTCATCAGAAACTATGAAATCCAGAAGAGCCTGGGCAGAAGTCATGCAGTCTTTAAGGGAACACAGATGCCAACCAAGACAAAGCTTTCAATCCAGCAAACCAGCTTTCAAACCAGCAAAGCTTTCAATCAACATAGATGGAAAAAACAAAATTTTCCATGACAAAACAAAATTCATGCAATACCTACACAGCAACCCAGCCCTACAGAAGGTACTAGAAGGAAAACTTCAGTCCAACGGAAACAACTACACCAAAGAAATTATAGGATACAGATAATTTCCCAACGGCAACAACAACAAAAAAGCAATGAATCACAGTAAGACCATCAACTCCACAATAAAAGGAAATAACAGTCATTGGTCACTAGTGTCTATCAACATCAATGGACTCAACTCTCCAATAAAAAGACACAACTAACAGAATGGCTGCTGAAACAGGATCCAACATTCTGCTGCATCCAAGAAACACACCTATGCAACAAAGATAAACACTACCTCAGAGTAAAGGGCTGGAAAACTATTTTCCAAGCAAATAGACCCAGAAAACAAG
>CM053752.1:92879261-92920167 GCA_028658305.1 Pachyuromys duprasi | reverse complement strand
AATAGAAATAGAAGGAAAATTACTGAACTCTTTCTATGAAGCCACAGTCACCTTGATACCTAAACCACACAAAGATCCAACAAAAAAGAGAACTTCAGACCTATCTCTCTTTTGAACATTGATGCAAAAATAGTCTTAATGCACAAGACATGGCATGCCTAACATAGACTACTGAATCTAAGGAAACAAAGAAAGTCCAAACTGTGTAAGAGGATTCGGCAGGTTAAGGTGGGATATGGTGTATCAGTGTGGGAAGATGATATTTATTCTTTAAGGCCAAAAGAAAGTCTTAAATATGCAACTGTATAGTGGGGTGGGGGGAAGACTACAGGCAGATGGAATGCCTAACAAGATAGTCAGTGTTTCAAGTTCTTGGAACAGTAGGAAACAGCTGAGGACAGCTCAATAAGCTAGGCAAGTAGAGAAACAGCAAGGTTAGATTAGGAAGACAATGGAGGTCAGGATCATGAACAGCATTGTATCCATGGCTATGCCAAAGAGTTCTCCATATAGACAAGATATTAAGACAACAAAGAAGTATATTAAGAAACAAGAAAATAAAATTGATAGTCAAAGAGGCAGATGGGAAGTTACTGTGAATACAGTATCCTTTACTTTATTTTATTTTCTGTGCTTTTACAAAACCCTGTTTACTAGGATTTTCGAGAGAAAGTTTTCAACAAAAGAACCAAGATACTGTCAAACAAATAATGATTTTTACTTGCTAGGACTGTGGGTGTTTCACATTTAGAAGCAAAGATCAAATGGCAGCTGGACCATCAGAACGGATCAAGATACTGTTGATACAAATACCTCTTGAATGTACTTGCAGACTATAATATACTGACCACATTATTCTTCTAGTTAGGAAGTTTAAATTTAATTCTTGAGTCGTAAAATAAACAGAGTTTTTAATTATATTAAATAAACATTTTAAAGGAAAACATTTTCTACACAAATATTACAAAAAAAAATTTTTGAGCCAGTATGGAATTGACACATAGGCTAACAGACACTTTTAACCTGATGGAGAGCAGCCTCTGATACTGCTAGTGAGGAAGAAATGTGACTCAGTCACTTTTTTTATTGCCATGATGAGACACTGTGACCAAGACAAATCATAAAATAAAGCATTTAATAGGGGGTTTGCTTAGGGTTTTAGAAGTTTAGTCCGTTTTCGTCATGTTGGCATGCATGGGGCTAGAGCATTAGCGGAGAGCTACATCGTGAGACTCAGCCAAGGGAAAGAAAATCAAAACACTGGGGAGGATGCTGGCTCTTACAGACCTCAAAGCTCAGCTCCAGTGACTTGACTCTTCCAACAAGGCCACAGCTCCTAATCCTTGAGAGTTCTTAGAGAATGTCAAGGAGTTCCACTCTCTGGTGACTAAGTTTTCAAATATATCAAATACATAAGCTTAAGGGGCTCTTCTTATTCATACACCACAGCATGACAAAACAAGCTGAAATAGGCTCTGTATTTCAGTTGAAAATAACAGGAAATTTACTGTGAAAAGCATGTAACACTCCAAAAGGAACATGAACAGTATAGAAAGTGTCCTTCTTGGGAAAGAACAAGTAAACAAACAAACAACAACAGCAAACCAAGGACAACTAACTGGTTAACCAGAACTTTGTTAATATATCAATAAATTTGGATTCTTCTATGACTTTTAAAATGTCCTATTATTTCCATTAGATGTAATTTCATCTACAAAGTGATTTGTAAATTTCATATAAAGGCTCTTTAGAGAGAGGAAAAAAAAAGATTATGAACCGAACAAGTAGAGACCTGAAAAAGAAGCTATAGTTTGCCTCCAAGGTCAAGAGGTGATGTGCTATTAAAGAACATCTGAATGGAGAGTTAATATAATCTGGAGAGGATAGAAGCTCCACAAGGAGCAAATATATATGGGCAAAGGGATCTTATATGAGACTGTTTCTCAAACCAAGGACCATGTATGGACATAACCTAGAACCTCTGCTTGCCTGTAACCCATGGTAAATCAGTGTCTGAGTGGGTATCCTAGTAAGGGGAATAGGGAGTATTTCTGACATGAACTCAATTGAGGATTCTTTGACCTCCCCATCCTGAAAGGGAGGAGCAGCTCTCCTAGGCCATGGAGGAGGACTTTACAGCCAGTTCTGAACATACCTGATAAACCAGGGCCAGATGAAAGGGGAGGAGGTCCTCCCCTATCAGTGGACTTGGAAAGGGGCAGGGAGGAGATGGGAGAGGGAGGGTGGGAATGAGGGAGCTGGATTCACCTGGGATACAGAGTTAATAAAATGTAACTAATAATAAAAATAAAATTTAAAAAAAAGAAAAAAAAGGATCATCTGAAATGCTAACAAAGTCTCAGTACCTGGTGAGTTTGGGACCCTACCCTTCATAAGGTAGTTGTACCACAAAGTAATCTCTATACTGTGTAACTGAAGAATGAATACATGAAAGTGTGACCTTCATTCTTGAAGTTCCAGATATTCTATATTATAAATGAGAGGGAAGTTGACAAAACAGGATACAATCCTCAAGTCCCCCTTTCTGTGTAAGAAGACTGCAACTGGGAATGGTTGTCATAGAACTAACAACAGAATTAGAGTGTGATCATGGTCTTTGGACATGCATTGAAGAGTTCCTTAAACTTGCAAAGGAATTCACTACTGAACTTGACAATAGAGATTATTCAAATCCTTCTAACCACGTAGTATTGTCTCTTATCAGTATTTTAGCTTCTATATAGATGGATTCCCACACACACAGGAGATTAAGAAACACCTTAAGATTTCTGGGGAGGGGGGATTACAATTGTGAAACTAAAAGGTAAATATTATCTGGAAAGCCATTGTGAGTAGCTCCAGAATTTCCACAAAAATTTAGAGAGACTGATTTTTTAAATATCCTATCTCTTCAGTCAGAAGAATTTACATATGCAACTCCTATATTTTCATTCATAATTGTTTTAAACACATTAAACAATGGACAGAAAAGTGGCTCTTTCAGATATTGGCATGAGAATATAATCATCGTGCATGATATTTGAGTTAGAGTTGTGGTCCATTTTTAAGTAGTCTGAACATATCCAATCTGGATGCATACAAGGAGAATTGATTTATGCCCATGTACATGAAATACTGGATTTTGAGTAAGTACTTAAGAAGGCAGTAAAGTCTGCAGGGAAGACATTCTGGGCTTTAACTAATTGGATTAGCTGTGGTGTTTTCTGTGCATCTGAAGGAATTCATAAGCTATAGATTAAAATCATCAAACAACTCTGGTCACAGAGGTGAGAAGGCTCTTTTCTTGTGCTAATAAACATTTAGTCCCATGGACTCTAATTGTATTCTCACACCTAACTCCTGTCACTCAGATAGAAAGTATTTATAATGTGCCACTTTACTTCTGGTTTTGTAAACAAAAACCCAGGGGGGAAAATCAAACCTGAACTTTGAATCGTTCTCTCACAACTGTGTGATTTCTTCTCAGCAGGAAACAATGGGATATTCCCTTGGCCCAGTGAAACCCTTCATAAGCCATTTCTTTTGGCTAAGTAAAAATAAGAGTTTGATTATTCAACACAAGCGATTCCTAGAAATATATTAATGATTGCAAATCTGTACCTCACTTAGATTATGGGAAGAAAGCATAGATTCAGTCAAAGTCTGTAGGGTTTTCTCCAATACACCTGCTCCTAAGGACCCTCAAATTCCAGGGTGGAGAAATTAAATTGTAATTTTCAATTGTCACACTATCTAGATGGTTGAGGGGTGGGGTTCTATTAAAACTAAGAGCACACATTTTATCAATAAAATCATTAAAAGCTGAAAGAGAAAAACTGGCTGGTATTTGAATACCACCTATATTTGAAATTCTTAGTGTGTCATATGAATGCCTTTTGGTAATAAATTTCATAAGTGTCTTAGGATCTGTTCTTCCAGAGTACAAAGTTATAGTTCTCAGATGAGAATTCAAAAGAATTTTATTGTACCCATTATGAAATGGTATTTGTGTAGATTCAGTAATTAGACACAGCGTCAAACAAAATGTTTTTTTTTTCCTAATTGCAAGTACTACCTAATTTATCGCAGGAAATTACAAAAACTAAGCATTTCAAGGAAATGGTGCCATCTCTAGACCCTTTTGAAAATTAAAGATTAGAGAAATATGTGAAAACATGTCATGGCTTCCTTTTATAGTTCATATACAACTCAAAAATTTTGCCATACCTCTATGGTTTACCTTAATTCTCTGTTTGCATTTGAGAGACTTCTTCTTTGGTATAAGGCTTCCGGTGTCTGTATCCTCCTTATCACTACACTTACTTTTAAGCTTAGCTTCACTAAGGCATTGTGATATGCTCTAAAGAAACCAGAAAAATACCCAGAAAAGGTGGACAAAACAAAGGCAGATTAAACTTTACAGGTTTATGGGGGAGAAATTAGGAGAGAAGAGAAGCCAAGCCATGCAAGGCCATGTAAGGCAGGAAAGGAAAAGGTAAGGGGAAGGGAAGGGAAGGGAGAGGAGAGAGAGGAAAGGAAGAGGGAGAGGGGAAAAAGAAAGGGAGTGAGAGAGAGAGAGAGAATATGAGATATAGGCAGACAACTGGATAAAGAACCCTCAGTAGAAGACCTATTAGCCACTTCTTGGTCAGAGTCTGTCTTCAGTAGTGCACTGTTTTCCCATATTAAGTTTTGTCATCTAACCTGGCTAGTTACCTTGATGTGTCTTTGATCAGTTTTCCTTTGAATGCTAGCTTGTTGTATGTAGAGAAAGCTGATTCTCGTCATAGATGGTGCTGCCTTATACAATTCTAGCATGCCTGGAAAAATATGCACATTATATTCTTGGCCTGTGTCAACAATTTTCACTAGCATTGGGAACACTAAAGCAGTGCTTTAGGAGCAGTTTATGATGACTCGGTATTGTACTCTGAAATCATGATGTAGCCATTTGGTGCTCTACAGTTTTATTTCTTCTTTCTTTTCCTTTCTTTTTCTCTTTATCTCAATGTTCAAGAAGGGAAGTTACATGGTTACATGGGTGAAGAAATGATTTTTTTCTCATCACCTTGAAGACTATGACCTGCTCTGTGAATTTTTCCTTGTCCAGTGATTTAGTGAGCATCTTTTATAGGCCAAGTATATTTTTAAGTATCATATACCTAATCTTCCAGCAACTCTATGAGGAAAATACTGGCAAAGGTGACAACTGATATGTTCAATATCTTGTTTCAACTGCAGTAAGCAATAAGTATGTGGGGGGGGGGGTCTGGGTTTTGTTCAGACACACATTCAAGTTTGTACTGTTTATGGTATCCTTAAATATGTCATTTATTTTTTTAAATCCTTAAATAAAAAATATAGTGTAACTAGATATTAGCTATCCATTCCTAAAAGGAATTTTCTCCACTTCAAAGGGCCTATTCAAAAAAAAAAAAAAACCAACAACAAACAGAAGAAGAAGTTAAATATTTCACAAGAATAAAATTTAAAACATTTTTGTAAATTTTCTTTAATTTGCTAAAATTCATAAACCAGGACTTTTTCCTAGAATGTGGTTATGATCAAAATATGTTCTTTCAAAACAAGAACTAGGGAAAAACTGATTTTTTAAGAAACTTCGAATTGAGTCTTTTTGAGACTATATTTTAATTGCAGCATTTCTCTTTTCTTACTTTTCTCCATATCCTCTTATATACCACTCCTTGTCTCCCTTCAAATTCATGCCTTTTCCACTAATTGTTATGGTATGCTTGTATGTATACACATTACACATATAAAGTCTTTGTTCAGTCCATATAACATTACTTGTATGTATGATTTCAGAGAGGAACATTTGGCACTGGATCCAAGTCTCAATGACTATATCTACAAAACATTCCCACTATGGTTCAAGAAACATTTCAGGTGAAGAAGTGAAAAGATTTTAAGAGCCAGAGGATCAGGGAGTTTCCTCTGCAGTCATGTCTCCTGGCAATGTCAGAAGCTACACCCATAAAGTCTCACTTAAAGGAGCACTCAAACTTGAGCTGAGCAAGAATGACACCAACAGACATGCCAAACTGGATGGAGAAAAGCCCGCAAGCCTAACTGAAGAACTTTAGGCAACTGAGGAAATCAGAGATTAGGAAAGGTGGTCTATCCAAGGAAGACTACAACAGGTGCTTGTATAATTGAGACTTTTAGAAGAATACGCTGCTAAAATTATATCAGTGCATGAGTTCTTTATTTCCATGATGGATTTCTACTAAAATTAGATGCCATCTTTGAAGAGCTACAATATTTCCCTCTGTTCAAATCATGTTGTTGCCAAGAAAGTGTAATCTCCAAATTGTTCCAATATTGAAAGAAAGGTAGACGGCATATAAAACTTTACTTCTTCTTAGAACTCAGTTTGCTAAAATAAACTACCAAAAACACAAATCAGTTTGTCTCCTTAGTGTTAATTAGAATCTTGTGTAAGGAAATTCATAAAATTCGATATAGTTCCTGATATTATGTGAAGTACGGAACAAAGTTTTTGAAACTAAATTGGAAGCAATTATTGATTTTTAAAAAGCTCATTCTATAAAACAGTTCACTCTCTCTTTTGCTCATTTCCTTATGTAAAAGAATTTAACCAAAGAAAGCCAGCATTCTAATTCAATTTCTCCTCCAAAGTGTATAATTTTATTTCATCATAATGGCTGCTTTTATTTCCAGGGTCAGATTTTATTTAAATTTCAGTCCATTAGGAACAAAAACTTGCCATTTTCTGATAAACAAAATCAGCAGGGGAGCCTCTTCAAACGAGAAATGTATTCCCACCGACCTTTGTTTTATTTGATCTAAATGACAGGTATACACCACTTTTCCTGTGTTTACTTTTAAAGATTTTGGAGAGAAAAAAAGAGTGTGACATTTTTAACAACAAAACTAGCAATCACCCTAGTAGCTCTGTGACAGGCAGATGGAAGAAATGATAAAAAGATGTAATCCATTGCTTTAGACCACCAAAGAGGCCTAATATGAGTCATTAGCAGAAAACCGTTAATTTTCTTTTTTCCCCCGTTCTGACTGTTATTTGTAGAAGTGCTAAACCTCTTAGGAATTGGAACATATAACCGTTTCTTGCTATTTTATAAGAGGGAGGTCAAAGCATTAACAGAAAGGAATTAAATAATGTGTCATTACATACTTTGAGAAAATGGAGTAATATAGGTAACATTTTAGATCCCTTTGAGTAGAGTTTAATAATTGCTAATAAGAATTATTTATCCTCAAGTACTTTAATGCATGGAGAGGTGATTATAAACAGTATCTCATGGGTGGGACAACCTCAGAAAACTCTCAGCCACAGATAGTCTACCTCGGATATATAGAGAACTGAAAACAAGATATTCTGGTCTACACAGAAGATTGCATTATTCTGTGAGACTAATAATACAAATGAAGACTCTTCAATCTAAGGATATAAGCAAGCAGCTTTCCAGGCATGTTCGGCAAAAATCTCAATGGTGCTTAAAGGTGTCAATTAAGGTGGGAAAAAATTTAATTGATATCCATAGCTCCACAATATATTAAAATAAACACACCCTTTTACAGAGATAATACGCATTCAAGGACATGAACAGGTTGGTGGCATGTAGTTCTCCAGCTTACAATTATCAAAGAGTAGTGTCTCACTGGAAGCTGTTTCTTTACAGATAAGTAATGGTTAATAAAGACTAATATAAAGTAAAATCCTTGTTAATTCTGAGTTCTCTACTCATATAACATACATTCATATTTCTGTCTATATATTTGTCTTTCTCTTTCCTCAATCCTTCCCTCTCAACATAGATGGTGAAGAAAATGTCAAAAGCTGGTCTCAGAGATGGTCCAGTTGGTAAACTGAACCTGAATCCAGATCCCTAGCATCCACTAAAAAAACCAGGCATCTATAATCTTAGCAATGGTAAATCAGAGACAGGAAGATGCCAAACTAGCCTAGCCAAGTTGGTGATGGTCAGTGAAAGATTCTTTCTCAAAAGAGGATTTATTTGCCATACATATGTGTATATACATACATGCAGGTTGTGTATCTATTTCTCTTACAATTGAAATATTCCTCCCCTTTCTTCTGATCCTAGCCTATCAGGTCTCATCAGAAATGGCTGCATTGTCTTCCTCTGTGGCCTGGTAAGGCTGCTCCCCTCAGTGGGAAGTGATCAAAGAGTCAGCCACTGAGTTCATGTCAGAGACAGTCCCTGTTCCCATTACTAGGGAACCCATTTGGACACTGAGCTTCCATGGGCTACGTCTGAGCAGGGGTTCTAGGTTATCTCCATGAATGGTCCTTGGTTGGAATATCTGTCTCAGAAAATACCCCTGTGCCCAGAATTTTTGGTTCTGTTGCTCTCCTTGTGGAGTTCCTGTCCTCTCCAGATCTTACTCACTTCTTTCATAAGATTCCCTTCAGATCAGTGGACTGAGAGAGGGGCATGGGTGGAGAAAAGGGAGGGAGGATAGAATTGGGAAGGGAGGGAGCTACAGGTGGGAAAGAAAGTGAATAACCTGTAATTAATAAAATTATAAATAAAAAAGAAAAGATTGAAATACTCCATCCTGCAGGGAAGTTCGTTGAAACAGAAGGTAGACATCTGGAAATAGCTTCATTAAAATTCCTTTTCCCAAGAGTATGCAAGCCAAGTTGCAAAAAAAAAAAATCCTCTTAGACAAATCAAGCTATAAGGAAGACTGACATGAGACCAGTTGCCTAGGAAAAGCAGAAACTAGCCGAGCTGCCTAGAAGAGGGTTTACACTAAGGGAGTAATTTGGAAAGTGACTTGTTGAGCTGCACGCAAGCTGTACATCTTTTTAAACTGTCACCCATGCTAGGGTGGGCTTTGGTGATGTAACTATCTGAGTCATTTCTGTCCCTGTAGGAAACCCTCCACCATAACCCTGTAAGTAAAGCCATTAAAACTCACTGGTTCACCAAGTTGGATTTTGAATATATCTGTACTTGTCTGCTGTAGGCTCTTTATCAAAAAAGATGAGAATATGGATAAATGGTGTTTCCCTAGTCAAGTTCTTGTCACACAACAAACAACAGTTAAAGAAAATGAGACAATAACTTTGAAGGGGAACATGAGTATGGTGGTACATGAAGGGAGGTGGAAGAAGGGAATGAAAGGGCGAAATGATGTGATTATATTAGTATCTAAAACATTATGTGAAAAAATAAACTAAGGTGCCAGGGCCAGTCTTGGTAGCACACAACTTTAATCCTAACACTGAGGAGGCAAATGTAGGTAGATTTCTGTGAGTTTGAGGCCAATCTAGTCTATGTGGGAATTCTCAGATCAGTCAGGACTGCAAAGAAGACTGTCACAGAACAAAACTTCTGATCAAAGCAATGCTCATCGACATGGCTGCTCTATTACATGCCTAACACTCCAAAGACCTGCTGATTTAGTCTGGATAAAACCTCCAGGACTGTGTAATTATAGGTTTTTTTAAATTTAATAAGCAAAAAATATAAATAAAGTTAGAACAGCACCTGTAAGTTCAAACAAACAAAACAAGAAGATAGAGGGAGATCAAGGAAAACACTTCCCATAGATCTTAATCTTTCACATGCTTGCAAGAACACATGTGCATATTATGTGTGTGCACACAAACACAATGTGTGCACACCTACACACATGAAGACACAGAACGACATACATACCTACACACAGACACATATATATAGTACTAAGTCACATATATGAGCATATAATATGTACAAACACTAACATATATGTAAGTACTTTATGTACATACATTGGCAAACATATACATTCTATGATTTTTTACTTTTTGAAATTACAATATAATTACATTTCTCCCTTTCATTTTCTTTCTAAAGGTCCTCCCAGATGACCCTACCACTCTTCTTCAAATTCATGAACTCTTTTCTTACTAAATGTAGATACATATGTATTTCTAAATATGACCCCTTCCGCCTGCATTTTTATGTGCATACATGCTTTCAAGGCTAGTCAGCCCTGAAATTTGGCAATGGAAATTTTATAGTTTTATGTGTATACTGAAGTATTTAGGGTTTTTCTTGATTAATAAAATCCATTTATTCATACTATACTAGATCATTTTAAGAAGTCTTTGATATGCAAATATGTCCCAATCATATAACATCTAATTTATCATATCACTCCTAATTTATCATATCACATCTAATTTATTTTATGCTTCAAAACATTATAAATTTTAATTCTCTTTCAATCAAGAAGTTGAGTTGGTGCAGTACTGGAGGCTACTTTGAACACTACCAGAATAGAAAGGTAAATAAAAACTCAGTTACAGAAACTGTATCTACAATGGTGACATACCTATGTGATAGGTTTGTGTAATGTTAGCACAAGTTGTTGGACTGTCTTATGTACTTTTCTGTTGCTATGTAGATACACCATGACCAAGATAACTTATAGAGCAAAGAGGAAAGCATTTAACTGTAGGATTGTTCATTGTTTCGAAGAGTTGGTCCATTATCGTTTTGCTAGGCAGCATGGCCTCAGACGGAAGGTATAGCATTGGAACAGTATCTGAAAGATATATCCTATTCCACTGGCAGTGAGAGACTGAGCCTGGCATGGAGTCAATGTTTGCTTTAGACATGTTTGTTGTACGTCTCTAGGGTCGTTAACCAGTCTTATTCATAGCTATGTAAATATGACTTAAACTTGGGTTTAACTATGAACATCAAATATTCTTAACTGCTGGATCACTTCTCTGGCTCATAATTTTCTTGTTTATTTGGTGCGTAATTAATATGCACAGTATACAGGTCCTCTACAAAGGACTCATTTAATTTCCAAATCTCTTCTTCTCCCATCATCTGAGCCATTATATAAAAACTATACTAGGCAAGCAAATTTTACTTTCTATTATTCTTCCCAGGATATATAGATATTCACTGCACATACATAAAGTGATGCAACAGAGGATAAAGTGGTAGATTAGCAGGTAACAGCACTTAGTGCTCTTTCAGAGGATCTAGATTTGGTCCCCAGATTTCCAATAGTCTTCCACATGTTTAATAATCTGTTTCCAGAAGATATAATTGCCTGATCTGTCCTCCTTGAGCATCCATCCAGTATATGGTACATAAATATACATACTAGGAAAACATACAAACTCTAAAACAAAACAAATATAGCAGTAGTGTTTAGTGTGAGAGAAGATTGGAGCTATGAATTTTTCCTTTTTGGTCTGTTCTGCTCATATTATTTGTAAAATCCATTTCAATATTTGATACTTCTGGCCATTGCAGGTTTTAGTGGTAAAAATTCTTCTGGCAAGCAACTTGTTAAAAAAAAAACTGTAACTTTCTCTTAAAAGTTTATTATATGATATGAATAGAAAAGTGTTATCCTTAATAGAGAAGCTTAGTACATTAGGGTAAATAATGAATTAATTAAAAAAAATTTTATCAGATCCCAGGGTAGGACATTGCAGCCAGCCCTGAGGAGACAAGATGATCTGGGGTTGGATGGAAGGGGAGGAAGTCCTCCCCCATCGGTGGACTTGGAGGGGGCGGGGAGGAGATGAGGGAGGGTTGGGGAGAGTGGGAGGGAATGAGGGAGGGGGCTACACCTGGGATGCAAAGTACTTAACCTGTGAATGATATAAAAATAAATAAATTACATTTAAAAAAATTTATCAGGCACCACACAGTCTAGGGATCTAGAGAGCTTTTGGAAATATGCTTAGTTTTACCTTAATATGACAAAATAAAAGTATTTTTTGTTAGATCTTGTTTTAATTAGGTTAAACAGCAAATGCCAATTACATCTGATATCCACATTTTCCTGCTAGTCTATGAAAGATAGATCTTATATCAGTAATAAAAATGTTTTAAAGCTGTTTATATTTCTCAATATCTTGAAAGAAAACATTATATGTGGCCTTTCTACATTCGTGTAAAACAGTTTCACATGAATAACTTTACCAGAGTTGTTAAATACAGACAAAGCTAAGTCAAATTGATTTTTCTAATATTTTCCATAAAATGAATACATTAGAAGTAATCTAATCAAGTGGTTTCCAGTATATATAGTTTTTCTAGTGTTCACTGCCATATATCTTTCAATTAATCTTGTTTGTCTTAGAAGGGACACATGTAAGACGTAGCTTATACAGGTAATATATGCCAGTAAACACTGAAGTACTCAAAACAGCTCTCTCAACTACGACTTCTCTGGCCTAAAATATTGTGAGTGCTGAAGTTGACAAATTCTATTCTACACATCGACTATTATACTAACCTTTCCCTGAAAGTGGTCAATTAAACATTAGAAAGTAGGAAACAGTGGGTTAGACCGCACACATGCATCACAGAAGACAAAACATTAACGCAAATTAAAAAACGAAGCCCAGAGGGAAGAATGATTGAAGAGCAAAGCATAGACTGAAACTTGGAAAAGGGACTGAGTCAAAGCATCTATCAAAATACCTCAGTGTAAGTCAAAATGAGGGCAACCAAATTGTCCCTGTTTGGAAGAGTTTACCCCCCCCCCTTTTTTTTGCAGTTTCAGCCCCAGGAGGTCCACAGTGAGTTCAGTGGGACATACCTTGCACACTTGCTGTACTAGTTACTGCCATTCACACATTAATGTTTTAATTCAATAAGAGATTTATTTTAAAGGCTTTGAGGTTGTTTTTCAATTTAACGATTTGTTAGATTATTTTCAGACTAATATGGTGAATCCATGCAAGATTAATTGCATGGTCTTTTAGAACACATGATAAATCATTAGAAAGTGATGAAACCAGGCAACTGAAAAACAAGTGGCTTGTTACATGGCTGTAGGCCCAATGCCATTTATTAGTCCACATTTCCGTATGTTACAGATCTAATGTAATGCCAACTCAGAATTAAACATGGAATTTTTATAATATTTGAAAGTATGTTATCTGAATAATTCAACAAACCTGAGAGGAACATGTATATGCCATTGTAAGCAAACGGTTATGGCAAACAATTCAAAGTAGTATTTAACTGTCATAATTATGTTAAGGAATAATAATTTTCTATTCTAGTTTCCCAAAGTAGAAAACTGATCATCAATTCCACAAGTTCTTATTTCCTAAAAACTACAATCATACAAATTTATTTTGCCAAGACAGAGAAGAAACTCAAATACAGAACTAACTTATTTATATGTGCTGCACAGTGAAATAATATTTTTATGACAGAAATAAAGATGAAAAGAAGAAGAAAGGGAGGAAGGGAGAACGTGGGATTGAGGGAGAAGGGGAGCAATGAAAGGAGAAGAAAAGAAAGAACTAAATAATTACAGAGAAAGAAAATGAACCAGAATAAACATGAAGACTTATGTAAAGCAAATGATTGTAATTATAATTCTCTTTTCTCAATAATCATTCGTGTCTCCTCTTTAAACCACAGATGATATTCACATATCCTTTCTTTACTAAATTTTAATGTCAAGGCTATTTTAATAAAATTATACAGTATACATTTTGGCCTTTGTACTTTATTTAATTTCATGTAAGTTGTTGAGGATAAAATGCCATATTCTTTTGGAAAAACTTATCCAAAATCAAAATATAAAAGTTATATGGATCAGTACTATACTCTTTTAAATACACCCATTGTTAAAATTTCTCTATCTAGGCACTGTCATCAGGCACAAGTAACTAAGCTAGTATTATCAAGAATACCTAGATTCATGCACCTGCAAGCACACATAAGTATTTATAATAAGGAGGAAACCGAAATGAAATAGAAAATGTAATTGTCAGTACCTTCGTAGCAATGCTGCAAATTTTAAGATGTCATCAGGGGTACAACTATATCTGGAACACATGGATCACTATTAATTCATTTACTGCATATAAATCTATAAATATTTTATAAGAAAGTAGTATTACTATATTATCTTCAATCATATAAATCCATGGTTTTTCATGCAATAGATGTTTTTGCTGTAAAACGACATAGAAGGCTTTTACTGAAAACTGTGACATGTAGCCTGTGCTAGGAACCATGCAAACGCAGGATCGACTGTGAAAGCAGGGACACAAATTTAAATTGAAAAAAGGAAAGCATTACCCTCATTAGTTATATTGATTTGAGCTCAAATTAATCTTCTCAGGTTTTCCACATCCACCAGGAAATCAACAGATCTTAGAAAATTTTTTATTAAATCCCATACTATTGGCTCAAATTATCTTCTCAATTTTAAATTATGTGTATTATGCACTCTAATCATATTTACCCCTTTATACGTTTTACATCTCTCTTGCCACTCACTTCCTAGCCCGTTTTTTTTCTCATAAAATTGTCCCACTTCTAAGCCTGTGTAAGTCTAAAATTCTAGAATCTAGATATGAGAAAAAAATTGTTCTATTTGTCTTTCTGGTTCTAGCATATTTCCTTACTACAATGATCTCCTTCTCCAGATATTTTCCTGCAATGACAATTATTCTTTGTGCCTGAATAAAACTCCACTAGACAATAGCATTATACATATACCCGTATACACGTTTTACTGTGGCACTATTCACAATGGTCACACTATAGCATCAGCATCAGTACCGATCAACAGAATGAATTCTTATCCTTATAAGTACTAAGTTTCCTTCATGTAGAGAATAAACATCTTTTTTTTTCAAGAATAGAACCTGGGAACATGAATAATGAATGAATTAATATGGAAGACAGAGGTGGTAGATATCATACATAGAAAAATAAGTTTCTTCATCCATTTATTCATTAATTATTAACTGAATACTTACTACTACCTGGCATAGGAAGAGGTGTAGAAGTACACCTGGGAGATACAGACAAATATTACTAAAATATAATTTCTGTCTTCTGACTCTATACAATAAATATTGCACGCCTGTTGTGTGCCAGCATCACTATAGTGCCTGAAGATATAGTCATGAAAATGCAGAGAGATTCTCTTCACCCCTAAATTTGATTTTGTAAATCCTAATATGAGTTACTTTTAAAACAGAATAATTTATTATTATTATTACAATTTATTCATATAATATCCCGATTGTAGCCCCCTCCCTCAACTTCTCCTGCTCCCACCCTCCCTTCCTTCACATGTATCCCCTTTTCCTAGTTCACTGAAACGGGGAGACCTCCTCCCCTACCATATGCCCCTAGATTATCAAGTCTCATCAGGACTGCCTGGATCCTCTTTTTCTGTGGCTGGCAAGGCCATACTACCAGGGGTAGGTGATCTAAGAGCAGTCAACTGAGTTCGTGACTTGCTTGGGATTTACTTCTTTTTTAAATTTATTTTTACTTATGTATTTATTTATTACAATTTATTCACTTTGTATCCCTGCTGCAGCACCCTCCCTTGTCTCCTCCCAGTCCCACCCTTTTTCCCTCTTCTTCCCCATGCCCTTTCCCTAGTCCCATGAAAGGGGAGGACCTCCCCTTATATCTGACACTAGCCTATCAGGTCTCATCAAGGCTGGCTGCATTGTCTTCTTCTGTGGCCTGGTAAGACTGCTCCCCCTTCAGGGGGAGGTGATAAAAGAGCCAACCACTGAGTTCACGTCAGAGACACTCCCTGTTCCCCTTACTAGGGAAACCCACTGCAGCAGAGATATTAAGAGAATAAATTATTATGAACAGAAAAAAAATCAAATTTAAAAAAATGAGTAGAGCATGATTAAGAACTTGACCAATGATAATGAGTAATATGTATAGACAAATTAAACCAATGATTTACAAACAGTGTAGTGTGTGAAGTGTCACATAGAATCTCTCATTTTTGCTTTATTCCCTCATATGAGAACTCCCATTACTCAATAATGCTATGTACTGGAGTAATATCTAAGCTCTGTCTATTGTCTAATTTGAAATTCATAATTGTCAAGCCTTTTATTACTTTTTTCTTTTATTGAATAGATTCTTTTATCACATAATGCAAGTTGATTATAGTTTCCCCTCCTTCTAACTTCTCCCATCCGGATCCACTCTCTGTCACTCATTAGAAAATAACAGGCTTCTAAGAGATAATAATAAAATATAACTTTGTTGGTTTCCTTGTGGAGCTCCTGTACCCTCCATGCCCTTATATCACCAAAGTTCAGCTGTGAACCTCAGAATCTGCTTCAATCCCATTAGATGGAGCCTTTCAGAGAATCCTCTATACTAAAAAAATTGAGTGAAGTGGGTTCTGCAGAGAATGATGCACCAACCAAGGACCATGTATGGAAGTGCCTTAGACCCCTGTTCAGATGTGGCCAATTGGCAGCTCAGTCTCCATGTGAGTTCCCAAGTAAGGGGAATGGGATGCCTCTGCCATGAACTCCATTGCCTGCTCTTTGATCACTTGCCTCTCGTGATGCAGCCTTACCAGGCCACAGAGGAAGAAGATCCAGACAGTCCTGATGAGACTTCATAAGCTATGGACAGATGGCAAAGGAGGCGAACTCTCCCTTTCATTGGACGAGGGGGAGGGGATAGGGGGCAAGAGGGAGGGAGGGTGAAATTGAGGGGAGTTGATGGAGGGGGCTTCAAGCAGGAAATATTGTGAAAAAATAAAAACAAAACAAAATAATAAAATATAACAAAATGCGGGGATCAAAGATGTCATGCCAACCATGTTGGGTATCTGAACAGCAGCTCAGAAGTTAGACCAGGGTGACCAGCAGACAGTGCTGTGGACTCCAAAGCCCTGACACCTCTGTTTCTCAGGTAAGAGAAGAATCCACAGGGATACACAAAGCCCCATCTTTAGCCCACCCAGCTAATACCAGGAAAATTTCCATGGGGGGCACCCAGCACTGCCACAGCCTTAGGGCATTCACCCAAGCCCATCATCTGAGTATACCTTCCTGGTATCCACCTTGGACACCTTCTGGGTACCAGCAGCTCCTGGTTCAAAACTATTCCACAAAATAAAAACAGAAGGAACATTACCAAACTCATTCTATGAGGTCACAGCCACCTTGATATCTAAACCATTGAAAAGACCCAACTCAGAGAAAGAACTTCAGACTAATCTCACTTATGAACATTGATACAAAATTGCTCACAAACCGAATCCAAGAACACATTAAAGACATCATTCAGCACAACCAAATAGGCTTCATACCAGGCATGGAAGTATGTTTCAATATACGGAAATCTATCAATGTAATCCACCCTATAAACAAAGTGAAAGAGAAAAACAAAACAAAAAACAACAACAAAAAACCCACATGACTATTTCCTTAGATGCCCAAAAATCATTTGACAAAATCCAGCCAATCCCACTGAAATCAGTGACAAGGCAAGTTTGCTGATTCTCTTCATATCTCTTTAGCACAGTACTGGAAGTCTGAGCTATAGTAATAACACATCTAAAGGACATCAAGGGGTTACAAATCAGAACGGAAGAAGAAAAAGTATCATTATTCATAGATGATATGATAGTATACATGAGTGATCCACAACAATTCTACCAGAGAACTGCTTCATCTGATAAACACCTTCAACAAAGTGGTTTGATACAAAATTAACTCAAAAACATCTGAAGTTCTCCTGTATACAAAAGACAAAAGGGCTGAGAAAGAAATTACAGAAACAACATCCTTCACAATAGCCACAAATAACATAAATTACCTTGGTGTTACTCTAACCAAGCAAGTAAAATGCCTGTTTGCAAAAAAAAAAAAAAAAAAGAAAAGAAAAAAGAAAAAAAGAAAGAAAGAAAGAAAGAAACAACTTCAAGTCTCTGAAGAAAGAAACTGAAAAAGATATCAGAAGATGGAAAGATCTCCCATGCTCATGAACCTGTAGGATTAACATAGTGAAAATGGCCATCCTACCAAAAGCAATCTACAGATTTAATGCAATTCCAATCAAAATACCAACATAATTCTTTACAGGCCTTGAAAGACCAATTCTCAATTTCATATGGAAAAAAAATAAAAACAAACAGAATAGCTAAAACAATCTTGTACAATAAAAGATTGTCTGGAGGTTTCTCCATCCCTGATCTCAAGTTGTAACATAGAGCAACAGTAATAAAAATTGCATGGTACCAGAATTGAAACAAGCTGGAGGATCAACAGAATCAAATCAAAGACCCAGAAATAAACCCACACACCTTCAGATACATGATTTTTGACAAAGAAGCTAAAACCATATAATGGATAAAGGATAGCATCTTCAACAAATGATGCTGGTCAAACTGGATATCTACCTGTTGGAAAACGCAAATAGATCCATATTAATCACCCTGCACAAAACTAAAATCCAAGTGGATCAAAGACTTCAACATAAAACCAGACACACTAAATCTGTTAGAATAAAAAATGAGAAATAGCCTTAACCTCATTGGCACAGGAGACAACTTCCTGAACAGAACACCAACAGCACAGGTTCTAAGCAACAATAAATGAATAAATGGGACCTCATGAAACTGAAAAGCTTCTGTAAAGCAAAGGATACTGTCAACAGAACAAAATGATAGCATACACACTGGGAAAAGGTCTTCACCAGTCCTATATCTGACAGAGGTCTAACATCCAGAACATATAAAGAACTCAAGAAGTTAAACACCAACAAACCAAGTAATCCAATTAATAAATGGGGTACAGAGGTAAACAGAATTCTCAACAGATGAACATCAAATGGCGGAGAAACAGTTAAGGAATTGTTCAACTACCTTAGTCATCAGGAAAATGTAAATTAAAACACCCTGAGATTCCACCTCACACCCATCAGAATGGCTAAGATCAAAACCTCAGTACCTGCTGGAGAGGTTGGGGAGAAAGAGGAACCCTTCCCCATTGTTGGTGAGAATGTGAGCTTGTACAACCACATTGGAAATCAATCTGGAGCTTTCTCAGAATACTAAGAATATTAGTACCTCAAGATCCAGCTATACCACTCCTAGGCATTTATCTGAAAAATGTTCAAACATACAACAAAGACATTTACTCAATTATGTTCATAGCAGATTTATTTAAAGTCACTAGAATCTGGAAACAATGTGGATGTCCCTTAAATGAAGAATGAATACATTTACATAATGGAATACTACTCAGCAATTAAAAACAAGGGAATCATGAAATTTGCTGCCAAATAGTGGGAACTAGAAAAGAACATATTGAGTGAGGCAACAAGAAGTGGAAAGACACACAGTGTATGTACTTACTTGTAAGAGGATATTAGCCATATAATACAGGATAGACATACTAAAATATATAGTCCTAAAGAAGCTAAAAAAACAATGAGGTCCCTAGGGAAGAGGCTTAATCCTCATTCAGAAGGGCAAAAAGGATAGACATAGGAAGTAGGAGAAGACAGGGAACAGGAAAGGAGCCTTCCACAGGGGGCCTCTGTTAAACTTTAACAAGCAGGGTATCAAAGCAGAGGCTGAGACTCATAGCCTAACTTTGGGCAGAGCACAGGGAATCTTATAGAAGAAGCGGGAGACAGAAAGAAATAGAAGAGATAGGAGCTCCACAAGGAGACAAACACAGCCAAAAATCTGGGCTCAGGACATCCTATGGAAACTGTTGAATCAACCAAGGACCATGTCTGGAGAGGACCTAGAGCCCTGCTCAGATGTAACACATGGACATCTCAGTATCCAGGTGAGTTCCCTAGTAAAAGGAGTATGGGATGTCTTTGACATGGACTCAGTGGCCTCTGAAAAACTACAAAGCAGGGTATTAAAGCAGATGCTGATACTCATAGCCAAACTTTGGGCAGAATACAGGGAATCTTGTGAAAGATGGGGAGACAGATAGACCTGAAGAGGACAGGAGCTCCACAAGGAGAGAAACAGAAGCAAGATATCTGGGCACAGGGGTCTTTTATGAGACTGATACTCCAAACAAGGACCACTGATGGAGATAACCTAGAACCCCTACTCAGATGTAGCCCATGGCAGCTCAGTCTCCAAGTGGGTTCCCTAGAAATGGGAACAGGGACTATCTCTGACATGAACTCAGGAGTTGGCTCTTTGATCACCTCCCCCTGAGGGAGGAACAGCCTTACCAGGCCACAGAGGAGGACAATGCAGCCAGTCCTGATGAGATCTGATATACTAGGGTCAGAGGGAAGGGGAGGAGGACCTCCCTTAACAGTGGACTTGGGGAGGGGCATGGGAGGAGATGAGGTAGGAAGGGTGGTATTGGGAGGTAATGTGGGAGGGGGCTACAGTTATGATACAAAGTGAATAAACTATAATTAATAAAAATAAATGAATTAAAAAAGAATGCATTGGAAAGTTTTAAGTGTGACTTAATGTACTATATTAGTAAAAACTTGGAAGGCAGCAGTGTTGAGCATGATTTGAACTTTGGGACCCACTGACACAAGAGGTTTTAGAGAAGATGAAGGTTAGTAAGTTGCCTAGAGCTAAGTCTTGTGATGTTTTGGTAAAGAATGTGGCTGTTTTTGCCCTTGTCCCAAGAGTCTTTCTGAGGCTAAGATGAAGATATTCAGATTAATTTCATTGGCAAAGGAAATCTCAAAGGAGCCTAGCATAGACTCTCTCCTGTGATTCACTCTTATGAAGAGGAAGAGTATTTTGACAAAACACAGCAAGCTGAGCAAGTGAAAATACAAAATGTATGGTTTAAGGAGTAAAAGGGTACCGGTATGTGAAATGGAGCTAAATTCTGTTTTCTTTTTTCATTTAAGTAATTTATTTATTTTATATTAATGACAAGTTATATACTTTGTATCCCAGCCGGAGCCCCTCCCTCATTCACTCCCACTCTCCCCATCTCTCTCTCATCTTCTCCCTGGACCCCTCCAAGTCCACTGATAGGAGAGGATCTCCCCCCCCACCCCTTCCATCTGACCCTAGCTTATCATGTCTCTTCAGGGCTGGCTGCAATGTTCTCTTCTGGGATCTAGTTAGGTTGCTCTTCCCTAGGGGTGGGGGTGGGGGGCAGTCGACAAGCCAGCCATTGAGTTCATGACAGAAATAGTCCCTGTTCTCCTTACCAGGGTATCCATGGGCCACATCCCAGCAGTATCCATACATGGTCCTTGTATCCATACATGGTCCTTGGTAGGAGAAACAGTCTTTGTATCCATACATGGTCCTTGGTAGGAGAAACAGTCTTATAGAAGACCCCTGTGCCCTGATCTATTTGGTCTTTGTGGAGCTCTTGTCCTCGCCAAATCTTATTAACTCCCCCTTTTTTCATATAATTCCCTGCACTCTGGCAATGGCTTGGTTGTGAGTTTTAACATCTGCTTTGATACATTGTAGTTAGAGTCTTTCAGAGGCCCTTTGTGATAGGCTCCTGTCCTGCTGCTTGTTTTTTCCTACATTCAATGTCCATCCCATTTGTCCATCTAACCGATGATTGATCATCCCACCCTGGCTCCTCCTTCATGCTTATTTCCCCTAGGTGTATAGACTTCAGCATGTCCATCATATCCTATAGGTATAAGTGAGTATATACCAAGTGTTTCTTTCTACTTTTGGGATACTTCACTTAGGATGATCATTTCCAGATCCCACCATTTGCCTGCAAATTTCATGCTTTCCTCGTTTTTAATTGCTGAGTAGTATTCCATTGTGTAAAAGTACCATAATTTCTGTATCCATTTCTCGACTGAGGGACATCTGGGTTGTTTCCAGGTTCTGGCTATTACGAATAAAGTTGCTATGAACATGGTTGAGCAAATGTCCTTGTTGAGTACTTGAGCATCTTTTGAATATGTACCTAAGAGTGGTATGAAACCTACTTGGTCATGGTGGATGATATCTTTTATGTGTTCTTGGATTTGGTTTGCAAGTATTTTATTGAGCATTTTTACATCAATGTTCATAAGAGAGATAGGTCTGAAGTTACCTTTTTTTGTTGGGTCTTTCTGTGGTTTAGGTATCAAGGTGACTGTGGCTTCATAGAATGCGTTTGGTAATTTTCCTTCTATTTCTATTTTGTGGAATAGTTTAGACAGAATTGGTGTTAGGACTTCTTTGAAGCTCTGGTAGAATTCTGCATTAAAACCATCTGTAAAAGAAACATTATTGAAGCTGAAATCACACATTGATCCCAACACCCTAATAGTGGGAAACTTCAACACTCCACTCTCACCAAAGGACAGATCATCCTGTCACAAGCAAAACAGGGAAACAAGGGCACTTATGGAGGCCCTAAATCAAATGGACCTAATAGATGTCTACAGAACTTTTCACCCCAGATAAAAAGAGTATGCCTTCTTTTCAGAACCTCATGGAACCTTCTCCAAAATAGACGATACAGTTGGTCACAAAGCAAGTCTCAGCAGATACAAGAAAATTGAAATAATCCCTTGTATCCTATCTGACCATCATGGTCTAAACCTGGACCTCAACAACAATAGAAACAGCAAAAAAACTTGCACATATTTGGAAACTGAACAACTTGCTACTCAAGGACAGCTTGATTAGGGAAGAAATAAGGAAAGAAATTAAAGACTTCCTAGAATTCAATGTAAATGAAAGCACAACATACTCAAACTTATGGGACACAATGAAGCCAGTGCTAAGAGAAAAGTTCATAGCACTAAGCGCCTTCAAGAAGAAATTTGAAACATCTCATACAAGCAACTTAATGGCCCAAGTGAAAGCCCTAGAAAAAAAAAAAAAAAGAAGCAGATACACCCAAGAGGAGCAGACGGCTGGAAATAATCAAACTCAGGGCTGAAATCAATCAATTAGAAACAATTAAAACAATTCAAAGAATCAATGAAACCAAAAGCTGGTTCTTTGAGAAAATCAACAAGATAGACAAGCCCCTAGCCAAACTAACAAAAGGCAGAGAGAAACTTATCCAAGTCAATAAATTCTGTTTTCAAGGAGATAAACAGGTTGAAGATATTAAATGGAACTAAGGGAATGATGAGCTCGAGTAAGATCCCAGACACGTAAGCATCCCTTTTGTGAAAAGGAATTAAAGAAAAGTTTAAATCCAGGCAAGGTTGTACAAGCCTTTGTTCCCAGGAGAAAGAACCTTTAATCCCAGCACTCAAAAAACAAAGAATGTAGATCTTTGAGTTCAAGATCAGCCTGGTCTACAGAGAAAGTTCTAGGACAACCAAGTTTAGGTAATGAAAGAAACCATCAAAAAGAGGAAGCTGATGAAGGTGTAATTAAACAAGAGAGTATGTTTCAGCTCTAGCAAGAGGCAGAACTTGGCAGCTTTGGCTACCTGGTTCTGGCAGTAGAGTGAAGAAAGGGATCGTAAAATGTCCCTCTGTGACTGAAGAAAGCCGCTGAGATCAGGTGTATGGCAAAGGTGTCCCTGCATTGAGGCCTGGAGAAGGCATTGTGTAAAGCTGTAAAGATAAAGTCTGAATTGCCTTGTAGATGGCAAGATGGTAGAGATCCCAGAGCTATGGGATACTTGCCAAGGAAAACTGCTAACAGGGAGTTAAACCAACCCAGGAGAAGGAAGTGTGTTGCAGTCAACAAAGCTTAATGATTTGGAGATCTAAATAGCCTTTTGACATCAGATATGGAGATACAGAGTTTGGAGTTTGACCAGTTAATTTTTGGTCTTGTTTTAGTTCAGGATTTTCTTACTATGTTCCCATCAGTAAATTTTGGAATGGTAATGTATATCCTGTGACATTATATGTTGGAGGTCTATGATGTGTTCTGATTTTGACCTTACATGGGATTATAGTTAAGAAATTAGATGAGTACCTTAAAGAAGAGGCTTTTAATTTTTTTACTTTAAGCAAGTTTGAGACTCTTATAGACTATGGGGACTTTGAAGTTGTATTACATGCATTTTGCATTATGTTATGGCTACAAACTTATGGCACCCAAGGAGTGGAGTACATTGGTTTGAATAAGTGTGGTCCCCACATACTCATGTGTTTGAATGCTTGGCCCATAGGAAATAGCACTATTAAGAGATGTGGTCTCATGGGAGTGGGTATGGCCTTGTATGTCACTGTTGGAGTGGGCTTACTATGCTCAAGTTCTACACAGTATGATACACAGTAGTTCTGCTGCCTGTGATTCAGAAGTAAAACTCTCAGCTCCGGCTCCAGCATCATATCTGCCCAGATGCTTTCATACTTCCCATCATGATGGTAGTGCATTAAACTTCTGAAACTGTAAGCCAGCCACAGTTAAATGTTTTCTTTTAGATGAGTTGACATGGTCACACTGTCTCTTTACAACAATGAGACCCTTAGAAAAATGTGGAGAGCTTCTTGTTTGTCAGGCTGCTTTGTTATTGAGTGTTCAGTGAAAAACATGTTTTCAGCCTGTCCTTTACCTGGATACAGAGATAAGTAGGATGTTTTGCCAATTTCCTTCATTTTGTTTGTGTGAGGGGCACACAGACAAGTGGTCGAGGTAAATAATTTTGACTTCTGGATGAACCCCATCATTGTACTGAGGTACTTTGCTCTGACTAAAGAAAGGGATTGTGGAATAAATGAGGGGCTACAGTTTCTACTCACAGCCCTCTTGAGTGAATCCCTTGTGTGTTCTGTGTTATTTTCTTTTGTTCATCACTCCCTAGTCAGAAACTGTTCAACTTTGCCTGTGGGCTCTATCACTAAAACAATGGATAATATCTATATATAAAGTAACAAGTACCATCTTTTTCTTACTGGGTCTAGCATACCTAACTCAAGATAATGTTTTTTTCCTAATTCTATCCAATTACCTGAGAATTTCATGATTTTACTTTTTTTAATAATTGAGTAATATTTTATTATATAAATGTACTACATTTTATTTATGCTGTTGAGGGAGATCTAGGTTATTTCCAGTTTCTTGCTATTATGAATAGAGCAGCAGTTAACATGGTTGATCAAATGTCTTTGTGTTAGGATGAATCATTTTTGGGAATATGCAAAAGACAGCTTTATACAGATCTTGAGGTTAATTGGCCTTTTAAGTTTCAGGTGACATTCTGCCACTTTCTTTTTTTATGAGGTTCAGTGTAACTGGTTTTATGTTGAGGTCTTTAGTCCATTTGGACTCGAGTTTTTTCAGGGTGATAATTATGGACATTTTGGATTCCTCTGCATGCAGCCATCCAGTTTAATCAGTACCACTTATTGGAGATGCTTTTTCCCCCAAGTATGTGTTTCTGGCTTGCTTATAAAAAATAAAATCAAATATCCAAAAGACCATCTTCTAATACCCTTCCTACATTCAGTTTTTCATCTGGCCTAAAGAAGTTGAACAGCTTTTCATATTCATATTCATCTTAGGTGTTTACTTGTAAGCTAATCATAACCTAAATAATTCTTTATGAAAAAAGGAATTTTAATACTTAAGAAGTAGATTGTAATGGAGAATAAAATATATAAGTAACATTTAAGTAGTACCTTGTGAAGCCAAGCATAATTTCAAATCAAACAAGTCCAAAGAAAGGCATGGAGAACTTAGTCACAGCTGTGGCTGGTTTTTGGAGAAAGCAGGTGTTCAGAAGGCATTCCTTTTACACACTACATGCACTGTCATCTAAACTTTGAAAAGCAGTCCTTCATGAACTCAATGGCTGGCTCTTTGACTCCCCCTGCCCCTGAGGGAGGAGCAGCCTTGCTAGGCCACAGAAGAGGACATTTTAGCCAGCTCTGAAAAGATCTGAGAAGTTAGGATCAGATGGAAGGGGAGGAGGTCCTCCCCTAGCAGTGGAGTTAGAGAGGGCCAGGAAAGAGATAAGGGAGGGAGGGATTGGGAGGGAATGAGGGAAGGGGCTACAGCTGGGATATGTAGTAAATAAGCTGTAATTAATATAAAAAATAATAAAGAAAGAAAGAAAGAAAGAAAGAAAGAAAGAAAGAAAGAAAGAAAGAAAGAAAGAAAGAAAGAGAGAAAGAAAGAAAGAAAGAGAGAAAGAAAAGCAGTCCTTGAGACAAATTTTTAGTTCCAGTATGTTTTGGTTTGTATAACGATAAATAATTGTATATCTGAATGTTAATGGATCATTATTTAAAGATTTAAAACATTGTGCTTTTAAAAATTCATAAAAAAATAATTAAAGAAAAATATTGCCTCACACAATTCTCTCTCCACTCTTGCCTCTTTCATTTCACTTTGAGCATTTTATGTGTGCACAGTGCAGGGTAGTGTAGTGCAGTGAGGCATACCATAGTGTATCTATCATTCTCCAACATACATTTTAAGACAGGGTTCCTTACTGAGCATGGTGTGCTTAGCGATTTGAGTACTCAACCTGTCCTAAGGGAGAACTGAGATTATTTCCTGACTGTTGAGCATTTTAACTCAGGTCCTTTTGCATGTGAAACAAGTATTTTATTCACTGAGCCATCTGCCCAGCTTCTCTTTTACCATTTACTCTTTGGTTAAGGAGTGAGAAGTATAAAAACTAAAAATTTATCTTGTGACTTCATTGCTCTCTTTTTTTCCCTACTATTATATATCTACACACACATCCTACTGAATCCAATTACTGTTGCCCATATTTGTACAAGTTTAGGACTGAACACTTTCGATTGGAGTCTTTCTCTGAAATACACACATACACAAACACACAAACACTCAGACAGACAGAGAAACAGAGAGAGACCAATAAACCAGAAAATGGTTCTTCATCTCTCCCTAAGAAGACACTTTATTGTCTATAGATCTTTCTCTACATGTAAAAAGCCTTATAGAATTTTCTTCTATGCATTTTGACTGATTAATGGGTGTTCTCATTACATATCTTGTTTGGGCAGCGCTATTGCTGAGTGATGATGGAATCAACATCCTGTACTGTACAGAAGAAACTGTCTTGCAATATATATCAACATCCTCTGATTCTTACAAACTCCCCCCCCCCTCACTGGCAGCTCTCAGTTTTCGTTTTGTGAAGAGTTACTTGTGTTTTCTTTCTAAAATGCAGTGAATAACTGTTCTCTACTAAAGTCTGGCTTAGTAATCAAGCTCTGTGGCATCCAAAGAAATATCATCACAGTTCTAGAAGGCTAGTTGGGGTGGAACATTAAAAAATATGTGTCTTGTTAAAAGGTATCACTCAAGAAAATCAGAATCAAAAGTTGTGGACAAGCTTCATTGACAGGCCTTGTGTTTTGGCATAGACACTCTTGTTAGATTTAACATTGCATACAATAACCATCCATCCGGTCTATTTTCAGTTGCTTACTCTTGGTGCCTCTGTTTCCAAGCACTATTCTTGCTTTGCACATCATATATAACTTTGATCTATAGTAATTCAGTTACCTATAGAATCAGTTATTGAATCTTGTTTTGGACTACACCAATAATGGCAATTTACAGTACAGAGACATTTTAGAATGTATGTATTTTCTTCTGCTTTCAAAAAAAATAAGGTACATATACATCACTTTTCACATGGGAGTAAATTGAATGGGTGTTTCCTACAGCATTCACCTACAAAATAAAATATATGAGGCACAATGGTTAAAAGAACCTAACTTCTATTCAGACCTGGTTGACAGGAGTACTTGCCAAGCATACAACAGACCAGGATTTCCTTCCAGCACATTCCAGGAAATGTTCGTGATGGTGCAAATATTGCATCCTAGCACTTGGGAAGCAGATATAGAGTGATCTGAAGTTCAAGATCATTCTCAGCTACAAACCAAGCAAATGCATGACTGCATGAGACACAAATATAACAAAACATGAAACACAACAAAACCATGGCATTGGAACAATGTATGTAGATGTATATTCCTTTTCTTTGTATTGGAAGATCATGAAACTGATTTATCTTTTTAATTTGTTTTTATTTATTTATTGTTACAGTTTATCTACTTTGTATGCCAGCTATAGCCCCCTCCCTCATCCCTTCCCAATCCCACCCTCCTTCCCTCATCTCCTCTGATGTCACTCCTCAAATCTACTGATAGGGGAGGTCCTCTTCCCCTTCAGGAAATCATGAAATTTGAAGCGAAATGATGGGAACTAGAAAATATCATCCTGAGTGAGGTTTCCCAGAAGCAGAAAGACTCACATGGTATATACACAGTTATAAGTGGATATTAGGCATATAATATAGTATAAACATACTAAAATCTATACACCTAAAGAAGCTAAGCAAGAAGGAGGACCCTGAGGAATATGATCAACCCTCACTCAGAAAAAGCAAACAGGACAGACATAGGAAGGAGGGAGAAAACAGGGAACAGGACAGGAGCCTACCACGGAGGGCCTCAGAAAGACTCTACCCAGGAGGATCACAAAGCAGATACTGACACTCATAACCAAACTTTGGGCAGAGAGCAGGAAATCTTATGAAAGAAGGGGGAGATAGAAAGACCTGGAGAGGACAGGAGCTCCAAAAGGAAAGCAACAGAACCAAAGTATCTGGACACAGGGGTCTTTTCTGAGACTGATACTCCAACCAAGGACCATACATGGTGATAACCTAGAAACCCTGAAGAGATGTAGCCCATGGCAGCTCAGTATCCAAGTGGGTACCCTTGTAAGGGGAACAGGGATTGTAGCTGACATGTACACAGTGGTTGGTCAGCTTTACTAGGCCACAGAGGAAACTCTTTTCAAGATACACTTCTCTGTGTTCACCTCAAGTATGTCCCTCATGACACCTGCTTGGAGTCTCACCCATCTCTCTAAAACTTGTTTTCTACTCCAAGTCATGGTGATAACTCATCCTGTCCTCTGCCTTTATGATTTTTTAACTGAATTTATTTTTAATGATGCATACTTTTTAAATATATCATCTAACAAAACTTAACCTCCAAAAGATTCAGATGCTCCTTTCTTATTCACTGTTTCATCTAAATTAGGTTATGTTGTAGATTTCACAAACCAAAATCAACACTCTAAAAACAGTCTTTTTTAGAAGGACTTCAACCAAAATTAGTGTGATACCAAAATATTAATAACAGCTCTTTATTATTACACAGGATTCAGTATCCATCAATAATAAACTGCAAACTTTGCGTGATGATGATAAATGTATTTTAAAAATTAATTGTCCGTGAAACAGAGGTCTGGAGCCAAAATATCAGTGTGATGAGGAACTATTTAGGCTACAAACTTTGGTAAGTGCTACGTATTGTAAACTTGCACACTTTGTGAAGGGTAATGTAAAATCAGAATGGGTTGGGTTATAGAATCATTTATCATCTAGCTTTGTCTCAGAAACAATTGTTCTCAGTGCACTGTCAAGGTTTTTATTAGGGCTGCTGACAACTTGGTGCAGACCTCCTAAAGTGTTTCATTCAAAGATGCCTCTCCCAAGAGTGCATGATTTCTCTACTTATACTATTTGCCTTTTATGAATGGTATGTTTTTTCCTCAATTGTTTACTTTAGAAACATTTACCATTGTTTGGAAAATGATTTGTCTCTTAGAAGCCTCCTTGACAAGTGAGACTTCATATCCTGATAATTATGCATCCCCCAACATGATGTGTGGGTCTGTAATCATAGCCATCTGAAATTGCAGTAATTGTAACATTGTGTACAGTGAAAAGATGGACAAAGATGATGATTGTGTCTCACTCCTTAGTAAGTCTATTCCTGAATTATCTTGCATTTACAAAGAGTCCTCTTAAACATACTACTACTATTCTATTAAGAACCTTTATTTCATTTAAAAAAATCCATGTGAACATGCAGAAAGAGAAATCATTATAAGTAAAACACCTGGATTTTAAAAAATTCTTTTCGATTTAAAATTTTGCTTTCCCGTTTCCCTATCCTTTTTGTTTTATTCTCTTCCACATTCCTGTCTTCCTTCTGGATCTATGGTATGAAAATGTCACAACTTTTTGGCTATGAGTCTCAGAAACTGTTTTGAGGCACTTACTGAGGAGAATATCTCAGAGGGCAACTTTATCAGGTGCCTGTTTGAAAGTTTAGCAGAGTATTGTTCATAGTGTCAGGGGTTGAGACTCTCCCATCTATTGGGTCTTTGGTTGAGTGAGTCATTGTTTGCACATTCCTTCAGTCTCTGCTCCACCTGCTCTGTCTTTATCCCTGGAGATCAGATCTGGGGAGACTGGGGGAAAGTGGGGCACAGAGGATAGAAAACATGTAAAGAATCTAGAGAGAACACTCTCTAACTAAATTAGTCTCCTAGTAAAGGGAGGGGTAACAAACATTGTGTAATACATAGGGAATCTTGTGGACAAGTGGGAGGAAAGAGAAAAGGACCTGGAGGTGACAGAAGCTGCACAAGGAGACAAACAGCCAACTAATCAGATCCCAGAAGGAGCTTGCTGAGACTGAAGCATAAATCAAGGAGCGTGCATGGACTGGACCGAGGCCCTTGCACAGATGTAGCCAATGGGCAGCTCAAGTTTCCTGTGGGTCCTCCAGTAAGAGAAGTGGGGACTGCATCTGACAAGGACTCTCTTGCCAGCTTTTTGATCAATTTTTCCTGGTGAGACTGCCTTGCCAGGCCATGGGGAAGAGGGCATACTCAGTCTTGATGAGCTGGGACAGATGGGAAATGGGCTTCCCGTTTCTGAAGGGGAGGAGGAAGAAGTAGGAAGAGGAGGGGAGCTGGGAGGGTAGAAGCAATGGCGCTACAACCAGGATGTAAAGTGAATAAAAAAATAAAGAAAGAAGGAAAAAAAGAAAGAAAAAGAAAATATCACAAATTAGTAGCATGTTGTTGAAAAAATGACTTTCTTTAGAAAAACACATTTAAAAACAAACACATTTTATAAAAAGAATAATTATAATATTTATCTTGTACATAGTTCCGTTTATACAATTTCAACAAACTGAAATGGGATGAAACTGTTATGATACCATAGAAATGATGGCAAGCATCATGACATGAATCCTATCAAAATGTTATGAAAACAGCAAAATATTAAGTTGGGCTGTGCATAAGTCATACCTTTAAGATACACGGCAAGACAGATTTCATTGTCATTTATTAATCATTTATAATAAAAGTAGGAGCATTATAAAATATGTATTAAACACCATTAGGTAATGTTGCTATTTTCACTTCTTTTGAATACACAATTAAGTCTTAGGAAGATTTACAAGCTTTATTACCATTTCCCAACACATTTCTAATAAAGTCCCACATTTGTTTTTATGATCAATGTTGAAAAATATCTACAAAGATCCAAAGCTAAGCAAGAATGAGTTAAAAGGACAAAAAAGAATGCTCAATCTAAAAGTGTTTTTGGACTAACACTCAAATAGAGAAATCTGTTTAATTTTGGAAAAGGTTTTTCACCATGACTTGCTTTAAACTTGAAAATACACAGATAAAATTTGCCAGAGCATAAATAAGAGATATGAAATTATTATACTTGCAGTATAATCACTAATAGAGAAACTGCTTTTCGTTATAAAAAGCAGTAAGCATGTTTTTTGTATTCAGTATGTATGTTCAGTCTAATATTTCACAGGTAAGTGATATGCTAAATATTTTATTTGTGCTTAATCAAGGATATATTATGAATAAGATATTTAATACTGTCTATAAAATGATTGATATTTGGATTATAAGAATATAACTGTATGCATGCAAGAGTCAGAAAATGTCCACTGGTTTTATTTTTATATGTATGTGTATATGTACATGTATGGATATGTATTATATGTATACATGTATGTATATATAATATGCTTTTTAATTTTGATATTCTTTTCTGCATGATCTCCCTACCTCATTCCTACTATTAAAATTCTTATTATAAAATTCCCCAACTTACACTTGTTTCCTTCCAAATACTAATCCGGCCTCATCCCCTCCCCCAAATACTTCCTGTCTGTTGATTCTGATATCCAGTTACTTATTTCTAATATTTGTCTCTATATGTCTTAGGCCAACTCAGTATGATGAATTCCTAAAGTTCACACTATCCAGCTTTAGCCCAGACCATCTCCCAATTGTTGGTGCCTGCTTCTCTATCACTGAAGCCCTCACAAAGTTCCCCTGAGCCTTTTATCCCCATGACCACTTCTTAGTCCATTCTGACTTACATTTTTTTACTTTGCCTCCTCTATCCAGGTGTCTATTTTTACAGTTGAGATCTTCTCGTCTTTTTGTTGCATCCTGCCTCTGACTTATTATAAACTTAGTTTTATTTTCAGTAATGCTCCTTCGTATCCAACAGGCTAACACTGCAACATAAAAGACCCTAACTCAGCCCTCTTCCTACTGCCTTCAGTGTCCTTCACATGAAGACACCATTTACTCTGTAAATTTCCAGTAACAAAGAGAAGCCTTTATAGAATAACTTCACTATATTTTATGAGCAAAATTCAGTTTACTTTCATCTTCTCTGTAATGCCAATTCCTATAAATTCAGACAGCTGTTAAAGCCTGTGTGATATACTGATTTATTTGTAAGTTATACAAATTATATACACCCACATTTTCCCACACATGGATAATTTCTTAAAAATGGAGAATTGAGTTTTATTCACTTTTGTAGACTATTCTCTGGAAAAATAAGAAACACTCAATATATCCCACTGATGAATGAATCACATTGCATCCTTTCAGCCTGTCACAAACAGTTTCAAAATAAAGGTTTGTTGAATTAATTGAAAATGAGATAGTATTGAGATTTAGCTGCTTCTTATTGTGCACAGTATCTTATAGCTTAGGTATCAATTACCACTTAATTTTTCATAGTAAGTCATAGTATGTATTTGCTCAAGAAATAATTTATGATATTTAGACAATTGGGAATATTTCTCAGAAATGTTTGCAAACTATTTACAAAATAAGTAATGTCTTTTAAGTAGTGATTGATTTATAGAAATCTTTCAAACTGTGAACTACATTTTCTTTAAATTTTTATATATCATTTTCTCAAGTCAAACTTTGCATGAAACCAAAGCCTGACTTAGATTCCTGTATTAAGTGAAGCAGAGTCTCAATGAACTGCTGTAAATTTCCAAGTGCTTTGCATCCTTGTCAGCGGAAGGTGTGTCTCCACATCTGCTCACTGTCCAAAGGCAACACCAAAAACTTTTTCCAGAAACAGTTTGACTCAGAGTTTAGCTACTCTGGTCTATTAGAGCCGCCATCCACAGAGATGTGCAACAATGGGCTATGGTGAGAGTGCTCTGCCATCAACAAGTTTGTATCTTCTTTGCTTCTCATGCAAAGCCATACTCTGTGATGTTGTATCTACAAATTTCAAGCTGCTTTTATTGCCAAGTGATTGTTTAAAACATTCAATTAAAATAAGTGGCCTGAAGACATTCATAAAATACATTGAGACATGCCCCGAAATTTTTATTTTTATTATTGAAAAATGCATAGTCTTGGTTTTCATTCATGAGCCTTATTTCATGTCAAATTTGAGTTGATCAAATGAGGAGTGGCAAACAATGGTAATAAATGCTAGATTATCTAATAGGACATTAGATAATATGCACAATGAAAACATTCACAAAATAATAACATAAGTTATATGAATTTATACAATTAATATAGATACATAGAGTGAGAGAACATTTAAGTATTGTTAGGATATATGTTTTCATTTTATATGCCAATACTGCTATATCTCATAAAAATCTTTTTCTACAAATTACTTACATATATTTTGTGATTCTCTTCATTAATTTTGTAAGGATTTATAGCTTTCTTATCAAAGCAACCTTCTGATAATGACACATACAAAAAAAAAGACAATAGAGGTTACAATCTCTAATCACAAAACTTATATTTTACTGACAAAACAGACCAGAAGGAAATAGATAAAATGTACAATATTTCTACTAATATTTAACCCTACCTATAAGTTTGTATCGATAAAGTAAAAATCTGGTAAAGTTAAACCAGTATGTTTTTCACTGATTTTTTTCTTGTTTCTTAATTTCCACAAACCTTTAAGCTCTTTTCTAGTTTCTTCTTTCTTCTGTGACATTTAAGCCTCTGAACCCTCTCCTACTTCTAACAATTACTCTCTCTAAATGATTTGTGTTTCGCTGGCAGCTTCATGCTAAGGAAAGTAATATATCCTGAGGAAGCCATTAAGCACTGTACTACAGACATGAACAGGATGATATAGGCATGATTTCAACCATGCAGAAGAAAACTACTCTCGCTCTAAGAAGGAGCAGTGCCAGAGAGCATAACCCACCCCAGTCTGTGTCTTTATTTCATTGGTTTTAAATCTGAGGTTGTCAGAAGAATTAACACCTCTCTCCCAACAAGGCAATAGCCATACGGCTTATCATCAGGCTTCTGTTTCAGCCCCACAGAGAAAGAGAGTAAGAGTGGCATATGCATCGCATTGCAAAGAAACTACATTCAAATCAAGAAGAAATGGGTTGGTGATGTGGAAAATATACTAAAGGAAAAGCAGGCTTTTCCTTGGCAGCTGAGAGGTGTTTTGAAATCCCTATTACACAAAAGCCATTACGGTTTCCAATGTTTACTGATATCTCCAATTCATGTGCTTTGAATACTTGTTTAATTAACACTACATAAAATATTAAAGGAATTGATCCTCTCTGAAATATATATATATGATCTGTTTTATCAGATATATTCCTGAATTGCCTATGTAAATTGTGCATTTAAAGGAGATAAGAGACAAATTACTGTAAGAACTTGTTTGCCAAATACAAAATTAGATAGTGTGCTTTAATTTTGATATTATTGAGAGATATGCATGAAATAAAAGATTGTTTTAGCTGCACCAGACATATTGTTTGTTTATTAAAATTGGATATTGAAATAAAATTCTAGTCTTGTGTAACACATAATTCATGTATTACTTGATATATATTATATTATATATACTTTCATTTTATCTGTATATGTGTACATGAGATGTAAAATCATTCATAAATCTTTTTCAACAAACAAATATAAAGCCTCTCATAATGGAAAATTCTTGATAATGAAATATTTAGATTTTAAAATTATAAAACAGAAATTAAGATTGAAAATTTAAATAGTATTAAAATGAAATTCTTGGACATTTTTTACTAGTTACTCATAAATATTGTATTCAACACAGGTCTATTGCTTCTGAAAGTATTGCATATAGTTCTAGCTTTTTCTTTGTAATGTGGGTCCATAATTATTAACAGCAATTACTTAAGTCAGTTACATGAACTTGAAGATCCTGGAGCTTGTGGAATTATGAAAGGCCACTTTCTGCTAAATGAAATAACACTGAGCCCATTCAGCTTAAAAGATCTGTTACCCTGAATCTATCAGCTAGTTTTCCCTCTCCTATTGCATACTATATGAAAAGTTTCTATTTCCCAATGTGTTTTGCAGTCAATAAAGGCAAATCTTTTACTGTGATCATGAACAGAAAGAAATATGATCTCAGAAAACAGAGGCCAGCCTCATCAGAATTAGTGTAAATTGAAAATAAACAGACAAAAAATGTTTAATGGTATTATGAAAGTGCATTGAGCAAATCATTTTATTCTCTTGTTCTCTGTGTGTGTGTCTCCACACACAAGTGTGAGAGGTTCTATATTTTCAATTTGATGTTTTGGCATTTGTAAATGAGAGATATTCTTTACGTGGGAGAGATATTTTTGATATGCCTTTACCACCAATTTAATGTAGGAAGAGACAAGTATAAGCAACAGGTCTCTCTCACAGAGAATCTAAAAGCAAAGCAGAAAGGAAGAATGTAAGTGAAATTTGAGAAAAACAAGAGAACACAGTGAGGTGTTAATACCTTGAATGTTAAGCATGGAGTGTTACTTATCAGTGTCAGATTCCCTTGGGAGAATCTTAAAATCAAAATCTAAAGGCTCTAATTCACATCTACTAAATTAATGTCTTTGTTTCTACAAACTCACTGTCTAGCCTATATATGCACTAACATTTGAGAAATGGTTCTGATTTAGATCATTGTGGGATTATTCCAATTAGAAATGCTCTTCATTTATACACACACACCATTGCACACTCACAAAGAAATACATGACATAAGAGTATATGGACCTAAAATATACACATAGCCTAACTGTATTTCAAGAAACTGAAAATATACACTAGAGATGGTCATTCCTCATGCTATACCTTAGTGCTAAATTCTTGATATTTTAATCTCTGCATTTTTTCTTGAATATTATCTTTAGTAAAATAAACCCTAAAGAAAGCTCTGTCACTTCTCTAAATTCTACTCTACTTAAAAAGTCAAAGCGAGACATTTTGGGACCATTTCTTTAGTACTAATTCATTAAAGTTCATTATTGACTTATATATACCTAAATATGTTTAGGTTTGTTAAATTCTACAGAATAAAACAGACTAGAAAAGAACATTATACATCTTTCCAAAATTACAATAATAACCCAAGGTAACCAACTCATTTATAGAAAAAAAAATCTGTTTGAGTGAGTTTTGACGATAATCAGTCTAAGATTGTGCCACTCGCAGCAATCAGGCTCAGGGAAAGGTTGTTTATCAAGTTGGGAGTACACAATAAAGTAAAACTGTCCAGCTCATGGCCAGAGAATAAAAGGTAGGAAAACACAGTTTCTTAGGTTCTCAGTCTCCTTTAAAGTGTATGACTCAACTGACTAAGCATCTGTTAACATGTGGGCCTCTGAGTGACATTCTTGATACAAACTACAATCAAACTTCTTGAACCAATAGCCATAGCCATCTGAGAGTGTATAGCAGGTCAACCTCACAGCATGGACATGAAGGCAGCAACTATATTAAAGATCTCCCATGAAAAGGGAGAATACGTAGCATCAGAGGATATGGGCACATTCAAGTGTAGTAGTCCTCTTACTTTTTTTCGTACTTCTGCTTTGAAACTGTAGGAAATTGTGAAAAATATAGCTGCTGACTTAGTTATGAACTGTGAAAGAATACAAGGTATCCTAGGAGCAGAAAGACACACACGGCATATACTCACTTATAAGTGGGTACTAGACCTATAAGATAGGATAAACATACTAAAATCTGTACACCTAAAGAAGATAAACAAGAAAGAGGACCCAGGGTAGGATGATCAATCCTCACTTAGACAGACAAATGGTATGGACATTGGAAGTAGGAGAAAACAAATAACAGGACAGGAGCCTACTGCAGAGGCCCTCTGAAAGACTCTACCTAGCAGTATATCAAAGCAGATGATGAGACCCATAATCAAACCTTGGGCAGAGTGCAGGGAACCATATGAAAGAAGAGGGAATTAGTACGACCTGGAGAGGACAGGAGCTCCACAAGGACCAAATATATCTGGGCACAGGGGTCTTTTATGAGACTGTATCTCCAACCAAGGACCATGCATGGATATAACTTAGAACCCTACTCGGGTTCTAAGATGTAGCCTGTGGTAGCTCAGTATGTAACTGGGTACCCTAATAAAGGGAACAGGGACTATTTCTGACATGAAATCAATGGCTGGCTCTTTGATCTCCCCCTGCCCAAGATCAGCCTTATTAGGTCTCAGAGGAGGACATTGCAGCCAGTCCTAAAGATACCTGATAAACTAGGGTCAAATGAAAGGAGAGGAGGTCCTCCCTTATCAGTGTATGGAAAAGGGCAGGGAGGAGATGAAGGAGGGAGTAGGAGATTGGGAGTGAATGAGGGAGGGGGCTACAGGTGGGATACAAAGTAAATAACCTGTGATTATTATAAAAATATAAAAATTATTTTAAAAATACATAATCATTGTAACCCTCACACTAACCTGTTTCTCTATCCTTTCCTTATAGCCTCTTACAACAGACTTTCAATTTTTTTCTTGAAATTGCATAGAGGAAAAAGACAGAAAATAGAAACAGCAGTAGATTTGCCTTGGAAGAATAGAAACCATGCAGATGTGATGATTTTCTATAGGATGATAGGGAAAGGGTAAATACCTGAGAGTAGTCTAGCTTAAGCAGCAGATGTAGTTTGTGAAAGAAACAGATGAAGACTGTATTTCTCGGTAGTAAGAGATCATTTAATTTGCCCCTAGTATTGGATGGTATGGGAAAAAAAAGTATACAGGTTCACAAACGCCATCACCAAAAACTAACAATATGTTTTAGTGAAAAATTCACCTATATCTAGTTTGATTTCTGCTGTTCACAGTTGTGAACACTATTTTACAACTGTAAAATTGAATGACTGTGGCATAAGGAGCTTGGAGCCATTTGAAGCAGTGTAAATTCTACTCCATTTAAGGCAATACCTAAAACTCACTGTGAGAATATAAAAAAGCAAAATGCTACAAACCAAGTATCAGTCATTTTGATGATATCCAAAATATGTCCTAAAAACAGACATTTTTGATAGGATCCACTTGCCACTATAAGGTGGAGAGTGGAGTGAAAATTCATGATTTAGCTGCCAATATTCTCAATTTTTAGAAATCATTTTTTCTTTTTGTTTACATTTAATTCCTTTATAAGACTTTGCGTTTGTCTCTGAGTTCTTGACTAAGCAATAAAGAGGGCAAAATACTGACAGGCCCAAAGACTATTGATATGACTTGAGAAAGAAATGGAGAGAGGGTGTTCAAGTTACAACTTGTCCTGTGATGCATTTGTAAACATATCCATAGTCCAATTTTTTTCTTTTTTGTTTATTTATTTTTATTAATCACAGTTTATTCACTTTGTATCCCATCTACAGCCCCCTCCCTCAACCCCTCCCAGTCCCACCCTTCCTACCTCATCTCCTCCCATGCCCCTCTCCAAATCCACTGATAGGGGAGGTCCTCCTCCCCTTCCATCTGACCCTAGTCTATCAGGTCTCATCAAGACTGGTTGCATTGTCTTCCACTGTGGCCCGGTAAGACTGCTTCCCCCTCAGAGGGAGATGTTCAAAGAGCTAGCCACTGGATTCATGTCATAGACAGTCCCTTTTCCGAATGCTAGGGAACCTGCGTGGACACTGAGCTGCCATGGACTACATCTGTGCAGGGCTTCTAGGTTATCACCATGTATGGTCCTTGGTTGGAGTATCAGTCTCAGAAAAGACCCCTGTGCTTAGACTTTTTGGCTCTGTTGCTCTCCTTGTGATGCTCCTGTCCCCTCCAGGTCCTTCTGTCTCCCCCTTCTCTTGACAAAGACTTCCAGGATGACCCTAATGAGAAATGAATTTATGTCTAAATGATTCTACACTCTGCTTTTCAGGTAATCCTTACATGAGGAACACAGAGGTTATTTTAAATGTATTTCTTTTCCTTAAAAAAAGTTATTTAATAAACTATAATGGTTTTTAAAATAAAACATTATTGAAAAATTCAACATTCTTATATTTTTGGGGGGGCAAATATTAGAAAAAAATTAATGTCAACAACCAGGATGAAGCTTCATGTCAATAAAATGTCAAAATATAAATCTAAAAATAATTCAACAAAATATATGTGGTCATCATTTATATAATTTCATTAGATTTTTTATGCCAGAACTTAATTCGAATTCTATAAATTATTAACCACATTACATTGTATTCAGCTCATCATTTTTCACGAAGAGGTGGCTGCCTAAATTTCTACATTTGCCATAATTTTTCTTGAGAATTTATAGAATCTTAATATTAGATTACATGGAAACTACTTACTAGGATATTTTTTAAGCTTACATTTTTTTTTACTCACCCCATTCAACTACTAAAAAGCAATTTATTAAAAGTATAAGCAGCAAAAAGAAATTGGAAGCTTTGTTGAACTTACTACCAAATTGGCTTTCTAGAAATCCTCCGTCCTTGAGAAACAGGCCGGGACATGACCACACACAGTAGCATGAAACTTAGCATGCTGGGAACATTTGGCCAAGGCACGGCACCAGCCCAGCCTCGTGTCATTGAAATTTCAGGGTGGCACTGAAATCTCTCTTTCCAGCAGTGTGAAAAGTGTGGTCTGAGGATCTGTATCAACAGCAGTGTCCAAGGCATGATATAATGACAAAGATGATTCACCTGGAACAGAACAATCTGAGGGACTATTGCTCTGATTTGTACCTGCTACATGCCACATCTTGGACTAGGGAACACACTCGAGTACTTGGGAACCAATGCGGCCCACAGTTAATTTCAAACTGTCATTTTAGTTTGACCAGTTGTTAAGATTCAAATGGTCAGTCATCACTCTGGAAGTATGACTTAAACAATAAAGATTAGCCGTGCTCCAGGGGAGTCCAGGCTTGAGAGAAAACAGGAAGCTTCTTTCAGTGGGTTGTTTTAGAACACATTGGGTGGGCCTTCCATTTTGTTATCCAGATGTTGATTAAAAGAGCAAAAAGAATGGCACATTCAGACTCATATTGTAATAAAAGAGCTAAGCAAGCATAGAAGGGACGGTGTTTTTTAAAGGGCTCTGACAATCAGTTAAAACCGTTCTACTTAATATTTCTTCCTTTGTGTTAGAAAGCTCAGTTTCTTAACTTGAAAACTATCCATTTTAAAATTCCTATGCCTAAGCAAACACCACAGTAACATCAAAATAAGAACCAAATGTAGAATAGATCATTACAGATTTTTACAGAAGGCTTCCAACATCTAAACCCAAGTTCATCTTGTTCATAAGAACAATACACTACAATATAACACCACTACAATAAAGCAGTCATGGTTCAGGGCGTGCTTCCTATTGGCACTGAAAACAGGTGTCTCAGAAAGAACACCTATAAAGTATGCAGTGCTGCACTGTGTGAGAATCTTCACACTGACAACAATGGTTGTGAGGAGGTCTTTAAGAGAACACCTGTTATGATCAATGCTTGTTTGAATGAATAAATGGGATGGACATTGAGCGGAGGAGAAAACAAGCAACAGAACAGGAGCATGCCAAAGAGGTCCTCTGGGGGTGGGGGTGGGGTCAATGTAGCGATGCATCAGAGCAGATACTAAGACTCGAGATCAAGCCTCTGACAGAGGGCGAGAAGTAATGATAGATCTGGGGGAGGTTGTTGAGACTTGGGGAGAACAAGAGCTCCACAAAGACCAAACTGAGCAGGGCACAGGGGTCTTGTATGAGACGGTTTCTACAATCAAGGACCATGTGTGGATGTGGCCTGGAACCCCCGCACAGATGGGGCCCATGATA
>CM053752.1:92811251-92879161 GCA_028658305.1 Pachyuromys duprasi | reverse complement strand
ATGAGGGAGGGAGTGGGAGGGTAGGAGGGAATGAGGGAGGAGGCTATGCCTGGGATTCAAAGTACGTAACCTGTGATTGAGATAATAAATAAATTTAAAAAAATAAAAAATAAAAAAAGAGAACACCTGTGTGGAACATAAAATATGTATGTCTATGCTACTATTTAGTCTGTAGTTGATTCACATCTGCAATCTGTACTTTACAGAATCTAAAAATCCACCCCTGCATGGTCTGTGTCAGTTTAAAAAGACATCTGAGTTTATAGAAACATATGTAAAATTTAGATAATTGTGTTCTCAACACTGACCAGTTTTAGAAAGTTATCTTGTACTGACACCTTACACAGAGCTCACTGTGGTTGTGGATGCAGAGAGAGGTTCAAGGGGACAAAGGGTAAGCTAAATGCACTCCTCACACTCATAGGTGTTAAATAAAACATGTGCGTACACTTGCCAGAAAACATCCTTCTGTACTAAGCAAGTGTTCACAATAGTGTTGATATGATTCTACTATCACACTTTATAAATTCAAAGTTGATACACAGATCTATAAATTATATGCTACATTGTTTAGTAGGCTATTAAAATAAATGTTGTGCAGGTCTACAGAGCACAAATAATTTTATTAGTATCACCATTCTAAATTATAAGTATCCATTCAGTACTAATAATTTAACTACATAACACTTAGTCATTATTAAATTAGTATTTATATTCATTATTAAATCTGATATTTGTGGCACAGATTTACTTCACAAATGGAGAAACTGAGTTTAAAAGAAACGCCATGATTTTCTTAAACTCATACACCTATTATCACTTTCAATATTGTGACGTTCATTGAATAAAGAGTAATGGAGATTGCACTGCTTGAAGCGTAAACACAGATAAATTATATTTAAGTACAATGATTGCATTTAGTATAATGATTACCCAGTTTGAAATATCAGCTTAGGTCATAAAACTTCTATCCACAACTGATGAAAATATTGTCAACATAAGTTTTCAGACATTATAACTATGATCTTCTCAGTTGCACTAAACCTTTCAAAATAATTTTTACTTTTGAAATTAAAATATAATTACATTACTTTCCTCTTCTCTTTTCTCTTTCCAAAGACTCCCATAAACAAATATTCTCTTATTCATTCTCTAGTCCATGTTATTTTTCTATAATTTTGTGTGTATATATATATATATATATATATATATATTCCTAAATATATCCTAGTCAGGTTGTGTAATGTTATTTGTATTTTCATGTGTTTTAGGGCTGACCATTCTATATTGGATAACCAACTTGGGGCCTCTTCCCCAAGGAAGACTATGTCTCTATTGTATTCAACTTTAATCACATGCTCAGGCTTTGCAGGCATTCTTCTATGACTTTAAAAACAACAACAACAAATTAAATGATAGAAGATAGATGATTGATAGATAGATAGAAAGAAAGAAAGAAAGAAAGATAGATAGATAGATAGATAGATAGATAGATAGATAGATAGATAGATAGAAGATAAGTCCAAATGGAATTCATGGGATTTCACAAATATGCAAAGTTAGGGATCATGTATCCAGAGCAGCTCTGCCCATCGTAGGCTGCATGGAGGAAACACTACCGCTGCACTGTCTGGCTGTGCCTAGCCAGTTCTTGAAATGTGATTAATGGAATTGAAAAAATGAATTTAAATATTAGTAAATTTGACAAATTTATATTAGGCATTACAAGTCAAAGTGTCATTCGTACTGCAAGGCAAATGTCTACATCCTACCAGTCAAAGTGTGGCCTGAGGACCCTGAGCATTCTTTAGATATGTAGATGCCTCTACTGAAGTCACACCACTTACTAGGCAGTCCCAGGCTGATGTAAATGTGCTTTCACTCCACAGCCTGAGAATGAGTGATCTAGTAATATTGTCCACATTTCATACATTAATATCTTATCAAAAAAAGAACCATGTCATTGTTTCCAAGAGTACAGAGCCACTGCCTCTGTTGAAAATACAGCATTTCTAAGAATAACAAGCTAGGTAATGTGGTGAAGGTTTAAAGTATCCAGATGTTTGATATTAAGTTTTCTGCATATCCAGTCCCCACGCCCCCTTCATATGAAAATTTCCTTCCAGATGTCTGACATCATTGAAATGCCCAGGAAGATTTGCTTGTGGCTAACTCATTGACTTCACTTGGGAGTTTGTATGATGTTCAGCAAAGGAAAACAAGTACAGTGGTTCCAGACCCTTCCATCACAAGAAGCCATCCTGCATGGTGAAGGCAGATGCCCTATGTGTGTTCTGTTGCACTCTTTTCTACTTTTTGTGTCATATCTTAGACACAAACCAGAAGCCTCAACTCACCACCTGGAAATGAAAAACAGATCACCCCTAATTGAACTACCACTCATGTTTTATCATTTTTAGCTTGGGAAGCTGTACAATGCTCAAGTAATTGTTGCCTACTGTTCTCTGAGCTGTCAAAGAGCAGGAGGAATGCAGAAAGTTTTATGTGAGGCAGCAGTTAAGAGCACTTTCTGCTTTGGCACAAGACCCAAATTCTGTTCACAACAGCCACATTGGGTGGCTCACAGCTACCCGTACCTCTGGCTCACAGGGATCCAATGTCTTTATTGTCTTATATAAATATATATGAGGCAGAGACAGACAGACAGAGAACAGAGACAGAGACACAGAAACCGAGAAAGACAGAAACAGAATTAAAACAATGATAAAAGAGAAATTAACAAAACTATTATGTATTTAACACATTATATGTATTTTATTTCTGAAAGTATATTTTCCCTTTCACATTTTTCCTTCCAAATTCTTCCATATACCTCTCCACACTCTTTAAAATTCATAACCTTTTTCTTTGTTGTTACATATATGTATATGTGTATGTATATGATGTAGCTATAGATGTATATGATTATATGTGTACATGTATGTATATATACATATTTTTAAATATACCCTACACAGTCTGTATAATATTACATACATGTGGTTGTCAGAGATGACTGTTTGATATTGGATAATAAATTGGTGTGCTTTTTCTCTCACTCTCAGCTTGCTGTAGCTGCCGATAGCTCTTTGTTTGAGGTTGAGTGCTCATGGTATGATCTTTCCCATTTTAACGTTTGTTTTTTGTTGTCCTTGCTCTATTAAGGCTTAGGCAGTTACACTGATAATATCATATGGACACAGCTTCTGACAATCCAAGGAGACAATCCACCGGTAAGTTCCTCTCTTCTTGCCCCATCTATCACAGTGTTCACTGAGCTTTAGGTTCAAAAATTGTGTATAGATAGATCTATTGGGACTGGGATCTACAAGTCCACATTTTCATTCCTTGTGGTTTTCTGTAATGGTTTTAGTCGGTTGCAAAGAAAAGTTTTGTTGATGAGGAGTGAGGGAAAAACTTTTGTTAACAAATAACTTTCAATTTTATAGTGAGTTATTTTTGTTTTAAACATCCTAAAATTATTCTAAATAGAAAATATTAATATTTGCTTAATCACTTAATGACACCTTTTGAATGGGAAAATCAGTAACCTCAGGCTCCTTCAGACTTTTGTTTTGAGCCACTGGACAGGAGTAGAGCTGGTGCTGTTCAGCACTGTCTTTGGGGAACATCATCAAACACCAAACAAGGAGACCTTGTTTTGATCAATTAAGACCAATTGCCCCACTCATTCAATCCTCTGGTTCATTTATCCTTCATGCCAAAAAAAAAGATTTACCTCATTGCCATTATGTCTGAAGTCTGTGGGTCTTTAGTGTTTCTAACTTTGGATGATGTCCATTGATTGTATACGGCTATGTTAATTCAAACTATAAAGTCATCCATTGAAATATGTATATTTCATTATGCATATATAATATTATATATTAGATGTATATGTACATACATATGTATATGCATATATATCTATATTAGGTGTTAGGTATGTACCCTTTGATTATGTTTCTAAAAGAAAGGGTTTTGACCTCGTTATGTTTATATCCCTGAAATAGAGTTAATAGTTTATGATCAATACACATTAAATCCAGACCAAATATATCAGGGCACAGGGGTCTTTTATGAGACTGTTTCACCAACCAAGGACCATGTATGGATATAACCTAGAACCCCTGTCCAGATATGGCCCATGATAGCTCAGTATCCAAGTGGGTTCCCTAGAATGGGGAACAGGGAGTATTTCTGACATAATCTCAACGTATGGCTCTTCGAACCACCCCCCCCAAAGGGAGGAGCAGCCTTGCTAAGCCACAGAAGAGGACATTGCATCCAGTCCTGAAGAGACCTGATAAGCTAAGGTCAGATGGAAGGGGAGGAAGTCCTCCCCTATCAGTGGACTTGGAAAGGGGCAGGGAGGAAGTGAGGAAGGGATGGGGGGATTGGGAGGGAATGAGATAGGGGGCCATGGCTGGGATACAAAGTACATAACCTGTGATTAATATAAAAACAAAATAAAATAATAAAAATACACATTAAACCCACATTTATAAATGTATAAATCAACAAAAGAATAGAGTTTGTAAAAAATAAAATAAAACAGAATTTAATCTGCTCTGTTCATGCCTTGGTAATTATGACAATAATGAAGGATTAGAAAATCAATTTTTGGCATTTAATGAATCTCTTTTTGGTTTTCAATAGGACACAAACTGTTGGTGTAGCCTGGTGCACCTCAGAGCTGGCGCTCTTTTCTTCTACTCAGCCTTCTCTGTCCCTTTCACTCCTTCACTCGGGATTATTTTCCGTATATTTCCAGTAAGCTCAAGAGTAGGCTCCACAGGTCTGTTCCTTTTACTCTCTTCATGGTACTTGTGCTTCTAAAGTCTTGAAGAATGAGATTCTTTACTCACTATCCTCTTGCTTTAACTACTAGAATTCTGGAACTTCCTTCTGGGACATTCAAAAGAATACAAATGGCTAGAAAGGGATATCCCCTGTGATTGACTTGAGTTGAGAGATAAAGCTAGAATTTAGCCTTGAGAAGCAATCATTTTGAGGTACCATTTCAACTAGTTTAATCTGAGCCTGAGCCTGCGTCTGAAATCAAAATGATGCTTGACTTTTCCCTTATCTTTTCTTTGTTTCTGGGATTCTCACACTGGGATTTTCTAGAAGAATAACATTAATAAATCACATGTATGTAAACGTTGATCTCAAGGTCATGTTCTAAGGAGAGTGATTTAATGGACAAATTAAGTATTTTTTGTCTGTGGCCTTTCCTTTGGCATTTCTTCTGCAAGGCACTCTCAGTTTCAATCTTGTCACTTATCTTCCAGCTCTTATTAAACATCAGCCTATGTGGAGCTCTGCCCTGATACCTAATTATCAAGTTTCCTACTTATTTTCATAGTTCTTTGCATAGGTTCTGGTGACCTATTGCTTGTTTATACTTTTCAGGAACCTGCATCTTTTACAATCATGCTCCAGTCATCAAAGTGTTAAATAGCACTTGGTACAGAGTAGGCATTAAGAATTTATTAACTATTAGTTCTCAATTCTCATAAACGCAAGCATGGGATATTTTATCTCATGTGGAATTTGGGAGGAGGAGTGAATATTAAATAGGAGATTATTAAAGATGTGGCAGAGAAGAGAGAAGAGATATGACAGTTTGACTGGGGTGAATGTGACCAAATCACCTGACTCCTAGAAATGTTAGATAATGAAACCTTTGCATGGTACAAATAATACAACTTCTCTTTAAAAAATTACAAAAAAGTTTTAAAACCTTTAAGGAAAAGAAATAACCAGAAATTAGGAATTTAAAACCAGAAAACAACAGCACTAAATAAATCATAAAGCTTTCAGATAATTATTTCCTAAAGGTTTCTATGATCATTTGTGTTAAATAAAAAAAAAATGAGTGTTATAACTCCTATGAACATAAACCTGCATTGTTCTATAACAGACATTTTCTAACAACAGAGTTCCCAATTATATCTCAGAAGGTTTATTTGAAAAGAAATACTTTATTAAATGTTATTTATTACATTTAACACTAGACATCTACATTCTATGTTTAATGAGTAGCTTTTTCTCTCACATTTAAATTTCAGTGGGAAAGAGCAATTAATTATTGGCTCTATACAGAGATTCAAAAATCTTAACTTCTAATGTGGATTAATTAAATAAGGGATGAAAAAAACTAAGTCCAGTTTTCAAATTGAAGGTCAGAAAATGGACCATATCATCTTGTGAGTGCCAGAGAAAGCACCTCAGCTGGGCATTGTAAGAAGTAAATAACTAAACAGGCTACAGAAAATCGAAGAGTAACAGACTCTTCACCACATAAACAATCCATGGTAGCTTTCTAACTAAAATACAATTTATATTCATATGTATTTCAATAACCTATTTCTGCCTCTTGTGCTTTACACAGAAGATGTATTGAGTATGTTTCTATTGAATAAGATATTTTACATTTCTAGTGAAGCCTAGAATATTTTGGTCTTCAGACTGCCTTTGTTTTTTTTGTTTTCAACACTCAAAGCACCTAAGATTCTTAAACCAGTGCAGTCCTCCTGTATGTTTTTGCTGGTAAGGTGTTAAAGATGAACACTATTTCTAGTTATAGACCAAATTTTTAAAATTCATTGACTGATTCTAAATATATATATACATATATATTATACATAATTTAAGTGCATCTTCCAAACTTCATGTTGATAACAAGAACGATACATGGCAAAAACTTCACTTTTTTGTTGTTTTGGGTTTGTCTTCAAGCTGAAATCTGTTTTAAAATTATTTTATATTCATTAACCAGCAAGCTACCAGTAATGATAAAATTTTATGTAAATGTCATAGACAGATAGATAGACAGACAGGTAGATGTGCATATGCAAAACTAGAACTAGCAAGCAATTACAAATTAAGAGTTGGTTGCATATGCATAGCTAATTATAATCATTTGTTTACTTTATGAATGTCAAATCTAGATTCAAACAATAAACTAATATTTCAAAATTTACGGGGAATGTTTATGCAAAATAGTCCCAGTGGGTATTAAATATTAGTAACTCCTCAGTTTTCCTAATTGCTTTATAATAATCAATTTTTTAAAAAATATGAAGCTCATTTATTAATAGCTGACTATATTATTATCAAGACTAAAATGAAATAAATTATTACTTTACATCAAATCTAATGATCTCTGTAGATTGAATTGAAACTGATGATAACAGTGATCATTGCATTAAAAATATAACATTTACTGAAATGATGTTACTTAAAATAGTGATAGCCTGCACTGAGCACTAATAGAGAATACTGTCATTTGAAAGTTACACCAGAATTCTTTGGGTTGCAGGCAAAGTTTATTTAAATATTCTCCCCAAATATATTAATTATCAGATCAAATAATCTAAGTAGCAGTTAGGTAAAATTAATTACAAGGTCACAGTCTCCTTCCAGATTGTATCTCTGTTCTCTGCCGACTTGTATCAGTCTTAAACTGAATGTTTAGTAGGATTCAAAACATCCTCAGTCCTATGTTTCCCAAAATTTACATGAAGTGCTAAAACAGAAAGGAGAAAATTTAAAACAAATTAAAAGCATATTTTTGTTCTCAGTACTCAAAGTAAAGTCATTAGCATTAAAAATTATTTTTTTAATTTGCCTTCGTGTCCTATTAAAGGTTCAATCTAGGCTCTTGCTCATGCTGAGCAAATGCTTAAGCATTGGGTTATACACAAGACCCTATAGGCTATTTTATTTTCTACTCCCCGAATGAAGGAATTCTCCTCCTAACATAAATGAACATCTAGGCAAAATGTATGAAATAATTACTTGTAGAAATGTTAGGGGCTGTGTATGCTTCTGGTTCACAAGAAAAGAGAAATGTAGCAAGTTAATGTCAGCAACTGTCCTGGCTACCTGCTTTGTTCCAACTTTTGGAACATAGTCAGGTGAATGTGCCATGACACAGGAGAATCTAACAGCCATAATGAGGTAGGAAGACAGAAACTGTATTGGAGTCATGGAAAGGACAGAATTTAGGGGTCACGCACTGTAAAAGGGCACCCTGGAGAAAAGCAGCCTCAGAAACTGGTGCACAGCTTCCCTGAAAACTTTTATTAAATACTGAGCCTTATGCATTCTGAGTAAACTTTTCCAAGTCTTGCTGAAATAAAACACCGTGACCAACACAAACGGCATATGGTTTCACAGGAATAAGAGGCCATCACGGTGTGGAAGCATGACAGCAAACAGCATTCATGGCAGTGAGAACTATACGCTGAGAACTCCTGTTTGAAAACAAGACGAATCAGAGAGTATAGTCAGGGAGTAAAAGCAAAGCCTTAATCTCTCAAAGCTTGCCCCCAGCACACTACATTCTTCAGTAAGATCACACCTCCTACACATTGCCAAATAGCCCCATTAACTGGGGACCAGGTATTAAAATGCTCATCCATGTGGGATGTATATATCATCCAAAACATGTAGTGAGTGAGTACTACAGGCTCTGAAACAACTGGAGGTTTTCTGAGTATCAATGAGCTCAACAACTTGTAGAACCCAAGCTTGTTAAACATTGTTACAACTAGGAAAAGGCTTCTTCTGTTTCAAGAAATACAGGCAGGTCTGTGGAGATTCTAGAAAAGCCCCGTATTAAGAGGTGATGTCATGAGTTCAAAGAAAAAGGAAAGATGAAAATGTTGGGTTCGTTGAAGGATAGTGTCATTTTTTAATTTGTGTGTTTACTGAGTTTTTCTTCTTGAAATTAAATCTGTATCTAGCCTATGCTGACTTTGAACTCATGACTTTCCTCCATCAGACTCTATCTCTATAATCATAAAGGCTAGAAATAATTCTCATAATAATTCTCACATTATCAGCTGTGTTTGTAAAAAAAACACACAAATAACAGCACAAAAATGTCCATTATCAGAGGAAAAAAAATAAGCTGTTATGTATTGTATATAAACATAAAGATGGAAAGGAATGGACTTGTCTGGCACAGCAGTGCACACTGTATTTTCTTTATCTTAAACTACTTTATTTGTGGTACTTTATGTCTCTTCCTCTCTTTTCCACCCCAAATCCTTTCAACACCCAACACCAGGGAGGAGAGAAAGAAGGTTACATTTGGGACTACAGCAACAACGAAAAAAACATAACCACATAACAGCCCAAATTCCCACTAACACACTCAGCAAAAAGCAGAAGTTTGCAGACTGATGCAGATGAAAGCTATGGTAATAACTGAATAGTATCATTTCTATTTATCAACCCATCCCTTCTACTATTTAAGCCTAGCAATTAATAAAAAGAGTTCCCAAACCTCTGACATGAACCGATTGGCCTGCTCTTTGATCACCTCATCCTGATGGGGGAGCAGCCCTACCAGGCCATAAAGGAAGACAATGCAGCCACTCCTGATGAGAGCTGATAGATTAGGATCAGAAGGAAGGAGAGGAAGACCTCCCCTATCAGTGGACTTTGGGGAGGGGCAGGTGTGGAGAAGGGGGAGGGAAGGTGGGATTGGAAGAGGAGGAGGGAGGGTTTTATGGGGGATATAAAGTGAATAAAGTGTAATTAATAAATATATATATAAACAATTTAATTTCTTAGCATATTTCTAACAAGGTTTTTTTATACTTCATTCTTTGAAAACTAATTTTTAAAAATTTTTATTTTTTTAATATTAGTTACAGTTTATTAACTTTGTATCCCAGCTGTATCCTGCTCCTTCATTCCCTCCCACCCTCCCTCCCTCATCTCCTCCCTGCCCTTTTCCAAGTACACTGATAGGGGAGGTCTTCCTCCCTTTCCATCTGACCCCAGCTTATCAGGTTTCTTCAGGACTGGCTGCAAATTCCTCCTCTGTGGCCTAGCAAGGCTGCTTCTCCCTCAGGGAGGGGAGGGGATGAGAGGTCAAAGAGCCGGGCATTGAGTTCATGTCAGAAATAGTCCCTGTTCCCCTTACTAGGTAACACACTTGGATACTGAGCTACCATGGGCTACATTCGAGCAGGGGTTCTAGGTTATATTCATATATGGTCCTTGGTTGGAGATACAGTCTCATAAAAGACCCTGCTCTGAAAGACTCTACCTAGCAGTGTATCAAGGCAGATAACTGAGACTCATAACCAAACCTTTGGCAGAGTTCAGGGAATCATAGGAAAGAAGGGGGAGTTAGTATGACCTGAAGAGGAGAGGACAGGAGTTTCACAAGTACACTGTATTTTCTGTGAGATGATATGCCTGGAGAATTCCAGCCCAGCCAGAGCTACATAGTGAAACTGTTAATTCTGGGATTTCCAGGGGTCAGGGTGGAGGTGAGAGATAAACAAATTCACCAATGCAAACTGTATCTGAGGGCACTCAGGGCTTTCCTGGCAGGTTGTCTCCAGGGTTTGGGTGATTTGGCTGTTATTGTTAAAAAGGATACAATGAAAAGGGGAGGAACAAAGGCAAGGATATACACCAAGCAAATGGGGGTTACAAAGCAGTCACAAAGGCAAAGATATGTATCAGTGAATGGGGGTTACAAGCAGTCAGCATCAGACCAGGAACTTGCTCTTGATTTCAGATAGTAGAATATCAGGAACTTGACACAGGACAAAGGGACTTATCTCTGAGCTTGATTTTAGCACTAAGCAAAATGTTTTCACTATAAACAGAACTCTCAATCCTGCAAGGTATGTTTATAGCTTCCATATAACCTAATCTTCTGCAAGCCAGAATCTTGAAGGCTTCAGCTTCCAGCATGTGTCTGGTAACCTAGGCCTAGAGTGTTTTCAGCCTCCAAGGTTTATTGATAAATAAACTCTCCCTGTTTTAGTTCTTTCTGAACTGTAGCTGGTTCAACTCAGCTCTTCTGGCTCAAAACTCCTCTCCAAGATGACTGATTCACTCTGACATTTCTTCATTTCTCACTGAATTGCTCTGTTTGAAACAACAAAAAACAAAAAAACGAAAAAACTGCATCTGAACCCCACAAACTGAACTGCACTTGACTGACTGCACCAGAACTGTACTGTACTCCAAAACTCTACTATACTTTCTCCACAGACTCCTTGTTTTCTCCATCTCTCCTGTACCTTCTCTCTCTGTCTCTCTCTTTCTCTCTCTGAATGTGTGGGTGTGTGCTGCTCTTAAGTAGCTTTTCTTTCCTATCTGTTTTTGAGAGAGTGTGTACTAAATTCTAGCCAGAGGGATTAAAGGTATGTACTAAGGGAATGTGTGTATTCCAGTGGGATCATGCAGATGCAGGTCTTTGGATGTGATCCCTTTCCAGGACAGCTATGCTGCTGGATCAAAATTCCTTTTACACACTTTAAGAAACACTGTGCCATTTGCAATTATCTAAATGTAGATCTTACATGTGCTTGTTGATCTAGACAATCATAAAACTTGTCATGAATGATAATCAACCTCTTCATCTTCTGAGTTGTTCAGTGTTTGGATTGCTGTATATGATGAAATTGATACCTACTGAAATAGACATGAACCAGACTCTGTTTTACAGTGCTAAGAAAGAAACCTAGGGCCTTAATCACGGTACACAAGCACTCTTGTACTAAGATACATACCTAGAACTACCATGAATAAAATATAAAAAGAAAACTACTTGAAATAAGAAAAAAAAAACCTTTTATTCTGTGGAGCATTTGAGTTGACTAGAGAATGGAAAAAGGCATTTGGGGGATGATGAAAAATTGTAATTTCATAAAATTTTGAGATATATGGTATATGCAATGGTTCAAATTTATAAAATTTTACACATTAAATGTCTTCATTGCGCCATATCTATATTATACAGATTACACATATATCAGAAGCTTTAAGCCAGATTGCTTTTTTATATATCCTCATTCTTTTGATGTATGAGAGTCTGTATGGTACCCCCGACCTACCACATGTAATAACAAATAATACTTAGACCTTTTCTCTTCTTCCTAAAATGGTTAGAGTATATTGATGGTCCTGCTGATAGCTTAATACTTATGGATAATATGTCAATATTATGTATTGTAGTCTCAGATGCTTTTTTAAAAATACAATATACTCTAATTGTATTTTTGTTCAATGGGTGGACAAAGGCATGGAAGATAGATGCAAGCATAAATCCTCATTTGCCATCCACAACTCATTGATGAGTATGAGTTTTGATGCACACATGAAGGAATAGATACACAAGACAGCTCAAACAGATGATAGTATTGATGATGAGATCAATTCCAATAATTATTGTAATTTAAAGCAGAGATAATGAAATCTAATGTGATAGATAACTATGCATATTGTAATGGCTTGTTTTGAAGATGAGGTTGAAGGTGAAGATATCTATGAATACATGTTTGTTTCAGGGTGCCTATATACTGGAGCCTAAAACAGCTTGGTAAGGAATCATTATCATAGTTAAAATAAGTATTTGGAATCTCAGTGCTGTAAGAATCTAAACTTAAAATTCACTTATGCTAGGCACTGCCATATCCTAAATACTGATAAGTATTCTTGAATGTGTTAGGGATGAATATGAGCTGATCCTTTTTTAATTAATTTTTTATTTTTTCTAATAATTACAGTTTATTCACATTCTATCCCAGCTGTAGCCCCCTCCCTCCTCCCCTCCCAATCCCACCGTCCTTCTCTCATCTCCTCCTATGCCCCTCTCCAAGTCCATGGATAATGGAGTCCTCCTCCCCTTCCATCTGACCCAAGCTTATCTAGTCTCATCAGAACTGGCTGATTCTTACGAGATGTAGGGAGTCAAAAAGCAAAAGCCAGATCTACCTTCAAATGATTTCTAAAGTAAATTGCTTAAAGAAAGTACCAGAGATGTTGCACTAGAGAACCTGGAAGCTGTCATGAGTAAGTCTTTTTTTAAATATTAATTACAGTTTATTAACTTCGTATCCCAGCTGATCCTACTCCCTCATTCCCTCCCAATCCCACCCTCCCTCCCTCATCTCCTCCCTGCCCCCTTCCAAGTCCACTGATAGGGGAGGTCCTCCTCCCTTTCCATCTGATCCTAGCTTATCAGGTTTCTTCAGGACTGGCTGCAATGTCCTTATCTGTGGCCTAGCAAGGCTGCTCCTCCCTTGGGGGAAGGAGGTTAGGAAGCTCAATGAGCCAGTCATTGAGTTCACGTCAAAAATAATTCTTGTCCCCCTTACTAGGGAACCCACTTAGATACTGAGCTACCATGGGCTATGTCTGAGCAGGAGTTCTAGGTTATATCCATGCATGGTCCTTGGTTGGGAAAACAGTCTCATAAAAGTCCCCTGTGCCCTGATATATTTGGACCTTGTGGAGCTCCTGTCTTCTCTAGGTCACACTAACTCCCCCTTCTTTCATATGATTCCCTGCAATCTGCTGATGGTTAGGAGTAAGTCTTTAATTCAAGGAGTGATAGAAGATTAAAGGACTGATAAAACAACTGGACTGAGCATTTTTAGTTGAGAAAGAACTATTTTCAGCCATCGTAAACTTTAGTGACCTTGATGGACAGCAAATGCATCATGTATAAAATCGCTTAATTAAAAATTTATTGACTTTACAACAGCAACAGAGAAAACTATGTAATGTATTTCAGGGCATAACAAAATTTTAAAATCACAATTGTTCATGTGTATATTCCATGACCAACTTAATTCACATTTCTGTTTCTTTGATTGATTTCAGTTTGTATTTTTTTAGAAAAGTTCCTACCTTATTGCCCAAGGTTAACCTTGAACTTGGCAATCCTTTTGCCTCAGCCTCCAATGCAACAGCCCCAGACATCCTGCATACTGTAGAATGAATAAATAAAATTGTTTTTATGGTTTTTATTGTCATCTTTGTTAACTTCAGGAGAGTATTTGGTTATAAAATATTGTGTAATATTTTTTTATATTTTTCCATTAATAATATTCATCTTACCTCCTTATTACAGTCCCCCTCCCTTCTCTTCTCCCAGTCCCCTTCACATCCTCCCTCCTTCATTTCCTTGGAGAAGGAGAGGCAAACCATGGGAACCCACCTGCCCAGATACAAGTCTCAGCACGACTAGACGTATCCTCTCCCACTGAGGCCAGACAAGACCAGCTATTGGATCCAAAGGCAGGCAGTAGTATCAGAGGCAACCCCTACTTCAGTTGTTAGGGACCCACAAGAAGACCAAGCTTCACATCTGCTACATATGTGCAGGGGTCCTATGTCCAGCCCATACATGCTCTTTGGTTGGTGGTTCAGTCTCTGTGGGCTTCCATGGGCCAGGGTTAGTTCACTCTGTAGGTCATCTTGTGGTTTCCTTGACACCTCAGGATCCCTCAATCCTCCCTTCTGCACTATTCTACAAGGTTTCCCAAGCTCCATCTAGTGTTTCAACACTACATCTGTTTCTATCAGCTGCTGGGCGAGGCATCTTAGAAGACAGTTATACTAGGCTCCTGTCTGCAAGCAAAACAGAGCATCATTAATAGTGTCAGCGGTTGGCTCTCTCCCACACGCTAGGTCTCAAGTTGAGGCAGTCATTAGTCAGTCATTTCCTCAATCTCTACTCCATCTTTATCCCTGCACACCTTGTTTGCAGGATAAATTTTAGGTCCAGGGTTTTGGAGTGGTTTGGTATCCACGTCCCTCCACTGGAAGTCCCACATGGCTTCAGGAGATGGCCACTTTGGGCTCTATGTCTCTGGGGCCATGCAGCCAAGGAAGATGGCCTAGAGCAAGAATGAGGACAAGGCATGTCCAAACCTCAAAAATATTGTCTAGAGACCTGCAGGAATAGGACAATTCCATCCCTGCCCTGGGTCTGCATGTCCCAGTGCACAGAGCCTTATAGCCCTACCTCTGGCAACCATAAGGTGTTCAAGTAGTCTGGCAGGTTACAGGTTAAACATACTCTCTCCTAATAAGGTCATGTTGAGCAAGCACCTGGAATTCCTCTCCATGCAAATAAGGTATTCCCAGCACCTTGGCCCTGAACAATAATGTACACCCAGAAAGCATCTACCCACTCCACAAAACTTTAAATGCCCTTTGTTCCCCGATTAAATGAACTGTCTCATTGATGCTGTATCTGAGAAGGCTGTGTCTCATATACTAACCATCAACTGAGATTCTGCATTGCACCCACCTGCCCTCAGTAAGCTTCTTCCTTCCAGCCCAGCTCCTAGAACATTTCCACATTTTATTATCAATATATTGAAAGCTAGGGAATATGACAACTCCAATTATAAACATGTGTGACTATTGAGTATAAAAATAAAGAGAAATGTATCTCTGTTATAGAAAGAACAAGATTAGACTTCAGAAAATTATTTGATATTGGAAATTATCTTCTAGATTTATATCCTAATGCAAAATAAATAAGTCACACTAAATCATTTACATGGGTCTAAATTTCTATGCATTACCTTTAGTAGCTATAATCATATGCAAAAGAATAGAACAATGTAGAATAGGAATAACAGTTTAATGAGCATGTAGCTTATACCCTGGTTATCTTTGCTTCTTTCAGAGATCGTTGAAGAAAATCTCACCTCATCCTATTGCTCATTTAATTTTGCCTCCTCCCCATTAAACTAAAACCTCTGTAAAATAAGAACTACACATCTTCATAACTATTAATTCTCAGATACTGAATATAATGCCTGCCATATAATATTTAGTTAAATATAATATTTGCTACTGATACTAGCACTTCAATTTTGTCCAAGTTTCTCAAAACTACATCGGGAAAGTGTGCTGAGCAACTGTTGGTCTGTCATATTTTATAATTCCAGGGAGTAACATATATGTGTTGTTCTGGGCAACCATTTATTTACTTAAAATAATGATGAAAGTGATGGTGGTAAACTTTAGAATTCTTCAATGCATTGATAATCAACTAACTGAAAACATCAAAGTACAGACATTCATGATATGTCCCTAGAGAATTCCTTCCTGACTGCTGACAATACCAACTCCCTAATAAGCATTTCCAGATTAACTAGATTTTTCATTTGCTATCATCTTGGCTGTGTAGTATCCTTATTGTATTCAATAATTTCATTCTTCTTTATTTGTCCATTTCTAGTTTTCTTCTTTGTCAAAAGGCTCACCTGGTAAGGAATGCTGCTGCTTAATTCTCCAGAATTCTTGAGTTATTTGATCTAGATGCAGACTCTTAACATTAGAGTGTTTTCATTGATAATATTTCCTGACTTCTGAGTTGGTTTATTACAACTCAAAAATGGATGACAGGCCTTGTATATTTGTATGTCTTAAATCTTTGTGTTTTTGGAGTTTTCCATTCAACACAGAGAAGAAGGGTATCAAAAATATTAGAAAAACCCTCTATTTAAAAGTTCTTATTCCTATTTTGTATATTGAAGCAATTTGTATATCTGTGTATATTTCTAGATGTTTTCCACACCAACATATTGGGAAAAAATGAACAAGTAGCCTAGTTTATTGTCAAGGGAGCATGTTGAAGAAGTTCACATGTGTAACATCCTTTTAAAACCCAGATTTTTCTTCCTCTACTGATATATTAAAAATTAATTATAACAGTGATATATGCTATCTTCAAGAAACACATTACCAATATGTCATGCAATTGCTGTATTCTTTCTTCACATCCCATGTCTCATCCTATGTAATGTAAAGAGAAGAAGCAATATAAAAAACTGGGAAAAGAGACATCTTGAGTTTTTATATTAAACAGAATACTTTGTGGTAAATGTTTTATTATAAATGTTAGACAGGCCAAATTAGATTGCATTTGGTTCAAGAGATTCTCTGCCTCAAGTTTAAACTAAAGCCATGAAAGAAACAATTTCTAATCATCAAACTTTTAAGAATTACCTTAAAACCATTTAAAAATTTCTGGGAATGGAACAAAAAGCTCCAAAGGAAATTCTTGTAGAAAGATCATGTGGATAAAGTTAAGAAGAAATTTATAACTTAAAATAATGTTTAAAAGCATAAAGTGCTAATTCATTTTATTCCTGTATTTAATATTTACATAACCAGATGTACAAGTTATATAGATAACATAGTGGATGACAGTGCTGTCTCCTTCTAGAAAATAAGCTTGCTCATGTGAATAGTTCAGCCCTATGATTTTGAAAATGACTATAATATTCACGCTTTTCGGCTGTTATGGTAAATGTATTAAAGTAGCCATTTAAGGAAGGCTTTAGTGCATGGCACATGCCCCCATTTCAATACACTGTGGTAAGGCAGAGCATCATGGTAGAAAACTCTGTAGCGGAACAGAGCTGCTCACTTCATGCTGGCCAGGAAGCAGAAAAAAAAAACCCGCTTATAATTGCATGCTTCAACCTTCTTCCTCTTTTATTTCCTTTAAATGCCCAGGCTGTGGGATATTAGAAAATATCTCAGGATACATCCTCAGGGGTCCACATTGAGATCCATTCTAATAACCTTCTAAACATGGCTCAATCCACTTCATAAGTGCAGCCATCACAACCACATAGCTATGACTATTCTGCTTTCACAATTTTTATCATTTATCTGTTGGTCTGAAATCCAAGGACAAATACTGCATGAATACAACTGTGAGATTGCATTGTGTTTTGAGACAAGATCTTATTATGCACCCTATATTGTCAGCTATACTAACTCTTTCATTCTCTCATCCATTTACTCAAATAATATACTGACCTCCAAAAGAATGTCAACTAGCAGAGATGCAATTATAAAAAATGAGGACAAATATCATGTTCGATTCAACTTTCATTGTAATAGAGGAGTAAAACAAGCACTGAGTAAGTTAATTTCAGATTGTAGTAAACTATATTGGAAAGCAGACATTACCAAAGCTTCCATGAGGAAATAAAACCATTACCTGAAATACAAGGAAAAGGGGAAGCCAGCCATGGCTAAGCTGACAAGGAGCGTTGGAGAACAGCAAATACTGAGCCCACTGCTGGGGAATGCATAACAGGAACTTGGAGAGGGCTGTGGAAATGAAAAATTAAAATCCTGACCTAGCCCTGAGCTTCCATATCAGAACACAGGAAGAACAATAGCTTTTATTTAAAGAGAGCACAGTATTACCTCCTAGGACTCACTCAGAAAGTTGGCACAAAAGATCTGCCTGATTTGAAATGACTCACATGACTATACATTTTGAAGCAAACTGGCTTAAATGTCTCATGCATGTGTGTATTAGTGTCAACATTTCCTGATACTACAAAATAGTTAATGAACTAATTATTCTTTTTTTTTAAGTGAATGTAGACTATATCAATGTTACACAATACTTTTCAAAGCACAGGACACTACAAACAAAGGAACACCAATAATACAGAATGGCAAACTATATTGATAAGTTCTTTAACCAATGCTTTGTTGGCAAAGGGAAAATAAAGAACAGAAAATTTCTTAGCCAGTTCTGGAACCTGAGCTTACAAAGACATCAACAAAAAGTGACTCTTATTGTGCAGAAAATAATTCTTGTACCACAAAATTTTTTCAATATGTATTTGGTGAGTAAAAATCTTAAGATTATTGCAGCTGAAATATTGAAGAGTTAATTTTTAATGTCTCTTGGTGAAACAGATGTCACAAATGAGCCCAAATAATAAAAGTTCCCATTATTTTGCTTGTGTTTCAAAGTGATGTGTAAAGGTCGTTGAAAGTCACTGATTTTCCCAGAATTAGTGAACACAGACACCTTACATTCACTTATCAGTGTGAATAGAACAATGTGGTACCAGTCTGCCCACATTCAGATAGGAAGAGAAGCCTTTGGAACAGGTCATGACCCCAACTGCAGATACTATCCTGCTGAAATGTGCAGATTGATAAGGGTGTGGTCAAACAAGCTTGCTATAAAATCTTACATGAGAAGACAGAATTCACATTTTCAATTATCCTGAGCAGTACATAAGGAACTGTTAACACGTATGGTAGAAAGAAAGGCACATCTTCTGTGTTTCAAAGAGTAGACTGAATAGATCTTGAACAATATGAGACTAATAGTCACACATCCTAGGCAAGAGAGAAAGTTTTTGGTTCATTTGAGCCTAAATGGAAGTAAGAAGTGCTCTCTATTGCTCCAATGTTGACCATTTGGAAAGCAAAGCAAAACATGCTCTTCAAAAGCCACTGTTCTTTTATAGTTAGGAACTTTATTTAAATTCTGTAAGAAAAATATTTACAAAATCACCATGATCTTTCCACTTAATAGTTCATTTGAAATAGAATATTGATATACATAATATAACTTGTATTTTACTTTCTTAGGCTAATATGTTTTTCTCTTGAATATTCCATTGTGTATTGCTCACCCATCCCTTTTCTAGATAAAAGTGTAACCTTTATTAAAAATGAATTTCTAATGTGTCATGTGATCAATAGATATAAGTACCATCATTTTTTATATTAGTCTAAGGCTATTTTCCTTTTACTGTTGTATAAACAGGGAACTGAAGGGTAAAATAGTTAAAACTTAATGCTATAGTACTAATGTGGCTTTTAAATCACGTCAGCTGCAATCACTGCGTTATAATTAACAATTTATTGAACCAGCAATAAAATGAACATCACATTACTTCTTAAAGCAGCAGAATAAAATGGCTAATAAATAGCATAAGCCAGACAAATTGCAGAGTAATAGAAATTTTCTTAAGATTTATGGTGTGCAGAAAGATGGATGTGCTATTAGTAGGAGCTCCCACACTTGACAAAATTCCTTCACAAAGACATTGTTACCAGGCATGTCAGAGTTCACAAGTCTAAGTGGTTTATCCAAATTTCAGTTCTGTGCTATTACAGTGGAAAATACTCATTACAAGGTTTTGAAACTGCAAGCAGTGTGTACATTTGCCAACATTCAAACTGCTACTGCCAAAAAGATACTAAAATATTTTATAAACTGTCAAATAACAAGTCTGCTAGCTTAATCTGAATCTATTTTATATTATACAGACTGTAAAACTATTACATTAATTCACTTCCTAAAAAACTTTTAAGAGCAGAAAGCAGCTTGTCTAGAGCTGAACAAAGCTACTGCATTTTACCTTTTAATACCCTGGCGATGTCATCCTTAGTTGGAAAAGCACGGTTGTACTCTTGGAATGAAACCGTACTCCCGTTAACAATGGACATACTAACAGAGGCTATTAAACAAAGTGAGATCTCATAAATATTTAGGTTACAGTCCAGCTGCTCAATTTATGGTAATAAAAAGGAGATTCCAGGGCTTCTGCCGGAATATGGTCTACGTGACTTTGTTTCTGACATGAAAAACAGTATATAATCTAGAGCAAAAAATAAAATGTTTTTATTATATGCCTTGTGAAACAATTAGCAATATGGGATAAAGGATTTATTTTAAGCATTAAACTTTAATTATTATTATCAGTAGTAGCAATTGGATTAGCACCTATGATCACAATAAACAAGCATAGGACCTCCTCTATAAAAAGAGAGTTATAAAATTATAAAACTAGATTGTTTCCACTGCTTAGTTTAATCAATAATGAGGGTCACTTGGTTGTGTGTAAGTTGAGATGCAATCATCAAGTATTTGTTATGTATCCTAAATCCAAATCAACACAGTTAAAGGGAAATATATATTAATATGTGTATTGATTTCTTACTGTAGTTGATTTTTTTAGATTAAGTTACATGACCTTTTCTAAAATATATTCTTGTTAATTAACAATGCACTAAAAATTATTTTCGTACTTCCTCTATGTCAGTGTATATGGAACCAACTAAGGCAAGAAACCTGACACTGTATCACATTAAAGATAACTTCAGAGGCACCAAGATGTGTAGATTTCATATCAACAGATGAAAACACAAACTTCTTAGATTAATTTGACAAGGAACAAAACCATATCTGAATTTGCTCCTACTTGTCCTACATCTTCTTACTGTCAGTATCTTGTGCCTTCTGATCTGTCTGAGGTATGTTTCTATCTGCTGAGTGCTGTCCAATATTTGACTGTCCCTAACTGAAGGAGCAGAAACAAGAACAGTTCAGAACCATGAAGGATGAGTTTTACAATGGTAGAAACATTAGCCCAGCTGGACCTGAAGCAATCTGAAAAAAAAAAAAAAAAAAACAGCAGTACTGCAAACATTCATTATCAAGCTATATCTGCATGTTGTTTCCAACTTTTATGGCAGACATTTGTCATTTAAGTTCGCTTCCAACCAGTTGGCTGTTTTCAGCATATGATTAAATATAGACATACATTTATTACACTAGGCCAGGGCATGTGCGAGTATATATTTTAAGATTAAAACTACACATTATTTTAGGTTATAAAGATCATTGCATGTGAAATCCAAAGTGAGAAAGTTTGGTTGTTAATAGTTCTCTCAAATGCAGATTAAACTGAAACAGGCTGGGGATACAGTAACATAGAAGAGTGATTACATAGTCTTAAATGGTCTCAATGGTTGTTGACTTCATTGTGAGGCTGAACAAAAGTTCAGGACCTTTGAATGCAAGAGATATTTTCATGCAACTGTAACTCTACATGTCACTGTTACAGAGACAAATAAAATATTGAGAATTACGTTAAAAAGAAAACATGTTTTTTCACTGTGATGCTTTGTGACCTCCCCCTCCGCACCCATTCTGGTACTCCAAATTTTTCATCCATTTCGTATTTTCAAGTGAGAACTTTAGAATTAAATTCTAATGTCTTTTTGAACCAATGTCCCAGTGTTTACAAGTATAGAACATGTGAACTTCTTAGGAGATGCTTTTGGAATTAATACATTTTTTGAATATCAAGCTTGCTTAGATTTCTCATATCTCCAGATGCCTTCTGTATTGAGCCACTCCATATTTGTTTCATACTAATTTCAAGACAGTGATTCTTTTAGAAGTGAAGAGCAGGCATGCTTATGGGCCCATTGTGAAAGCTGTGGTTTCTTAAGCTGGGTGTGCCTCTTCTGCAGATACATAAATATTTATTTGCTTATTATGTATAAAATATTGTACTTCTTTGTATCACCTTATGGGAATTAGGCATTGAACAATGTGTATGGAAAAATTATGTCCAGGTAACATTAATATTTTGAGTATTTATATTTTAAACAGTTATTAACAATTTCAACAAAATTACCTAAAAGGTAGATATTCAAATTTTACTTAAATTCCTTACCTTAAGTCTTAACAACTTACAACTTAGCACATGGAAAAAAAACTAATGGAAAACAATCTGTAAGTGCTCCATAATGTGCTAAAGAACAATTCCAGAACGGAAACACAATGAGATGATATGGGAGTAGGTAGTGAAAAAATGATTTTTTTCCTTTTCATTCATAAAAATGAAAATAATTTTTTTCATTCTTAGAAGCTCTATATAATAACATATGTTATATCATATCATATCATATGGAAGACTAAATGTCAGCCAACTAAGGACAAGAACTTAAGTAAAATTTCAAATGCAAAAGTCTAGCACTGTGTGGAAATGACAGTATTATTTAGGAAGACATTTTTGAATGGGAATTGGATGAGGTTAGAAAGAAGGGTTAGAGATATGGCTCATCAATTAAGAGTACATGCTGCTCTCGCAAGGGATGTAATCGATCTGTTTCCCAGAACCCACAGAGCTGCCTCACAACAGCCTATAATGCCAACTCCTCTTTGGAGTCTGCAGCTATCTGCACTCACATACACATATCCACAAAAGACACTTGCACAGACATGATTAAAAATAGATCTTTGAAAAGAAGACTGGAAATATGCAACATGGTAGGTAAACTGTAAGAACACTTGGTGCCGTTCTGTGCATGTGTGAGAACTACATAAGAAATATTTTTATTTATGGTAGAAATATTAGAAAAATACGCTATAATTTTTGGAAGTTAAATTGATAGCTTATATCATATCTTGTGTTCCGAAGCACATTATTCACATCAGAAGTCTTTGTTATTTTCCCTTAAAAAAACACAATTTATATCGATTATAATACATAAAACATAAGGCAGAATTCAAATTTTATAGCTTTCGAGAAACACAATGACCATATCACTGGTTATCTTTCTCTATCTTCTAAACTCCATAGCACACTGTTTTTGGTTTTTCTGTTTCTTTGTGTTGTTTGTTTGTTTGTTTCTGTGTGGCTAAAAAGCACGTACTATAGCTGTAATGTTCTTCAGTATAAATTTACAGATATGTATTCCTACAGACATTCATTAAACTCAGTGTGCATGCTTTTGTGCTTAAGCACACATGCCAGTTAACATAGGGGACGACATTCAACAAATTATACATGCAGGTCACCATTGTAAAACAAGCAAATACAGAAAGAAAGATACTTTTATACTAATTAGAATTTACTTTTCTTGAGAAAAATATTAACTAGCCATAAGGAAAATAAGTATGAAAAATAAGATTTTTCCATATTTGGAGACAATTAGGGAATTTCTAGCAAACTGATAATTTCTAGTTTTCTTTATTTCTTGTTTTTAATCACCAAATTTACAACATTTTGCAAGTAATCATATGGATTTTTTGCCACAAGTTAAAACACTAAGTGGTGAAACACCTTCTTCCCTGAAGCTCACTCCAACTGTCTTGAAAACCAGTTATAAGCCTCTCATAAGACGTTACAGGCAGCTTTTCAAGTTAACATCTATATACAGATCAAAGAATATAGAAATTGTTTACATGAATAGTATTTAGCTTCTTAAAATGGCAGAATATTTTGTGACAGTAAAGATGATCCTTAAAGATGTGTATTAAGTAAATTGAGTCAGAGGTAGTAAGTCATCTCACCTGCTCTCATTCGTATGAAAAAATGTAAAAATGTTGAACTCATAGCAACAAAAAATAAAGGTGCAGTTGCCAGTAATATGGTGGCATGATATTAGGGTGATTTGGGTTCAAGTGCACATAGATTCATTTAGAAAGAAAAGTAAACGGGTAGGGTTTATTGTCCACAATGATGACTACATATATTAAATTATACTGTATATTTTAAGGTCATTAACAAATTAAATTTTAAGTAACCAAATGATAATAATGTACAATATTTCATTATTATTAGGTTGATATAGTTACTATATGACAGATGATATGATATATATTTGACACACATATATCAAACTATCATCTTATAATTCATAAATACTTACAATTTTTATGTCAATTAAATATGAAAAAGTCAAATATAGTTTGCAAATTCTTCTTTCATTGAACAAAATATATTAAACTACACAAAATGGCAGAATGTGATCTGAAACTTATAAAGCAAGCTCACCTCAAAATCTGGCTATACCTATCTTGTGTATATATCCAAAGATGATCCATCCTTCCACATGTACACTTGATCAACCATGTTCATTGTTGCTCTTTTTATAATAGTCAGAAGTTGGAAACAACCTAGATGTCCTTCAGCAGCAAAATGGATAAAGTAAATATTCAACTTTTCCACAATGGACGTAAATGTAAACAGTTACTCGGTTGTTTAAAAAAAAATGACATCATGATATTTGCAAGCAAATGTGTGGTGCAAGAAAAAAAAAATCATCTTGAGTTAGATAACCCAGACCAAGAAAGAACAATATGACATGTATTTGATTATATGTGGATATTAGACATTAAATAAATGATAACCAAGCTGCAATCCATAGACTCAGAGAGTTTAGGTCTAGAGGAAGGGACTCGGAGGAAACATGGATACTTCTAGACTGTCTGGAAAATATGCTAGGGCAATGGAGGCATAAAGCTTCTGAGAGAGTCCACTCAATGTCTCTTCTGACTTAAGGCCCACTCCATGAGTTGGAATTTATTTGTTTTCATCCTGGGTCTGGGCTATCTAATTTCTCATTCGTGGTTATCCAAGCGATGTCAAGGAATAATCTCTAGTGTCTTTCATATAGGAAGGAACTCTTCATGATACTAAAAGAGAAACATGAACACCAACACAGATACAGAACCTCTGATATACAAGGCTGTCCTGCCTGGAAAACGTGCTAGTGCAATGGTGGCACAAAAGTCATGAGAGTACAATGTGTCATCTAACTTAAGGTCCACTCCATGAGATGGAATTTATACCTTGACACCACTTGGAATTTATACCAAGAACCAGAGAGTAGACAGACCAGAAACCCAGAGTGAAACCAAATACCACTGGTCTAACAAACAAACAACAACAAAAAATATCTAGTGTAATAAAATGAGTCCTCCTGATATTCTACTATTCTACTATTCTCATACAAAAATGAAAAGAGAAAGCCCAGATGCTTTCTCCTGCAGCGGGTGGGGACTGATACAGAGACCTACAGCCAGGGTCTGTAGAGGAACGACCTTTGAACACACAATTCTAAATGGGATGTCTCCATCAACAAATCTGTTGTCTCAAAACTCAGGGAACCCTACAGAAGAGGAGACAGAAAGCGTATAAGATCCAGAGGGAACAAGGATCATACTAGCAGAACAAGACACTCTAAATCAACTGAACAAAGTGTCTATGAACGCAGAGAGACTGAAGTTGTAAGCTCAGGGTCTACATCAGGACTTCGGAGTATATATTATAGTTTTGGTTTAGTATTTTTATGGTACTCCTGGGTGTGTGAATGAGCAGATCTGAGATTCTTATGTTCTCTGCTGGGGCACTTCTTTGTTTTTTGGTTTACCTTGTCCAACTTTGATGTGATGGTTTTTGCTTTATCTGATTATATTGTTCTATTTTATGTTTTGTTGTTACCTCATAGAATCTTGTTCTTTTGTAATGAGAGACAGAAAGGGGATGGAGGTGGGGAGGAACTGGGAGGAGTTGAGGGAGGGGAAACTGTAGTTAGGATATATTGTATGAAAAAATGATCTATTTTCAATAAAAATAAAATAATAAAATACAGCCAGTCTAAGATTAACCAAATCAGGGGTGTAACAAAAAGTAATGTTTTCCACCCTTTGAATGAAAAATAATGTTAGCATGGTTAGGAAAACATTAATATGAATCTTAAATTACTGAAATTCTTGACGCTGGAGAGGTAGCTCATTGGTTAAGAATATGTACTATTCCTGCAAAATATATTGATTTCCAGAACCCATGTCAGGAATCTAGTGCAATATGATTACATCAGCTCCAGGGAAGCTAACGCTATCTTGCCTCTGCAGTTACCTCAGCCATCCTAATGCACAAACATACATTGACACAGATTCATACAGGTAATTAAAAAATAAAAATTAAATATTTAAAGTAAGTAATTATAGTTCTGATCTCTTAATGTTAACGAGGCATGAAGCTTCTTGAGGAAGAAGGTAGAATGATTGTAGGAAATTGGCATTGGTTGTCGCTAACCAGGAACTTGTCCATTTTGTAGAAACTACACAGGTTCCCACACAGATGTTCATGGACAGGTAGCACACACATATGTGCTACTCTCACAATCATTACCACTTCACCATGCAGGAGAGAGCTTGATTCCCTAGTTCATTATAGTATGCTCATGCAATGTCCTGGAATGCCTTGCTTATAAGGCGAACATCAGCTTAAAGAATTCATACATTTTCTGAACTCCTGCCTTGCCTCATCCACAGAGAAGACTGCATATTTACTCTCCGTGTAGGGTCACCAGTCATGCCCATCTGAGTTATTCTGGGTAACAGGCACTTGTTAAATACAATTACGAATATCCCACACAAACCTCATAACTTTAGAAACTGCCTAGAATCCATCACTGCTACTAAATATTCTTGAATGATGTTCCCTGTTCACTGTTCAGTGATGCTTTTTTTTTTGAAGAAACTGGTAGGCTGAAGCAAGAGGTGACATTGTACAAAGATAAAGCCAACACAAAGGAGACTGAGACAAGAGTCCAAGGCCAGCCTAGGCATTATAAGATGCTGTCTGAAAGCAAATAAACAGCAGCACATATGAGGAGGTCAGGGGCTTACATATAATTCAATATCTTCTGAGACCTTTGCATACTGAAATCATATGTTATCAAGTAGTCTCTGACTCACGTGCCTTCACAGATCACTAAAAAATTATAATTTAGAAAGGAAAACCTATTGTTCATAGATAAACACTAAAACTTCAGTTACATAATTTCATGTATAAGAAAATCAAATGGATGTAGCAATCTATTCACTGGCACTACTGAACTGACTTTATCAGGCATTTCCACAGGTAGTTTTCTTGACTTCCTCAATTGCTTGCTTACCTATATCCTAATTCTTAAACCAGTTCAAACTTTGGGCCCTACTATTTAAAGAAGTCTTGATGTAGAAAGGCTTATCGTCCTACTCTGCTCTAGATTGGATTTGGCACTTTATGATGCCCACTGCAGACTTTTCTTGCTCTTGTGGTGCCTCATAGTGATAAACTATTCATGCATGCCTTTATAAATATAGGACGAAGTACTCTGTGTTCTAAGAGTATAGCACCATTTATAGAACCACCATAATCAAGGCCCTACAACACCTACAAAACTCATGGAATGTAGAGAAGTCAAAACAGTGTCTACCTAGAGCTTTTACCCCTATTAATAGTGTTCATGGTGCTGGAAGGTACTTTGTGTGTTTGCAAAGAAGAAAGGCAAATACCAGTCCAGCCTCCAACCCTTTAATCTATGATGACCTGCCTGCAAGTTGTGCTAATGCAATAATAGCACAAAGTTTGTTAGAGCAACCAACTAATATCTGAATGGACTTAAGTCCCACTACATGATCTGGAACACAACCTTAACACTCCTCAGGTGGCCAAGAACTACCAACACTACATAGATCAGGGACCTAGTTAGACAAAACCAAATACTACTGTTCTGCTAAAGGAACAAAGCAACAAAATGGTTCCTAAAGATATTCTGCTATAGCCATAGACAGTGTCTTACTCAGCCATTATCAGAGAAGCTTTATCCTTTAGCATAGAGACCCACAGCCAGACACTGTAAAGAGACTGACAGAACTTGGCATACTCAGTAGTAAATCTGATGGCACCATCAATTCTCTCCTCACAGGGCTCAGGGAAGTTTGCAGAAGAGAAGGCAGAAAGATTATAAGAGCCAGAAGGGATGGAAGACACAAAAGCAACAAGACCTTTTAAACATAGCAGACCGATGTACATATTCACTCACAGAGACCATGGCAGCATGGACGGGGCCTGCATGAATCTTTTCCACCCAATCCCCAATCCAGAGACTATCTTCAACTGATACCCACTCACAAATGAAAAATTTGTTTTTTTCCAATGACATCTGACTAAGGATACAAACCAAGTTTAAGGGAAGGCCTATTACCAACTGTGGTGATGATGGTGGTGGTGGTAGTAGACCCACAATGCCATCACTGAAATATCTTTGTCTTACACAAAATGTTTAGTCAATGCATCTTTTTAACCACACAGTTCATGTGGCATATATATATATATAGATATATATAGATATATATAGATATAGATATAGATAGATATAGATATATTATAGCTTCTGGTTTTCTGTTTTTATGAAATGTGGGCATGTATATGTCTATATGTGTTTTATTTTTATGTTTTTTCTTTGGCTCTTTCTCTTGTTTGATCTGACCTATTATGACTTGCTTTTTTCTGTTTTATAACATCTTATTTTATTATTATTCTTTAGAGATGTGTGTGCATACTGAGGAGAGACAGAGAGGATGATGACGATGGGAAGGAATATGGAAAGAATCTCAGATGAGTCACAGGGGGTGAGATGATCATTAGAATATATTGTATGAAAAATCTATTTTCAATAAAAATAGAAAGAAAGAATGAGAATAAAATTAAAGAAAATAGAGAGATTCTTCTAAAAATAGCACTGTCCTGTGCAAAAATTCCTTGGGTTGTTAGAGCCTCTACTTCTTAAACTCCATTGTCATTCTGCCAAACTGGTTGGATATAAACAGGTTAAAAAAAAATGTTGAGTGTTAATTTGCCTGCTTCCTTTTTATATAACAAACTTATATTCACCAATAACAGCTAAAGACATATCACGAAACCCTATAGAATCATCGCATCTTTTTACACCAAACTAAATCCATGACTGAAAGGATTCTAAAGTTTCAAATCCACTGATCAAGCTGTTTAACTGATGAGATAAACTCCTCTCAGTCAGATTTAGACTCTTGGAGTCAACTAACCATAAAAGGATATTTAATACAGTAATGAAAGAAACATTGCATGGGCTAGGCCAGTAACTCACAACTCCATGCTCATATAGACATCACTAATCAATCACAAGGAGCTAAACTGTAGGATTTAGATAAAATTCTTAGTCCTTTAGTCCACATCTCTCCACACAGCTACTACAAATCAAGTAGAGTAGGAATCAAGATGAAGCCTATTTGCCATCCTTGATCTAGTGGCTTGTTTCACCTTTCTAATGGCCTACCCTGCTGTAAATAAATTATCATTCTAAGCCAGTGCCTTTCAACATTTTCCTCCACACTACTCTGAAGATGTAGCTATTTCTCCAAAAGTTATGCAGCTACCATTTTATGACCTCAAAGTGCCCTCAGGCTCTGTCTTCCACCTTTCTCTTTCAATCATTCAATTTGCCTAGTTTGCATTTTCCAAACATTCCAGGCTTCACCCAGATCATCTTTGGTAATGCCAATTTTACCACAAAGGAAATCATTTAGGTAACCAAATGACATCCTTAACTTTTCCTTGGGTTTTCCTCTTAAATCTCTCCATGTTTTTAATGAAATATATGTAAGCATTATCTACCATCCAATCTTCATGCAGACTAAAAAACAAAACAAAACATCACAAAAATAAAACTGTTAAAACTGTAATCAAAATATGATTATGAAGAAGTGTAGAGATAAGTGACTACCACAAAAGGACACACTAATGAGTCAACATGGTACCACAGAGAAACCATATTTACCTCATCTTGAGTCTGAGACCCATGCTTCTCACTAGAAATGTAATTGAGCACATGAGCTCAGTTAGAAGTGTGTTTGTGTGTGATGGGGCTATAGAGTGGCTCAGTAGTTAGAAACGCTGACTGCTTGCTCTACCAGAGGAGCTGGGTTCAAATTACAGTACTTGTATAGTTACTGGAAATCACCTGTAACTCCAGTACCAGGGGATCCAATGATCCCTTCTTGCTGGCGTCTGTGTGCAGGAGATACTCATGTAGTGCAAAAATACACATTCAGGCAAAATGTCCATACACAAAATAAAATAAAGCAAATAATTAGAAGTATGTGAATCTGTTTTGTTTGCAGGTGTGTGTGCATTTACACATGGTAACTTCTGGTACAAAGATAAGTACTGTAGAATGACTCATTTAAACCAAATTTTGATTGTATGCAATTTTTCCACTGACAATTTAAAAATTACAGTTTTCAAATGGAATTATTGTGTGTGTGCATGTATGTGCACATTTTGTGTGTGCTTGTGTGTGAAAATTTAAACGAACTGAATGAAGTCTTGCCACTTTGAGTGATATTGCTCCTCCCAAGAGCCGCAGAATAACAAAAACCCTAGTACCAGGCACAAAACATTTTTTTTAATGTTGTTCAGGGGAATCAAAACAGCTCCCCAAACAATAAAGGGTATTGCAGTGATTGCCTCCCAGAATTTGAAGATAAGCCTGTATTGCTGGTAACACAGAACATTTCGGACTCAAAATTTGGCATAATTGACCTGGATCTTACTCAAAATCCTCCTCTCTGAAAATTTCCTTTCACAGAACATCTACGAACTCTACCAGCTGCCAAGCAATCAATAACCCTACCCAACTGTGATGGCTGTGAAGATAGCTGCTACGTGCTGCTATAGGTTATAGGTAACAAGCTGGTATCTAATTGGAATTAAGGCCTTCTACAAAAGAAGGAACTTACGCCTGATACGGCAAAACCTAGCCATGGTCGATGAGTTCATTATCAACCTAGAGGACAACTTCCACTGCTTTCTTAAAAACAGTATAATCCCTAACTTATTCTTAATATGTATCATTCCACCAACACATAAGTGTAGGCCTCACCTCTTTTAGGTGCTTTGACAGGGTTTGTCCAGATGTAGGAGACCCTTACAGAAACTTACACCTGGTTAAAAAAAAAAAAAAAAGCAAAGAACAGCTGACTATGGAATGGTCAGCCCAATGGAAATATCTACAATACAGCTCTTATGCCTAAGGCTCAGAGAACTGGAGAAAATGGGGTGAAAAATAAAAAACAGATCCAAAGGACCATACAGTATACTGCAATACTGAACCTTGCATATATGACAGGTAAACTGCACCAATGAATATTGTTGAGAAGTAGTAAGGCTGTAAGAACCGAGCAATGACAGACCCAGTTGATAAGCCTATATAGATGGGTGAATCATTTGAAGTCCCACTCCTAGATGCAGAGCTACTGGCTATTAAAGACTTCTGAGAAGGGAAAATGTCTTCCCTGAAAGAACTCCCTAATTAGTTTTCAATACAAGGTGGTCAGCTCTAAAAATGAACAATACTAACATTAAAGATATTTATGTTTATTCATATATTTACATATATATATGCAATGATGATGATTAAAGAAAAAGAGGTCATGCATTTGAGATGGTTTGGGGGGGATTGTAGTGATAGGTGGAGGGAGAAAGGAAAGTGGAAAAATGATATAAAACATTACTTTCATATAAAATTACAAAACTAGATAAACCATCAAACATTTTTGTTTATGTGTGTATCAAATAATCATCATCTTTTTTATATATCAGTCAATGAAGAGGCAGATCAGTAGGAAGTATTGGTGCATATCTTTAATACCATCACTTGTGAGGCAGAGGCAGGTGGATCTCTGTGAGTTCAAGGCCAGCTTGGTCTGTAGAGTGAGTTCTGGGTCAGACAGAGCTACAGAGAGCATCTTTGTCTCCAAAACCAGAGAAAGAGAAACAGACAGAGAGACAGAGACAGAAACATAGAGACAGTAAGACAGAGGAGAAAGAAAGAAAGAAAATAAAAGAAAGAAAAAGGAAGGATGAAGGATGGGAGGAAAAAGGAAAAAAAGAACACTATGAGGTCATTACTTCAAGTCTTGATTCACAGACATTCAGTAGTTACAGATAAGAGTTTTAATCTTTATTACTGCTATTTATTATTATTATTAGTGTGTTTTTTTCAGAGTTTCTCTGTGTAGCCTTGGCTGTTCTAGGCTCAACTTTGTAGACCAGGATGTCCTCAAATTCATAGAGATCCTCCTGCCTCTGCCTCACTGAGTGCTGGGATTACAGACATGCTCCCAGCAACAGTTTTAATCTTAAATTCGTAGTTACAAGCTTCTTGGTGTTTCATTTAAAACATTTCCACCTTATATTACTATAGTACTATGTTCCAAATTTTCTGCCTCTAGAACTTTTATTAGACACATTATATGTGTGTTTCTGTTGACAAATTCATCTTTCATCAATAGCTCCTTCCAGGAGTCAAGGCAAACTGCACACTCTATGATCCATAGCCAACGGGTCTCACTTCTATTATGTTAACAAATAATTGTGCTGCATAAGTGAGTCTGATGAATCTCTTTGGCATAACTTCTAGGGAACTTTCAAGCCTAATCTCCATTCAGAAGTACACTAGCTCAAGTGGCCTATAGAGTTTCACTGTTTTTCTTAAGTTCAATGTCTCATCAGCTATGCATGCACTGCATCTGAAAATTCCTTGACAATTATGTACAAAGATGGAAGGCTTCTAAATTTGCTTTCTTCTTTTTATGTTGAACTGTATACTGGCACATAGTATGAGATCTAGATAAAATTCTCAGGAGTTGCCATGCTTCTATATTAATGTTTTGAATTTTTTACAAGTGGTGACTAGTGTGAGTTGCTATGTGACTGGGATTTCTTGGCCTTATCTTACTTTGACAGGAGCTAAAACACCAGGAAGCCAGATGTGCTGAGATGGCCCAGAAGCCAAGGAAATGAGGGACATTCATGTGACCTCCAAAGAGTGGAAACCCAGTAATCTACTGAATGCAGAAGCTAAGAAATGACAGTAAGAAATATAATCCAGGTAAAATGATGTTCATATCAGGAAGAGTCTGTATGATTCACTGAATTTTCAGTGACCTGTTGAGTGAGATAATGAGAACTAGTATATCAAATAGATTTCAGTATGATGTTACTTTAACAATCTTCTTGCATTTTAAGCAATAAAATGTATGCCTGGCAGTTTATGCAGAGTAACTAAGTGTATTGACTAATATAGTGGCAAACAGTGCAAATTATCATATAGTGGCAAAAGTTTCTGAAAACAATGGGACTATATGCTTTGGCCAAGCTTACCAGGAAGTGAGTCCATGGTCTACATTTTTTTCCTCCTTAACATTGCTGTTTAGCATAAGAACCTTTCATTTCCAATGACAAAATCATAATTGGATGTGGCTGAGCTACCTACATATCTCTCACTACCTGGTAAATTTCACTTTTGCTACAAATATTAGTTTCCAATTTTTAATTTCTGCTTAACATAGTTTGTAAATTCCTTTGTCTTTCTTTGTCTATTTAGTAAATCTAAAATCCAAGAGTTTAGTCTAAAACAAACAAAACAAAACAGAAACTTGTGGGAGACTACAATGTATAAGTGGTAATTAGTGCGGTAATTAGTGCATACAGGTCTTCACTAAGCAGGGCGGCTATCTCAAATTTCAGAAATATGCAAATAAAATGGGTATGTAAGCCACAGTCATGAAATTGATGAGAAATGATGAAGAAAAGAATATATGAATATCTTAAAATGTTATTTTCAAACCTTAAAGAAGCATGTTAGCCAAACAAATATTCTTGGGCCATATTTGCATTATCGATCAAAAATTTTCCAATTTCTATCTATGCTTTTAAAATTGAGCTTTCTCATTCGGCCAGTGCAGCAGATTGTTGACTCTTTCATCAGAGAAGGGACCAATGGTCCATGTATATCAAACTAATCAGTTATAGTCCATATAAGACTTCTTCATGGAAGTTGACATCTCTGTAAAAACATGTCTGTAGACCTTCCAACATCACTGCAGCAGAAGAAAAGAAATTTGATGAGAACTAATCAGAAGGTAGCCCAACAGAGTTTTTCTTGTTTCTAGCTGTGCTGTGGTCTGGCTCTGACAAAATTACCCCACAACGTACAATTGAGAATTATGCCTTTGTGGCAGACGCATCTTTATTTTTCTGCCTGCCATGAATATGTCTGAGAAACTGCAAAATAAAAATGCAAAATAACAACTATATTTAGATATACTCCCACACAGGCTCTAAAGCTTAATATTTCACTGAACACCACATGCAAAGACTGAATTAATATCCATAACTCTTCCACATCACTCATGCTTCAAAGGATTGTCATTATAGATTTTGTTGGCCTATATACTTGCAAAATTAGCTAACAATAGTAATCTCTCTTTAATAGAACACCAGTGTGTACTTAATAAGAAAAAAAGCACTAGCTTTATTTCTTTTGACTATATTTACAAAATTTTCATCGATGTTGCAGTAAATGACAGGTATCTACCTAATAAAAATAAATACGTATGATTTAAAAATATTTATAACTCAATGTTATGCATCAAGATATGCACAATATTGAAGTCATTTATAATATAGTCTCTCTCAACACTTCAATCAACCAATTATGGGATGTTGCAATAAGCACCTGTGACCATTAGCTATCTTTTTTGTAGCACATAATATGAACGGTGGTGACTACTTAAAATCTATTGTCATTTTAATATTTTGTGATTTGTATTTGAACATATCCTTGTACTTGATTGTATGTGCATGTGATGTGTATACATGAGTGAGAGGATAGGAATGCACACAAATCTTAACTATTGTCAGACTGTTCAAACTATGAAAGAGTATACATGCAAACGGAGTAGGGTCATAATTGATATTTTCAACTTTAATTTTTCAGGATAGATGGTTCTAGAAAATTAAGTAGTGAGTGACTAATAATGTATTCAATGGAGATTTACTGAAGATCATATATGAAATAATAGAAATATGTAAATAAAACAGTTGCTTCATTTTATAATGTTCTTCATTTTGTTATATAATAAAGAATAGGTTTTAGTGAGAAATATTTTTATCTAGATCAGCAGTTCTTAACCTTCCTAATGCAGCAAGTTCTTAACACAATTCCTCAACCAAAAAAAAATTATTTTTGGTGCACTTCATAACTGTAATTTTGTTATTGTTATGAATTATAATGTAAATATTTTTGTTTTCCTATGGTCTTAGGTGACACCTGTAGAAATAGGGGTTGTGACTCACAGGCTGAGAACCAACCATTAGTCTAGATAGGAGTTTGCATGGTCTGTACTATTGAAAAATAAGTTTTGTTTTATAGTTTTTATATGCATGGCTAGGTAATGTGATAAAGATTTTTAATGTTTGACTGCATAATATGTGAATTTAATAAATCATTTTGTATAAATTGGATATGGGCTGTTGTAAACACAATACTATCGTATTATCTTTACATTACAAATTTTGGTCTATAAAATCAACATTGGAGTAAGTACAAATGAATCATGTACAAAAAAAATGAAATGCATTCTCAGGCTCCATCTCAAGTAAATCTGACAGAGAATTTCTGAAAACTTTGTTTTATTTTGTGTGATAATCTTGTTAAGTTTGGTGAACTATCCGATTTAAGAAAAGGTTGAATATGTATGAAAGCTACTCTAAGAAACTCAAAGTTCCACAGTGAACATCTGAATATTATAACATTATGACCTGTGTGTTCTGTTCTTTCCTGAAAACTATGCCTCCTGTTCTCATCCTTCCTGGGTTTCATGTAAATCTTGTTCTATGGTTTGTGAGTCAATGGCTTTTCCTGTCTACTTTGGCTTGTCTATTGGTGTTGACGTTGTTCAGCTCATGTTTATGAGAAACTTTATGTGTGTAGTTTCTGACATTCCAAAGAGACACACCCTCACGGTAAAGTCCTTGATCTTCTGGTTCTTAAGTCCATGGTAGCTCAGTATCCAACTGGGTATCCTAGTAAGGGGATCAGGGACTATTTCTGTCATGAATTCAATGGCTGGCTCTTCGGCCCTACCCCCTGCCACCGTCCCCATGGAGGAGTAGCCTTGCTAGCCCCCAGAAGAGGACATTGCAGCCAGCCCTGAAGAGACCTGATAAGCTAGGGTCAGATGGGAGGGGAAGAGGTCGTCCCCTATCAATGGACTCAGAAAGGGGCAGGGAGGAGATGATGGAAGGACAGGGAGAGTGGGAGGGAATGAGGGAGGTGGCTATGGCTGGGATACAAACTACATAACATGTGATTAATATAAAAAGAAATTAATTAAAAAACTATTTCCCTAACTCTCTCATTGGCAATCTTCCCTGAGCCTTAGGAGTGGGAGTGTCATGTGGATACATTCACTGAGACTATGATCCACAACTCTGCAAGCCCAACTAGAGAGATGTTGGTTACTACCAAGGTATGCAAGACCAAGTGGCCAGCCCTGAAAAACTTACATACAAGTAGCATTATACACTGAGAAAGTCATATTTAGAATATATCTGTGTATAGATGTACGCATGTAATAACAATTAATGAATAAAAGGCATGAATTTGTAAACAAGGACAGTTATATGGGAGGTTATAGTGGCTAATCTATGAGGCTAATGATATTAGGTAATTTATTAGGAAAAACATTTGTAGGATATACATTAGTAAAGTTCCACACACACACACATATATATATATATATATATTTAAAATGGTGTTTAATAAACATAGGCAATGATATAATGCTGGTTCATCTTTGAGATAAAAGCAAGGTGATGAGACAGAGAGTGGACTTCATTTCATAGAAAGAGAATCGTGCATGATTAACTTCACTGTGTGTAGGTACAGATTATATTTGTGCTTGATGAGATTTTTTAAAGCTAATTTCTTTATTGCTGTTTATGCCTGTAAAGTTTCAATATAGGCTATTTTTAAAAGCCTAATCCCAACACAACATAAACACTTATAATATCATGGTAATGAGACTCCGAGCCCCCAGTGAGATACTCATCTAGAATTATTGTTCACGTGACAGGCAGGAGCAGGACTGAGGAAAGGAAAACTTTCACCAGCAACTTGTTCATGCCCAAGAAAGGCTTCTCGCGCCCCTTCAGATGAACAGATCCTAGAACTGAAGCAACCTATGTGACCTCTATCTGTCTGATGATTCTCACAGAGTAACGTAGGAGAAAGACAGGCTTACTCAAAAACTCCCAGCTTTTAGGCTGTGTCTTTTCAAGATAGAACATCACTACTCCTGGAGAGAAGGCTTAATTGTTAGAAAAGAAAAAAGAGAGAGAAGCAGCAAGTCTGTCTAATGTGGTTATAAGGCTCATATTCTCACTGAGAACACAAGTACTCTCATGATATGAATTACTGTCTTCATCATTACAGAGGACTACTATACTTTTTTCTGGATTTAGAGGATTTTGTAAATGAGTAAGTCCATGGTTGGTCTTGTTCTGCTCATTTTTGTCATGAAGAAAAAATTGGATTTTCAACCTCTGTTTCAGATTCTCATTTGATTCATATTCAAAGAACAGAGCTATTAGAAGGAACAGTTGGCTTTTGGATACTCCTTACTCGGCTCCTTCCTTTCTTCCCAATAAATTTATCACAGTTATATGCTGTTTCAAAAGAAAATTTTATCTGAAGATGAAATCTCCCTGAAAATTCTGTAAGGGCATTTACCCATGCATTGCCCTGCCTTGCTGAATATCTTATAATTCTCATTAAGTGCTTCACTGCAGGACTTTTCTCAGTAAATCTTTTCACTAAGCAAGTGTTTATTAAAAGACACTACTGTAACAGACAGTGGCTTTTTGGTTTTGTTATGTTTTGTTCCTTTTTTTTGGATATGAAACATATTATTAAACAGATGAAACAAAACCTTCTCTTCTTGGAATTTACATTTATCGGAGAGAAATTACCTTCAATTTCTTAGGTTGTATATCTTTATACCAAGCTTATTTTTCTATTAGAAAAGTTTTCAAACAGAAAATCTCTGCCATACATTCATTTTATATTTGGAGACTACTCGTGCTTTTTGACCTTAGTTCATCTTTAACACTTAGAGATCCTTATTACACTGCCATCTAACTTGACATCTTTGTTTCCTTGCTCCTTTCTAGTGAAAGCTAAAATTCATTATAATAATAAGTTCTCAAGAAGTAGAGAGATGTACAAGTGTGAGTAGCCCACAGAATCAAATGAATAACTTCTAGTTAACACAATGTATTGCTATAAAAATTCTTTGCTGTCCAATTGCACTGAATTCTAAAATATTTCTTCAAGTAATATGGATTTATGAAGGCATAGATTCTGTCATGCTCATTATCTTCTTTGTCATGCTATGGCCCAATTTTAAAAGTCCACCTTTCTCAATTTCTCATTGGCATATCAATTTTTGTTTTACAGTGTATGGTGAAAATGGCATATTTCAAGTGATCAGTTTAGCTGAGATCATTTTGTATGTTTCCTAAACTAGAAACAAAAACTTCATCCATATCTGTTTACTGAACCATTTTTTATAGAGAAGAAACTAAACAATGTAGCTCACTGAGTCCTGCATGTAAGTCTGTGACTAAAGTAGAGATGGAACTTGTCTGAATGAGTATGTAATAACCATGTGTCTTTATCTATGCCTGCCTACAGCATATCTATTTACTAATTATTAAAGTAAATGCTTTTAAGGAAATATGCAAGCTACTAAAGCAAATAACATGTGATGTGTGGCAGGAAATTAATTGTGATAAGATAATCAGCCATTCTCTCAGAGGAAAAAATATATGCACAGAAGAAAAAACAAGGAGCTAGACATGAGACAAATTGTTGGTTTGTTTCAATTTTGCAAAAACTTGTAAATATAAGTTTTGATTAAAAAAACAAACAAAAACTCCTATTGGGTATTTATATAAAAACCATGTTGCCTTCAGAAAAAAATTTATGAAACTGTTTTCCTTAAAAACTGCCAATGTATTTGATGCCGTTTGTAATTTTGAGGTAAAATAAGGAAGAAAAATACTAAGTTCTAAATACAAATGATTACAAATATCATGCTTAAAGTGCACTATAGGAAGAGACATTTTATAAATATTTATTTATCAAGAACATATTGTTATCACTGTAAGTGCAATTTCTCTCTACCAAAATCAGACATTGTCAATTACCTTAGTATATACACATTATTCTCTTCCACCACACATTCAGACAAGCCTAGGTCTTTCTGCCAAGATATGAAAAGAGCAGTGTTGTGCTGTGAGATAGTCTCTCTCTCTCTCTCTCTCTCTCTCTCTCTCTCTCTCTCACACACACACACACACACACACACACACACACACACACACATATTACCAGGAGGAGGGGCTCAGCCATCCTTGGGGTCTTTTCCTTGTTAGTGGTTGATTTATGAGCACACTTAAAATATCATGGTAGGCTAAACATAAGAATGTGGCTGTGAAACTTCTTAAAAGTTCTCTTTAGCAAAGATAGAGAAAGTCTACCATAATAAGAGATGCCTACATCTATCTGAACAACCATCTGTCCCTGAACCAAAAGAAGTACAGAAATGTTGGCATTTAATAGGCATCACTACCTATTAAACTTCTTGTATGAAATGAAAAGTTTTTTAAATGCTCAACAAACTTTAATATTGAGTTAGATTAAAGCATCTTAACTCATACCTCAGGTTCAAATAGCCACTAATTCTCAGAAGTTTTAATTCAAAGAAATAGTCTAATATGGCCCTTCCTGTTTCTATTATATTGGTTAATGAATTCATAGTTGCTTAATATTGATCACAGGAAAAAAACGTAGCTATTGATCCTTTTCCACCAATCCTTGATTTAAAAGTAAATTAAAAAAAAAACATTTTCATGCTGTACTTCCATTCATAATCCTTTACATGTTCATCACTTCCTAAAGAATAAATTTCAAATTCTCCCCATTGCTCTGAGGCCTTTCATTATTTCACCAAAAACTTTCTTCACCTTTCTTCTATATCCTGTGTCTCACAAACTGCTTATTTCAATAATATCCAAATATGATGACTCTATATTCTATATTGCTAGTGATACACTGAAATTGACAACCTTTACATTCCAAAGCAAGTTATATGAAATGTCTTGATAGTCAATATATGTATATATACTATATATTTTAGGTGTTCAGTAATCAAAAATAAACAAATTTAAAATGGTAGCATTCAAGCAGTTGTGCAAACTTATATGCATATTATGATTTTTCATCTTTTAAACTGATGGTAAAATTCATGTTCAAACATTATATAAATTTATTGACAATACAAATGTAATGTGTGGTAGAGCTGAAATCCAAATCCCAATGAATATGACACTAAAACAGTACTTATTGTGGTAAGATATATATTTTTTGAAATGGATTGAGAAGTTTAAAATATTGAAAACTATTGAAAAAATTAAGTGCTAAACATTATGGTATCTCCTATCTGCTGTGAATGGAAGAAGATTTTTTATCATCCCTTTTTAAAAATTTTATTATTTATTACAGTTTATACACTTTGCATCCGGTCTATAGTCCCTGCCTCATCTCCTTCCAGTCCCACGCACCCTCCAACTTCTCCCGCTTTGCCCCTCCCCTAGTCCACGGATAGTCCACCTCCTCCCCTTCTATCTGACCCTAGCCTATCAGGTCTCATTAGGACTGGCTGCATCATTTTCCTCTTCCTCTGGGGCCTGCAGAAACTGAAACTCAAACCAAGGACTATATATGGAGAGGACCTAGATCCCCTGCTCAGATGATGCCCATAGGCTGCTCAGTTTCCAAGTGGGTTTCCTAGTAAGGGGAGCAGGCACTGTCTCTGACATGAACTCAGCGGCTGGCTCCTTGAAAGAAGGATTTTTAAGTGGACAATGTGAATGTATGTGTATGGCTTCGAGTCTGCAGAATCACTTTGTTAAGTCAATGTTGGGCATCAACACAGCCCTTCAGCTGCATCCCAGATTTGCATCTCAGATTTCCGGGATAAGTCTGAGCCTTTTTTCCCCCTGCTCCTAGATGCTTTTCTTTAGCTCTCCATTCTTATTTCAAACCAGATGATACACATCAAGATCAAAGAGGGTGAAAACTACTGTTGTATTCAAAACAGGATCCACAGAAAACTGGGGGCATCTTCAGAACAAGAAACTGTATTTGTAAAACTCCTTAGATGAACATTAATGTTTGTTAAACACTGGTTTAGAGATATGAAAGCTATCCCAGTTACTAGTCACTTTCAGTATGTAACTCTTTTCCTTTTCAATCAGTGAAATATCATATACTAATTTAAAGGATGTTTCTTGATTAAACATTTTTCACATGCATAATATGCTAGTTATTCAAAATTCCATCATGGATAGGAGCAGGGGTCTTAATACACCAAGCTTATCAGAAGAATCATTTGTAGATGATAGCTGCAAAAGAAGGGAGATTCATTCTCACTAGGGATGAAGCCACTAGCAGGTTGTTTACACACACACTCCTGTACATATGGACAGCATTATTTAGACATAGGGTTATTCATAACAAAAAATGGAGAACATGAAGTTGGAAAAGACTAGGAGGAAAGTACTAGGGAGCATTGGAAAGAGGTGGTGGTGGGTCAATATGAGCAATATTGTATGAATGCATAGTTAAAAATAGTTTTAAAAGTTAGAGAGACCACTTATGTTGACATCGAGCCTCTATATGCACATATATGTTTATGCACATACGTACATATAATATATATTTTTAAAATAAAACAAAGATATGTTATGTGAAGAACGTTTACTTTCCATAAAAAAAATAAGCTGTCAAAAATCACTGGAGGATATCACAGTGCACTGACAAATTTTATTTCCTAAATAACCTTTAATGCATCACTATTTTGAAAATAAGCCTGTTACTAGGGAGATGACTCAGTCATAAAGTGCCTAGGGCACAAGCATAAAGACCTGGATTTTTCATTCCATAGCCACATAATTACTGTAACCAGAACTATATGTCTATACTGCCGGAACTGGCTATCGGGGACCAGCAAATCCCAAAGACCTGGCAGCCTACTCCAAACAAACAAGCCACAACTTTTGTGAGAGAGGGTCTCTCAAAAACTAAAGTGGGAGCAATTAAAGGAAACGCTGAATATAACTTCTGACTTCCACACATATACAAGGTCATCCTCCTGCACCAATTCAAGTATGTGAATGAACACACACACACACACACTCTCACAGAAACACACACATGAAAGATATCTGAATGTACCAACAGAAGGTTTTGTTGTTGTCGTTGTTGTTTTGTTTTGTTTTGTTTTAATAATAGGAAAAAATCAAACTTCCTTTACTTTTATTTGATTCAAAGAAATAAAGTTACCTAAAAGAATTTCACCATAAAAATTTGTTCCTTTTAATACCTTTGTTGCCAGTGTATTTTCAAAGTAGAATAGAATCATATTGAAGTACTATTTTCTTTTAATATCACAACCACATTCTTAGTCCTGGACTAACATGCTACTGTGATGAGAACATGCTCAGTTACAAAGGAAGGGCTTGTAAATATTCCTTTTGCTCATATCTTCCTGAGATGACATACTGGCAATGATGTAGTTTCACATTTTTTGAAATTTTGACTGTATGCAAGCTCAAATGGGACTAGGTATTTCCTGGGACTAAGTTTAAAAAATGCAAGAAACTCTAGTGTATTTAACTATTTAACTGTGTAATTTAAACACCCTGCAATTTTCATCTTTTGTTCACTTTAGAGATAAGTATAAAAATAGAAAATGACATAACTTTGTTCAAATCATGAAAATCTTGCTAAGGAAGAATATTATTGAATTGAATCAGGCCTTTCAAGTAATCAAACTAAGTAAATTCCTAGACTACTCCATGAGAATAAGATTGCTTTCCTATTTACACTGATATGCTATTCAATAAGGGAATTTTCTAATCAAAGCATAAATTTGGAAACAAACAAAAAATGTATTTTAGCAGGTACTCTGAGCATTTTTAATTCTGTTAGGGCCAAAACAATGATGAACACAGATAATAGTAATAATCCCTTTCCCTAAAGAGTCCTAGAAATCCTAATTTACTGACTAGTAACTACTTTCAATAAGTAGAAATACAGTAATTTAATAATCTTGCCATAGCAGTTTTCACTAAAGAAAATTAACTAATTCATTATTGCTTATAATTTGCTGAGGCATGGCTGCCATATTTGTAAAATCAGCAGGTTCTGAGAAAAATACAAGTTTTTAAATGAATGTTCAGTTCCCCTAAACACACAAATGATACAATTCCTTAGCTCCCTCTAGTGCCAATTTCTAATATAAACTTAATTGCAATAACCATGTCCACAACGTAATTTTGGAAACAATTATAATTTTACTTGGCAAAAATTAACAAATGTTCAAATGTTTAGCAGAAGGGGTCTGGAATGAGAATAGACAGCAATCCAGCTGACGACAGTGGCATAGGTAAATTTGTGACTGGAGTTAAACTGACATCATTTCTTTGCAAATTTCATTTCAGAAGCTTCAAACAAAGCAAAGCAATGTATCAGCAAAAGGATGTTCCAAATAAATTAAGGTCCAATATTATCTTCATATGTTCCAACTGAACTATAAATTTTACTGTATTTGTAATTTATACCAGTCTTTATTTAAATAAATGCATATGTAAGAAGAAAAGATTATGCAAATATATAGCTAATAAAGTTTAATTTTCAATTATATATTAACGCAGAACACACAGAAAATTTGGATCTCTTAAAAATCCTCATAATTCATTTGTTTTCTGTTTCAAAATGATTTCTTCTTGATATGGCATATAATTAAAGAGAATTCTTGAACGAAAGTTGGAATGTATTAGGAGGGTTAACATAGGTTTAAGGAGATGTAACAGGAAGGGAAAAGCTATGGTGCATACTCTAGAGTGGTCAGGAACTCTTTGAAGGGATCACTTGATTACTTCTTTATCAATTAAGATAAAATAGATGACTTTCATTACAGAAATTGTACTTTTAGTATATTGTTTTAAAAAGGGACAGCAGTTTGAAGGAAAAAATAAATTTCAATCAATGAAAACTACAATAAAAATGAGTCTTTAGTAAAGTAGTTTTGCACAAGTACATGTTTTTACATTATTGAAGACTTTGTAATAAAATACAGTGACTAAGTGTGTTATGAGTATGAACTTTGGAATCAAACTGTATGTATTTGATTAGCAGAACTTCTTTTAGTTTATAACATGCAGATATTATTTCCAAATAGTGAAATTGTTTAGGATCATCAAAGAACCTTCTTCTGTGTAGAAATATACAACCAAAACAATTTAATCATCCTTGTCATCACGGGAAAGATAAGCTTGGGCTGTGAGAGGATGGGGCAGGAAGTGGCGATTGCTACCAAACCCCAGGAGCCACGTGGGAAATGGAGAGAACTGACCCATGCATTTTTTTCTCTGAACTCCAGGTGCATGCATGTTACAAATATGCTGAAATGTATGCATGTGCACATGCACACACACACAAACACACAAACACACAGAGACATAATCACACACAAACATACACAGAAGTGTAATAAATGAATTTATTTATTGTAAATAAATCTTACAATAATCTGTATCTGATACAGACTGCATCCGATAAAGAAAGGACAAGACTTTTGAATAGAAAAATTGTTCCTAATCTGAGTCTATACATGTATAAAAATTATGTGCTATCATTCCTCCCACTTGAGTGCAGATATGGGATAGGCAGAAGGTTAAACCATCTGAGATATGGTGTGAGTTTAAAACCTCAGTGAACAGCATCTTAGAAACAGTTCAGTATGCCTATGCTCTAGAGCTGTGGTCTTTCCAACACTTCTAAGTCTCAATAGATAAGAGTCAATTAATTAATACAACTTAATTGTATAACAACTAATTTAGAGACTTGTATCTTTTCCACCTCCCTAATGAAAGAAGCACATCTAAGTCCATTGACTGTTGAAGTCTTAGTTCTGAGGTCTTACTGGTAGAAAACTGCACATAGCTTATTATTTTTAGTGATGTAGGCAGGTTCCTGTTTATTTATGGCTTTCGCTTTTGACAAGTTGTTTTTCCCACTGTACTAAACACTCCATGTTTTATTAATTATTTAAACATTCCTCTTACAATATTTTTTAATGATCTACTTTCTCTTTTCACAATTCCTCCTAAGTTCTCCCCACGTTCCTATTTACCCTATTGAACTTCTTTCTCTGTCCAAATAAACCACTCAAACAAAAAAGTCAAAAGTCAAAATATACAAACTTAAAAGATATTAAGATATTAAGAAATGAGAAAAAGAAATTAGTAAGACAAAAAATGCTGATGGGTTATCTTTTTTGAGTCATGCCAAAGAGATTGCTCAGACACCCAACAGCCACCAAACATCACAAGCTATTGGTTACTTTCCATACCCTGATCGTAAAGCCTTTTTACTAAAGACACAATTTATTTATGCCATCAAACATGGAAAAAGTGTGCTGGCCCCAACTGGAAGAGTCATCCCAGCTGGCTAGCATGGTGATAATAGCTACTTTGGATGCTACAGAAGAATTGTAATTATCAATACTCCATTTAAAACAAACTTTATGTATATATGTTTATATATAATATATATTTTCTGCATCAAGATGAATTTTCTTTCATGTTTCTACTTTTCTATCAATATTTCTATTATTGGAGGAGACATCCGAATTGCTGGCAAATTGGGATTGTAGATTTAAGAATCTTTTGAGCAAGTCCATGTTCAATATTTTCTTCCTATCACTGCTCAAGCTTGTATCACAAGAATTTAATACAATGAAAATACCACTAAGCTCAGTGGTAAAGTAGTTCCTTAGCATGTTGATGGCCTTTGGCTCAGTCTTCAGATCTATAAAATGTGGTGTGTGTGTGCGTGAGTGTGTGTGTGTATGTGTGTGTGTGTGTGTGTGTGTCAGTCTGTGTGTTTATATCTGTGTGTCTGTGTGTGCCTGTTTGTCTGTATCTATGTGTCTGTGTGTCTCTGTGTGTGTCTGTCTGTGCCCATGTGTGACTGTGTGTGATTGTGTGTGTATCTGTCTTTCTGTTTGTCTGGGTGTGTGTAGTATTATTGTGTTATGGATTGGATCAAAGTATAAAAAGTTTTGCTGCACTTTTCTCAGCTTTATTTCTTACTACATCACCAATTCATTCAGTATGCTTGTGAAATTTTATGAGGTACAGGTGAGTACCTGTACATTCGATTTAAATATATACAAACATTAGAAAGAGCAGAGATAGGTGAGAACATGGATGTGAACTATGAATTTAATGTTCTGGCTGTGCTCACAAAATGTAATTTTAACCCTTGTGACCAAGGCCAGTCAGACCCTGTCTCAAGAGATTTTTTTTAAAGTTATATTTCTAAACACACGTAAAGAAGTAGTGTGGCCACCATTCTGTTTCTAAGTCAGTACCATGCAACTATTGCTCTGTAGTACAGCTTAAGATCAGGGATGGAGATACCTCCAGACAATCTATTGATGTACAGGATTATTTTATCTATTTTGTTTTTGTTTGTTTGTTTTTTCATATGAAATTGAGTTCTTTCAAGTTCTGTAAAGAATTGTGTTGGTATTTTGATGGGAATTGAAATGGTACTGTAGATTGCTTTTTTTTGTTGTTGTTGTTAATCCAATCCATGAGCATGGGAGATCTTTCCATCTTCTTATATCATCTTCAATTTCTTTCTTTCGAGACTTGATTTTTTTACTTCAACCAAGGACCATGCATGGAGATAACCTAGGACCCCTACACAGATGTAGCCCATGGCAGCTTATCTCTGACAAGTACTCAATGGCTGGCCACAGCAGAAGACAATGTGGCCAGTCCTGATGAGACCTGATAGGCTAGGGTCAGAAGGAAGGGGAGGAGGACCTTCCCTATCAGTGGACTTGGGGAGGTGCACGGGAGAAGAAGAGAGAGGGTGAGATTGGGAGGGGAAGAGGGGCTACAGCTGGAAAACAGTGTATAAATTATAATAAGTAATAATTAAATGAATAAGAAAGAGGAAAGAATAACTGGACTCAGGAAGGGCAGGACGGTGAAAATCCAGCATGAAGGGCTCATTTGAGCCATGTGATCATTCAATAATGGGAAGCTAAAAAAGAGAAAAAGAAGTAGCATGGCTAGTAGCAGAAGAAAAACAGTAATGTCCATGCCACTAGAAACGTTTACAAAATGCTATGAACTCTTTTTTTCTCCTTCAGGCTGGCCACAAATATGTTATTGGGCAGCTGACTTGGTAACAGTCCTTCTTTTGCAAATTGAGGAAACACGTGATTCAGCAAAACTCTCCTGGAAACAGAATAAATAACTCATTCATGCTTTGTTCTCCAAATAGAGTTTAAACTGCTGGAATCAAGCAAACCTCCTGCCTCAGCCTCCCAAGCAGCCAGGAATATAGTTGCATACTGATATATTTAGTTAACATTGGCAAATTTGAATTTCCAAGTTTGAAATCTATAAAAGTCAAATTTTAAATGAAGATCCAAGTAAGAATGTTTAAAATTAAAACATTAGCTAACCAGTAAATCAAAATATCTCCATCACATATCATCTGTTCATCTCCATCACATTTCATCTATTAGGAAATAGGTCTTTTCTAAAAAGTTTTCCCCAAAACAACAACAACAAAAATACAGTAAATAAGATTCACTCTGAGTTTATTATGCTGTGTAAATCAATTATAGCACAAAAGCAAGATCAGAAATGAACAGCTCTCTACAATGCTTTCTGCATAGCAGTCCAGGTACTAGAACAATGATCTTATTAGCAACTAATTGCATCACAAGTTTTCCAATGGCTAAACTAATGGATTGATAAATATTGAAGCTTTTCTATTTCATAAATAAATTATACCCATAATTTTTTAAATGTGTACTATTTTCCATATAGTAGCAACACCTGCTGCTAAGTACAAAAATGATTAGCTACAAAGCAACCTACTATAGATTATCAAAATGCATTTGCCCAAAGAAGAACTAATGGGAATTATGCAGATTGCATTTTCTTCCCTGCTGAAGGCAACCAAGCTTCACGTCAATAGCAAAATGAAAATATAACTCAAATATGAAACAACATAAACACGGAGACATAACCAAAGCTATTTCTGATTGTCTTTAGACGTGTTTCTTTTTTATGTAATTATTTGACAACAAAGAACTGGAATAAAGGGTTGTAGCGTTTGTTGAGTACCTGAATAGCACTGAGTATTAATCAACTAAGAATATTATTCATATACTTCATACTGAAACACGTATCCAGAATTATAATGTAGATCATGCATGCTAACAGAAACCAATTTTGTATAATATCTTATCACAATTGGATTTATTCTTAACTCTCTTTAAAGCACAATTCTGCTGCTGGCATAGAATTGGGAAGAGTAAGAAAGTAATATGCTTTGGTAATCAACTCTTGGAAGTAAAATGAATTACCTAAATTATATTTCTGTAGTACTAAATGCTATGTAAAAAATCTACCTTGAAGTTATTTCTGTAAAATGTATGCGATTGAAAAAATCATGGTAAACTAGCTTCTCTGTAGCCATATGGACAAAGCTAAAACTTCCTACAGATACCTCTATCCAGATAAATTGTGTAGATCAGATGGACGATACCTTTTTCTAGGTGAGCATCACTAGACCACAGGTATTAAAATATCTTTTTGCTGTTTGAATTACTGGCAACAATAACAACAACAACAACAAAAGAAGGAAAGAAATAAAAATGTGTGTGAAAGTGAAGCCTTTCAGCATGCACAACCTAGATAGGTGTTTCTGTTGTTGAAGCTTTAAAATATATTTGCAGATTTTAAAACTACCACCTAATTACATTGCTAAGTAAAAAGAAATCAAAAGCTAGACACTGCATGAATCATAAAGTACTGTTACAAACTTTAGAAACTCTTGTCTGGAAAATTTTTCCTTAAGCAACAGCAAGGATAAACAGATGGGCCACACCACATTATAAAATGTCTGTAGTTCAGATTCCATTGGAAAGACTGGCAAAACCAAATATGGAAAGGTGATAAAGCTTGATTTCAGTGACTTACATATCATTTGCACAATGGAAAGAAAATTTTAATTGCTCTCTATCAATAAAAAGTTGTAAGATTAAAAGAGTTTGCAGTGCCAATCATTCTTCACTGTGCCAAACAATCAGAAAAAGTGGATAGAGAGAAAGTCCTGCCCTTTGAATGGAAACACAGAGGAGACAATGAGAGCCAAGCACTTCCTTCTGACAGGACAGACAGTTATGCTCATTGCCAATGAATGTTTATCACAGTGTGCTTCTCGGGACGACACAGAATAGTTTTATTTGTTTTTATACTGATACTCTCTACATTTGCTAAAGGAATTTTATTGATTAATCTCACCTACAAAGGAGTTTGGAAAATGAGGCATAACCAGTTTTAAGCCACCAATCCTGAAATTTATAGTTGATTGCTCAGATTCAAAGTCCAGCTGAATCTCACCAAAGAGTAAAGTAATTCATTTGATTTTGGAGCAGCCACTTCCACAGTAATAGGAAGTTTTACACTCATTGTGTGGTGCAACTTAGATCATTTAAATTCATTTTTAATAATAAAGGCTGACTTTTAACTAGTTTCTGCAAACCAACCAGAGTGAATAGCAATGGCTGCATTAGTTTATCAGACATTCAATTTAAAATCTAAGTAAAAAATATTCTCTGATTAAAGGCGAATCTCCTAGGACAAATCGTCCAGATGGCCCTCGTGCCAAATCGACAAATACTGAACCGCTTACTGGAATGAGTCAACTGCAGCACTGATTAATTGATTCAGTCACATATTCAAAACTTTTGCTTCTGATCCCATTAAAAGTAGCACTAATGAGTGGTGGCTGTGACCTTCCAGTGAGAAGCCACAAGTTCCACAACCTCTCAATATTTACCACCCAAATTTAATCTTTTTAATGGACACCTTAAAAGGGATCAGATAGAAAATACTAAGAGCTGTTCAAATACTAAAACACTTAGGAAGGCTTTTGATTAATGTTGCATGATTAATCAATTGATTAATATAGTTTTCAATACAGATGTTAGGACGCTGTCTACTCTAATCAAGCACTCTGAAAATAGTGAAGATAAATGTCATACTTTTGTGTCTGTAGGAAAAAAATCTTTAAAGGTTGTTAATTATGACATAAGCCTTATTTACCACATGCAAATTTTATCTAATGTTGACATTTTTATACATAGAAACCATTAATGAGATAAGTGGGATCCTTTTGGTAAAGCCATATTTTAATCACTTTAAAGGTAATTTATTTAGCCAACTTACAAACCTTTTTCTTAATGAGAAATTATTCCAGAATAATGCTCCAAAACTGCATTAAAGGCCTAAAGTTTTTATTATTATATTCTAAGACAGTTTGTAATTTGTGATGATGCTTGCCACCATACTAAAACTGAAATCTTTATTCCAGTCAAAAATAATCACCCTGTAATTACCGTGACAAACTGCCCAAGCTGTATCATCGTGGCCATTTCAACTAATGATATTGTATTAGAATGCCTAGCAATAGACTTCAAATGGAAAATATAATTATGTGCATTAGTTTGTCTAAGCATTTATAAGATCACATATCCATCAGTTTTCAGGACTCATAAAGAAAACCATACATCACTGTCACTCTGAGTTTCATTCCTGAAAGCACAGGCCCTTATACACTGGGTCTAAGATGTGTATCTTATATTCCACTTGTTTTGTAGGTTACTGAAGTCTGCGTGTGTTAAAGCATAATCTAGTTTATCCACACCTCTAAGACTGTGGGTGTCTGACTTGGCCCTAGAGCTCCCAGAATGGCTTTTGGGCAATGTTTCAAATTAAAGGTTTCATGGTATTGGCTCAACTGCCGACCCCGTAAAATTAAAGAAAAAAAAAAAAGACTGTTAGGAAAACCATTCGAAAAGGAAGTTATCAACTGGGAAAACTGTGCTTTGAAAAACATTTTGCAATAAATGTAAAGGTATTTTTGATGAATGACTGTATTCCATGAAAATATTGGCTATTAGCTAACAGGACTGGAAATAAAGCCCTGGCTTCACATGGTGGTTTATATAGTTTTGGCAAAGTTACTCAAGTTCCTTCACTCCCAGTGTTTTCAGCTGCCAAACTAAAACATCAATAAATATCAGGATGCACTCAAGCTTTTACTCACTGTATCAGGGCACACCAAACTTCAGTTTAGAGAATGCTTGCTGAAGTAGTTCAAATGGAAAAATGGAACTTTTTTTTTTTAGCAAATTAAATCTATTTTTAGATAACCAAAGATGGTTGTTTTAATTGGCTGCAGAAAATTTATCAACAAGCATATGAAACACCTTTTCTATCAGAAATAATAAATAAAACATTATCTTCCCATGATTCACCTAGAATGCTTTGATATCTTATGCAGCAATCTCATTGTCTGTACAAAATGATAATGTGTGTGAGATTTCCTTCTGAGATATGTCAAGTCATGAGATGCTCAAATCACACTCAGATTTATTACACTATCTTTACATTAGCCTTCTAATAGATCTGAGATCAGAAAATTCACTTCTGTAAGTTATAAACTCAATGAAAGTAAGCTTCTCTAGAAAAGAATTACTGATATTTGGAAACAGATAATTCCTTGTATGGGCCACTGTGTGCTTTGCAGAAATTTCTGTTATCACTTTTAATGTGAATTTACTAGATGTTAGTTATACCTCATCACCAGTATGATGATAAAAACCTTAATAATGTCACATGTCCCCAGAAATGTAAGTCTGATTACGTTTACTATCTTAAATTATAAAGACTAATAAAAAGTACTATATTGACTAAAACAATGGATAATTCTCTAATGCCATAAATATATGGATTTTGAAGTAATTCCACAGTCAATGATAGATTTAACCATTTTATAGTAAATGATGTGAAATAGTCGAATAACATTGTTTCCTAGCATGAGTTTTTCTGTTGCTGGATCTAGGTATTGCTTTCACATGTAAAAGATGACTTATTACAATTTAAATATGACTGTGAGGAAAAGGTCAAAGTCAAAGAAGCATGGAAAAGCTTTAATAAAGTAGAATTTTTTCCATTCATGGAAAGTCCAGATTTTTGGTTCGCTTTTTGTTTGGAGGTATGTCTTAATATCTAAGTGATCACTCAACTCAACTCGTTAAGGTCCTTGTGACCTTATTCATGTTTATGACAAAGAGCATCAGCTGTCATGCACAATAATGTGTATCTATGTGTGTTACATACATTAAATCAAATCAATAGATTAACTTTAGAAAGTAGGAGCCATTACTGTATTATAGATCAGAAAATTGAGGCTTAAAAGTGTCAGCACTGAAATTAAGTAATGGAATTAATGTTCAAGTCCTGATTTATGTGTGTGTGTGTGTGTGTGTGTGTTTTCACATATGGATGGGTACAAGTGCATGCATGTGCACATGTGTGTGGAAGTCAGAGGACCATATCAGGTGTTATCCTCAATCACAGCTCCATCTCTTTTTTTCTTTCTTTCTTTTTTTCTTTCTTTCTTTTTTTTTAAAAGAGCCTCTCTCAGATTTGTGCAGAAGGCACTTTTTCTTCTGAATCTTTCTGCCAGCCTCCAAGTGTGCCTCCTCCAATTCAGTACTCGTTAATATTTGTCATTTTTACAGCTAGGGCAGTATTATTAATATCTGCCCTTATTTCCAAAAATATAAATTGTACCTATTAAGTATTTAGAAATATTGGGCATTTTGGTTCATGTCAGCTGCCTTCATACCAAAGGCCAATAATTGACTTTATTAACTAAGTTTTCATATCATGAATTACTTTGATGCCTAACAATAATGTAAACATAGAAAGAATTCATTTTATTTTTCTTTCTGAGGCCATGAGTCCTATCAATTGATGGTTATACACATAGCACAAAACTCAGAAATACTGTAGCACTAAACTAATTTTTAAATTTCTAAATTCCACAACTAAAGTTGATATCTCTCTGAGGCATTTGCTGTGAGCTATTTTTTTTAATCTCAAGCACTAACAGGTTTACAGGATATATAGAACATGACAGTTGTCCTAAAACCCTCATGTCAAAAGATTAGGTCTTCTGCAGTGGATGAATATTCCTTTTCCTAGTAGGAAATGTGACTAGTTCTTTGACAATCTTACGCTATGCTAACATTAGCTAACACTTAGCAATATTCAGTCTATGCTGTGTTATTTCCTTGTTTTGGCACTGTATACATTTGTCTACGCTTTCAACTCAAAAGTTGAGCAATATTGCTTGCTGTATTTTGGTGCCAACATAGATTTAAGCCATGCAAACAAGACTGTGTATTTGAACTGACAGAGAGTAAATGATTTGCATCTGGCATAACTGATGGTGGTGTCAAAACCTTGGAAGATAATTCATTGGTAAACATATTCCTTTGGATGCCTAGCCACACATGCCCAATTTCCCATCAAGGGATGGAGCCAGATCATTGCCAGAACAATGCAAAATGTTTTATACAGATAATTCAAAAGATTATTCTGTTCTGACAAAACACAAGGGTAGAAATGTGGGAGAGTTTTCCACATTTATGAGACAAGATAATTTTTCAATCTTTATTGCAGAAATTAAATTTCATGCAAAAATGACTTTGTGACAACTATGGAGTTGATGAACTAGTAAGAATAATCACAAACAGCAAACCAAAAATTGTATACTCTGTAATGGCAAATGAAATTTGTGAAATATATACATATATACATTCCCTCATGTACATGAACACATACATTTGAATCAGGCCTAAGCCAAAGTGATAGCAAAGGACTCTAATTTCCAAGCTTTAACTAATGTATGTGAGGTACCCAGATGCCTAGAAAGGTATCTTTGTAAATACATACCATACCCAATTTATGATAACTTTCCAATTTTAGTGTTAGTTTTGTTCCAGTAGCCGTTTGAGATAAGGAAATACAGTGGAATGAACATATTTTATTTTCATTTCAACTCAACAAATTCATCCATTTATTCAAGGTGACATATGCAAATCATATTGTAGTCAAATGATCTTAGAGCTCAATTGAATTAAAAACTCTTTTGAAGAATGACTAAATGTCACATTCAGGGAATCAGCTTCAAAACAATGCAAGTTAAATATATAACTCAACATGAAACCTGTATACACAAAAATTGAATCAGTCCTTCACAGCACATCAAAGAGAGCCTTGTCTATCACAGGTTCTATGCTTAGTATCAGATGAGATATAAAACTAACTATAAGATAGAAAAATCTTTTATAGTCCAGGGATAATATTTAAAAACTATTCTTGTATAAAATTCATGAAAATGGAACATATTATTCATGAGGACGTGGGAACAGATTTCTGGTTGGCCCTTTTCAGGGATGGGTTCACTGTGAAGGTAGTGTTGAAGAGGATTATGAACACACTATTTGTGTCTTACTGAAATCCAATTGCCAAATCCCTAAGCCTCAGGATGACCATATTGGAAGAAATTGGTAGAAAGAAAGTAATTAACTTTAAATGAAAACATAAAGATTTAGCCCTGGTCTCTTAGGAGCCCTGTCCTTGCAAGAAGAAACAATACAGCTCTTCCTTTCTTTCTCCAAATACACCCAAAAAGAAAGAGACATAAGCTTTCATCAAGATGGAGGTCATGCACAAGCCTAGAAAGAAACAAAATGAAACTCCATGACCCAGCATCTTGATAGATGACTCTCTCACTGTGAAAACATTCATTTTTCTTTTTTAATTCACTTAGTCTGTGCTATAATGTAAAACCAACTACACATTCTCAAAGATGAACTTTAACTTCCTACAGCAATTAGAATAAATGTAGAATGAGGAATCAGAGGCCAGGAAGCAGGGAAAAATGGAGAAGAGAGAAGAGATTAAAAACGAAGAACAGGGAAGACACAATCCAATCAGAGGAATCCCTGGGAAGCAAAACAATACAACATTAATGAAATGGACCAGAAGAATAATATGAGAAAGTTAATAAAATTATATTAAATTGTTTCATGTAAGGCAAATTTGGATGTTGTGCAGATAAAAATAGCTAAGTGGTTTAAAATAAATTATAAAGGTTTGAAATATTTGTCCTAAAACAAATCAATGGTAGCTAAGCAGCATTACGATTAAAGTGAGTTTGGTAGATTCTCTATTGAAGTAAGAGTCTGCTTATGACAATAGTGGTGATGATCATGGTTTTCAACGTAGAGCAAAAGAAACAGTAGGCACGGAAGACCAACAGTGCACTTGGTAGAATGAGGAGGATGGGTTAATGTGTGTGGAGAAGGCAGCCCGGCTAATTCATTGACCTAGGTGTAATAGAGAAAAAAACTAATGCAGAGCAGCAGAAACTGAGGATCCTAGAAATTGGGACAAGAGTCAGAAGAAAGGACGGAAAAACAATGGGGTGGGGGAAGGTTCTTGTTGTTGTTTTGGTTTTGTTCCTTTCTTTCATTTTTCTTTTTTTATCATTAATTACAGTTTATTCACTTTATATCCTCCCACCTGTAGCTTTTTCCCTCATCCCCTCCCAATCCCGCCCTCCTTCCTCCTTCTCCACCCAAGTCCCTCCATGAGTCCACTGATAGGGGAGGTCCCCCTCCCCTTCCCTCTGATCCTAGTCTATCAGGTCTCATCAGGACTGGCTGCATTGTCCTCCTCTGTGACCTGGTAAGGCTGATCTTCCCTCAGGGGTTGGTGATCAAGCCAATCAGTTCCTGTCAGAGAGAACCCTTGTTCCCCTTACTAGGACACCCATTTGGACACTGAACTGCCATGGGCTACATCTGTGTAGTGGTTCTAGGTTTTCTCCATGAATGGTCCTTGGCTGGAGTATCAGCCTCAAAAAAGACCCTTGTGCCCAGGTATTTTGGTTCTGTTGCTCTGCTTGTGGAGCTCCTGTCCCCTCCAGGCCTTTCTATCTCCCCCTTCTTTCATAAGATTTCCTGTACTCTGTCCAAAGTTTGGCCATGAGACTCAGCATCTGCTTTGGTACCCTGCTAGATAGAGCCTTTCAGAGGCCTTCTGTGGTAGGCTCCTGTCCTGTTCCCTCTTTTCTCCTGCTTCTGATGTCCATCCTCTTTGCCTTTCTGAATGAGGGTTTTGGTTTTTTGAGACAGGGTTTCTCTGGAACTCACTCTGTAGACCATGGTGGCCTCAAACTCAGAGATTTGCCTGCCTCTGCCTCTGCTGGGATTAAAAGCCTGTGCCACCACTGCTCTGCTTTAAGAAAGGTTTGTTTATGATGGGGGAAAATGAAGCCATGGAGAGATTTGGACAAATTTGGATTGTATATTAATTTTACTTATTAAGCACAGCAGTTTTCTTCTCCCTCTGAAAATACCGAGAAACAACCATTCTGAAAAGAAGACAAGAAAATATGACAAAACTGATACTTTAACTTTTTGTTAACAATTGGATTAACAATTTTTATTTGTTAATTAAGATAAATGAATTCAAATGAACACATTAACAAATGAGCATAAAGAAATTATCTGTCCAACATTTTAATAATAATGAAGTTTTCAGAAATGAAGATGGATGGAAAACTACATTTTTTAGTATAAATGGTGAAAATAGTGGAGGGTTGCAGATAAACCTTATTAGGCAGAAAGGGTAATAAACCAAAGATAATAACTTGGAGAGACAGGGCTATCTCAGCAAGATCACTTTGTCCAAAGATTTTCTCACCACTAGATTCCTTCACACAGACATGGTATAGGCCACCTGGCTCATGAGGACCTGGAAAGAAAACAAAGGGCACTAAGAATTAATCATCATGGGTTTTCTGATTTTTCTGTAGGGGACAGAAAAATAATTTTTGTCAACAATATTGGGAGACAACTTAGAGCCAACAAATGATGGTGGAACGCGGACAAAATCTGTGTTTCTGTGGTCTTTGCAACCTCAATTCAAAATGCTCAGCTTGCCGGGGGGTCACATTGCGGGGAATTATTTTTTGAGCACTAACTGTTCCCGAGTGCTCGGTGTAGCATGGAAAGAATGGGCATGAACAACACTCAACATGCTGGATGCCACGTAATAATTTCCCAACAGCAATTCACACTTTCTTACTTCTTGTACCTTTCTCGGTACCTCAGAGACTAAGATTCTGAGATTCATAAAATGATATGCTGGAACATTCACTGTTAAGACAAAAACCTGTGTTGATCAACTTGCTCCAATAACAAAATGCGAACTTGTTGTGCTTTATAATTTAAATGGGCTATTTTATTCAGTTATGAAAATAATGCTTTGAAATTTCTGTAGCATGAGTATTACATAAACAAATGATGTATGCACATAATTTCATGAGTACACACAACTAATCATGGAACTGTTATCTGATGATTTCATATGAGAATGGTAACAGCTACACAAAAGCTGCTTCTGCCAACCACACGCACCCCTCGCTTGTGTTTATGAACTACATCAAGCAAGAAAAGTCCTGGAATTCCACTTTCACTTTGTATTTGTCCCCATTTTATTAACATTTTGGACTTCTGATTGACTATGTAGATAGATAAGCTAATCACCCAGGGTTATCTCATTCCTCTTCAATGCTAATGAAAAAGATGGAATGGCAGCTAAGGGATCCGACTGCTGATAGTTCATACATCTTGATTCAGTAGCCCACTCACAGGCGCCTTAGGCACCTGTGATGTCATCATTAGTTGCCACCCACAGGGGCCCTGGATGAAAGGACCCCTGACTCTTACCTCTCTCTCTTTTCCTTGCACTCTTGTTCTTGCTGTGTCAGTTTCTGTCCAATTTTCTCTGTTGAGACTCTCCTCTCTCCCAACCTTTTCTCTCTCTGTTTCTCTCCATCTCCATCAAATAAACTCTTTTATATCATATATGTTGTATATGGGTGGCATCATCTTAAAATCCTAACAACTGTTAATTTTACAATAACCTATTCCAGATCTCTTCAAAGTCATTGTCACAACCTTAACAGTCTCTCAAACTGTGGGCAATCTTCTGGGAATTGGATTGTTTCTTCTCCAGCAAAGACTCATTCAAGCAACCTTTGAAAAAGAAAACAGAGACAGTGACAAACCAGAGGTCAGTTTAGCAAAATTGCTTAATTATGGCCACCTCGTGTCCTCTGTCCTGTTCTGCCTTTATTTAAACCTCAAGCTAGTGTCATACCCAGAAAAACAGGCTCAAGTGTTTAATTTTCTTTTTACAAACAGCTATTTTGAGTAAAATCCTTCCTTGCCTTTTAACCATTTTTATGGGCTTTGTTTGTTTGTTTTGAGGGGGTGTAGACCAGGTTCATTGCAAACTACAGGTTGGAGCTCTGACTCAGCACTTTAGATTTGGGGGTTGGAGTTGTGGATGGGGTAGGTGAAGAGGGAACCCTGATGATTATGAGCTGCTTAAAACCTGAGCACATTTTTTTGAATGCACACCCCACCTCTCTGACATCTTCTCTGCGCCAAAGGGCAATTTATTACAAGTGCAAAGATTACAGAAGGGTGGAAACTCTGGGGAGGAGGGGGTCAATTCTGTTCCACCCCAGGCTCCTGAGCGGTGTCTTCTCTCCTATTATTTGTTTTTAAACCATGCTTGTGTAATGCAAAGGAAACCACTGTGTTTTGTGTTATAAAAAGAAAGAAATAGAAAAGGCAATAGTCTCCATTCTTTTCTCTCAACCTCTTAAGTGCTTTTCTAAGGGTATTTTATTGCTTGTTCTTCAGATAAAAAGGGAGAACATAAAAAGAAGGCTCTAAAGCTCTGCCCCCTTGCTCTTACCCTTAGAAGAGGAAGAATGCATGGAAATGCTAATGGAGATCCTTTGCATAAGCAGAGGAAGAAGCAGGGATTTGGGTCCTTAGTCCAGAAGTAGTAAAAATAAATCTGTAGCTTTGTTTCTAGCTAATCTGTAAAAATTACAATGCTCTCCTCCAGCCTCTCAGAGAGAGAGAGGCTGGCTCCCACCTCAGCTCTCACTTGACACCTGCTTCATGTCTTAGAATTGCTTGCCTTAGATAAGCCTTCCACCTTGGGAAATGGAAAGAATATTATCAATTTCCCAGGCTTTAGATAAGAGAGGTGGATAGCACAAAACAGGAAGTTCTTTGAAGAATCTTGGAGAGTCTGTGAGAAGAACTTGAGCCTTCTGCTTTAGTTGCACTAGAAACAATTCAGAGGCACTCAGGGCCAGGGACAGTTTTATTCAGGAGCTTGAGACACTCTTTTGTCCTTTTATATCTAAAATTGTCAAACTCTCTAATACTAAAGTCCCTGCTGTTTCCCATCCAAAGCCATTTTAATCAAGCAGCCAACCAGCAGCCTTATAGGGCCCTACTGTATGCATCCCATACGGTTGTTATTATTATTGGATGTTGTTGTCTAAATAATAGTAAAGGAGTAAAGGAAATAAGGTATAAGAGAATTCTCTTTAATATCTTTACAACATTCCTGTAAATCTAAAAATATTTTAATTGAAAGTTTTTAAGCAAAACCTATAGCCATAAATACAAATGTTTAATAAGCATAATGACATTTATTTCCCATATAGTTTGCAAAAAAATTATTTAGTGGATGCAGACCTGAATAAAACTATAACTAAGATGTGAGCGCAGAGCATTAAAATATGTCTCACAGAGAGTTGACAGCTACATCAAATTCTGGTATCTTCTAGGCATCTGGTATTGGAGTTCTTTAGAATTTGATACATACCCACAATTCCCTTTCAGAAACCTTTAGGAGATGATTTTAGAGATAGATTTTAGAATTTAGAATACTTGAAATCTTAGGAGGGAAGAATATAGCATCCTACCTGAGGTCAGAGATAGCACTATCTGAGGACCATCATGATTTCCTAATATATATATAATTTTCCTGAACATTGGTCCCCAATTTGTTTTGCAAAGCCCAAGCCCTGGATATTTATTTCAGCCTTAAGAGTGAATTATCAGAGTGCAGATTTTAAGATAACATTTGCATACTAAGAGCGTTTCCATATTACCATCAGCCAGTACTTGCTTCAGTCCTATGGCCATATATAAGTCCACACCAAAGGACTTGCTTTTACCTCAGAAACAGGAAATATATGGGTTCTATTTATTTATGATTTTTATAGAAACAAACATTAAAAGTTAAATTAGAATTTGTTGTTATATTTTGACCATTCTATGTTTTTTCTTCTTGTGATTTACTATGTACCTCCATCTCTTGTTTTTAATTCTTAGATGTATCATGAGCTTAATCAATCTATTCTTATAAAGGTAAAGAAGACAAACACCAAACTAGGTCACTGTTTCTGTAATAATGTCTTCATTATATAAAAATCTATATCTCCTGATTATTAAAAAATAAATGCAAATACCTTTATGTGGCAATTCTGTTTTTTTTTCTTTTTTGATTTTGTGACCTCTTATATTAAAATTGGCTGATCAAATGAATATTTCAATTTGAATAATTTGAGAATCTTTGAATTCTGCCTTCTTCAGAGATAAAATTAATTTAGAAATAACATTATTGAAACCAGGCATTCTTTTTTAAGCTAAGAATTCCAGATGTTTTTAGTTGCTGCCTATGACATTTCCACAATCAGAATAAATTGTGTTTTCAGAGTAATGTAATAGATAGAAGTGCTGAATAAATCTCTTGCAGTTGAGATGACAAAATTAACATGCTGATGACATTTTAATGTTTCAATATAATCAAGGGGGCATGGATCATGCCTCCACCAGTTCTAATATAATTCTATTCTTTAATCTTTCTCCAAGACAAAATAAAATATAGACAGATTTCAAAGTGTATAAGCCTAGTGTGCTGCAGTCTTCAGGCAAGCTGTTTAGGATGCATCTCAGATGCTACTGAGGTTCAGTTTTGCCAGTAGATGTCAGAGAAAATTAGTTATATAAAGCTACTGGGTTAAAGGAATATATTTTGTTGCACTTTTCCTGAAGGTTGTCGTTGGTGATTCTGTTACAATTATTGTTTTATATTGAGGTAGAAAGTTTGCTAATTGAAAAAGAGAAATTAGTATGTTCTGATGGGATCCTGCAAATAGCTGCTATTCACTCACTCCCACAAAAATATACAAAAATAAAATAAAATAAAAAGCAAACAAGGAAATAAAATTCTGGACCCCATTTTTTTTCCAATTACAAGTACCTGGTAATCATTGATGACCTGCTGGAGCACATGAAGGGGCCAGTCCTACAGATCCAAAGCTGCAGAATCTCCATGACACAGGGCAACAACAGGCTATCTGAGATGAGTCCTGGTGATGATCCTGTACTGATAATGTAGCAGTAGCCAGGGGCCTCCAACAGACAAATGACCCCTTGCAATAAACTTTTGCAAGCAAAGAAGTGTGGACAAGAGGGTACTGTGTGACACACTACGACAAACTATAGCTTCCACAACAAAACTTCTGTCTTTACACTAGTCTGAAAATCCAATTTATTCTGATTGTGGAGATGTCATAGGCAGGAACAAAAAAACATCTGGAATTCTTAGCTTAAAAAAGAATGCCTGGTTTCAATAATGTTATTTCTAAATTAATTTTATCTCTGAAGAAGACAGAGATACAGGTTGGGTATGGTGGGGGCAGATGAGTAGGATTGGTGTGCATGATGTGAATTTTACAAAGAGCCAATAAAAACTTTAAAGACAAAAAACAAAACAAACAAATAGCTGGTCATTGCAGAAATCCAAAAGACCCTCTTTTTAAAATGCTACAACAAAAACTGAAATATTAACTTCAACTTTATCTAAGAAAACTAAAAGGACGCAAATAAAACAACAAACATAATCAGAGTACAATAGACTTCAAAGATGTATCCTGAATTTTCTGTTATTTGTTTGGAAACATTACAGAAAAAACAAAACAAAACAAAACAAAACTAAAAGAGCAGAAGGTGGCAAAATGGCAGTACCACTTCTTCCTCAGACAGCAAGATGGTCAAGGAGATGGAGAATTGACAGCCATCTTGGCAGAAATTAGGTGTTCATGGGAATGAAAGTCATAGAGAAGTAGTTTCTTGGACACTCATTGTATCAGCTTAGACTAATAACACAGTAAATGTTGTAACCAAAGAACTTCAAAGTGTGTGTTTGATTGTACATCTCATTTTACAAAGCAAAATCAAATTCAGAGACATATTGTTATTAATTGATAAGAAATGAAACCCACAATTGGATCTGAAAATAATGCATGTATTTCCTGAGAGATAAATAATAAATAAGTCACTGAATGTTGACTGAAACAGCAGGTAAAATTTTGTTCCTGAGATTATTTACATGACATACTTTTCTATTTCAGCCGCTTACAACAAACTGGTCACATTGAAACACAATTTTTAATGGATAATATCCTTCAGTAGCATCCACATTCCCTATCACCAATTTCAGAGTGTGACCAGCAAAGAATGCAGGGCTTCTGTGTAAGCTCCTCCAAAAGTACCTGAACACTTGGTACCTGTATAGTGGAGATCCTGTTTGGGGGGATCATGGAGATTTGTGGGGGTTATGGGGACTGAGCTGAGAGAGGTAGGTTATCAACTATGGGCTTTTGACTATGCATAACCTACTTTGAGGAATATAGAAGGAGGGTATTTATATTCTTGGCCCCATGTTTCTTGGTCAGTGTCATTTGAAGATGCCACAAGCTCTTGAATCATCAAGATGCTCTATCATGTATGCCTCCAACATGATGGCTAAACATTTGTGTAGGAGTGAGGTTATTGTGTAAGTCAAATGCTGATTTCTGTACCCCCCATATCTGGTTGCAAGCCTTCCTCTGAGAATCACCTGTTTTAATGTTGTATAAACTCTGCTCCCAATGGTCCCCTGATATGTCAATAAAGCAGCTTTCAACCAATTGCTGAGGCTCGACTTCCTGGCAGCAAGGAGAGGAGGAGTTAGAAGAGGAAGGGGATACAGCCAGAGGATTCTGCCACAAGAGGAGCTGCGGGGAAAAGCTACAAAGCACAAGAATACTGGCATGTATGCTGGGAGAAAACCAGATTAGTCTAGAGGGTTAAGACCCGAGTAATAGCTGCCCAGTTCTTGTGTTGTAAAGCTTATATTTTAAAATTATTATTATCATTGATTACAATCTATTCAATTTGTATCCCGCTGTACCCCCTCCTTCGTCTTCTTCCAAACCCACCCTCCCTCCCTCTGTTCTCCCTATGCCCCTCCCCAAAGAATTATAGAGTCTCAATTATTTGTATGACAGCCGTGTTAAGGGAGAAACTGAGAAACAAACACAGTTGTATAAAAATAACTGTAACGTATTTGGAACTGTGAGCAGCATCAAACTCTTTTTCCTGATAGTCACATTCTTAACAACAACATCTATAAACAATAACAGCCATTCTATACCACAGAGAATGGCTTAGCTAAATTGGTGAGCACTAGATATAGAGTCGTTTAAATCAGGGGTGGAATAGTGTGGAAGTGGCATCAATAGATTCACTGTGTCTGTTCTCATAGCTGACTTAAGATGTCTACAAAGGTAAATGTGGCCCCTCTTACTCAGCTTTCATAAAAGAGTGAGAAAAATTCAATCAAATACATATAGGTCTTTGATTCGAAGACACAAAAGTCAGAAGCCAAAGTGTGTCTGATGATCCTATGGTGTTCTGACAGAGTAACTTAAACAACTTAAACTTGTCTATCATAATCAGAAGTCAGAAAGGCTGAGCATTGAACCCAAAAAGTGGCTGTGGCCCCAGAGACTGGATTAATATCTTTTTGGGGTGTATCAGCCAGGCTTTTATGAATATGAAAATATCATTCCAAAGTATTTTAATTTCAGTTGCAAGGGATGAAGTCTCCCCTCCTCTCCACCTCCCATTCCTTTCTCTGCCCATTGTACCTTCAGCCACTGCCCTTATACTCTGACTCAGACTCTGAGTTCCAAATCTACGGAATATGGAGGTGTTTCACCCTAAAACCCCCAAACCTCTCAAGGACAACATACATTTTAAAGCTTTCCGATTTGTGAGCTTCTTTAGCCATCTGATAACCCTTAAGACCACTGATCTATTGAAAATAGGGGCCCCTTCACTGAGGGTTAGCTGAAGGATGTCTTCTTTCTGAAAAACAATACAGCATTTCTGTCACGGATGCTAACAGAAATGAGAACTGTTGAGTAAATGAGAAAAGGAAGGAGCTTAACAACAAGATAAATACAAGTTATTGTTTTCAATCTAACAAAAACTAAATATACTTTTTCTGAAAAAAAACATGGGGAAGAGAGGGAGATTTTATTAGGAATTGGATAGCAAGATTTCTACCCTTTGAGTCTTTCTAACTAAAACATAACATCTAAAAAAATCTTCTAAAACTTTGCTTTCAATAAAATAAAACTTAATTAAAACTCCCTGGGTTTCTTTTTTTAATATCTATCTATCTATCTATCTATCTATCTATCTATCTATCTATCTATCTATCTATCTATCATGTGTAGAATGTTCTGTCTGCATGTACACCTGCACACCAGAAAACACCAGATCTCATTGTAGATGGTTGTGAGCCACCATGTGGTTGCTGGGAATTGAACTCAGGACCTCTGGAAGAGCAGCCAGTGCTCTTAATCTCTGAGCCATCATTCCAGTGCCCTTCTCTGGGTTTCTTAAAGATGTAATACACTTGTTCTTTTTTTCACTCACTATAAAGTGAATTACCAGTGCATTTCTGCTTCTAGAGTCAATGCAGGTAGCATCTGTGAAGATGTAAGAATTTCTTACAATCATTATAATTTTGTGCACCCCCAATAAATCACTCAATTTCTTAAGAACCCACTAAAGACAAGAACTCTCTAGATTTTTTTTTTCCAATTTGGGTCTCTTATGCAATGAATCTTGTATGCATTGGGATATATATTTTTGTAGTTTATTCTGGATAATTGTCTTTAATTTATGTTTAATCATAAATTAATAAAGTAAATTAGATATTAAAATATCATAAGATTAAAGAGGAAACTAAAATAAGATCAAATAGGGAGGAAAATGGAAAGGCATGGTAAAAGACAGAATATGAAGAGGGACAATGACATTAAGGGCATTTGAAAGTCATATGGAAATTAAATGCTCTATCATTTTTCTGAAATATACACATTTAAGAAAGGAATTTAAATCAAGTAATCATTTAAATCAAGTTATCATTTCATCTTTGCTCCCAAGTAAAAACCCTGAGTTCCATAAATGAGTTGCATTTTGTTGAATTCTTGTTCAAAGATTTCCCATAGAACTCCTCAGATATCACCAGTTATTCTCATGGATATGGTTTACCCTTCAAAACTTGATAGTAAGGTCTTTTTGCTGAAGATAACACCTGTTTATGTGATTGAATATGAATTAATTGAGCTGATGTCCAACTAGGAGCTTCATCCCCATTGACAGGATTCATTTTGCTAGAAGGTGCTACCAGAAGAGAAAAATAATCACCAATATCAACCAGTAACAAACTATACAACCTGCAACAGTGAGCTACCTGCAAGATATACTGGTACACTAGTGGCACAAATATTACGGGTACAATCAACTGCTTTTTGATTAGACTTAAGTCTCACTCCATGAAAAAGAACACATACCTGACACTGCTAAAATGACCAAGGACCTGAAGCTAGAAAGTTCTGCTAATGAATTTTAGCAACAAAATGACTTTCAATGACATACTGCTATACCCAGAGACCAGTGTGTTGTTCAGCTCATATCAGAGAAGCTTCTTCTTTTATGAGAAGGGAATTAATGTAGAGACCCAAAGCATGTCAATGTGCAGTGAGTAAAAGATGTTGCAGCACTCAGTTCAACATCCATCTTCATCAAAACTGTTGACTTGAGACTCATGGATCTCTGGGGAAGAGGAGACAAAAAGCTCATGAGATACAGAGATAGTAGATGACTCTAGTGAGATAGCGTATTCCAGACACAAAAGGAACAATACACATAAGAACTCACAAAGATCTTCATAGCATATGCAAAGTCCTGTATAAGCTCAAGTCAGACAAAATACTAACCCTAAGGAGGAGAAGTGGACACAAGATTCCACTCCTAATGAAGAATCTGTTTTGTACTTTATGGCAAGGAGAGCAGCTGATGATGCTTGCTGGCAAAGAGAAAATCAGTTTTTCCCAATAGTTGGTCACTGAGTATATAAATCACAATCCAGAGCAGGCCCTATGCCCAGGAATACTTGACCAACACTAAATGGACTCCGTGTTTTTTGTACAGTTTTTGTTTTGTTTTAGTGGTTTTTGTCTTACTAATCTTTTTGTTGTTTGCTTTGATTTCTGCTTTTTTCTTCTTTTTTTCCTCTGTGTGTGTGTGTGGGTGTTCTGAAAGATAGAATGTAAAATTGGGTGAGTAGGGAGGAGAGGGAAGATTTGGGAAAACTTTGGGGAGGAAAAGAACATGATCAAAATATATCACACAGAACATTTTTAAAATACAAAAATATTTAGGAAACGTGTAAGTCTTTCAATAAAATATCTTTTAAAATGTAGAATTTCTTCAGTATGTCATTCGTGAGGTAATGTGAAGAAACATTTTATTTTATTCTTCAGATTGTCAACTAGCGATAAAACAAAGAAATACTTCTATACAAATTTAGAGTACTGAGCCACTGAGTTTATTTAGGTTAGATAAGGAGGAATGAGTAAGGCTTTACTTATAACAGCATGGGTGACTCAAAGACAGTTGCATCCTTATAGAGGCTACCTGAGGATAGGATGTAAGCTGCATCCTTAGCTCAGTGCTCAACTTGTAGGGAGCTCAGCAGACTGAGCAGCTCTTTTTTTTTCTCTCCTGCATTTGTTACTACTTGAATTATTTTACTTCTTGGGTCATGTGAAATGCAGTTACATCCTGATGATTAAGGGGATTCTTGTTCCTTTACAATGAAGTGATTTAATTGTTATCAAACAGCCGTGGAGCAGCTCAGCAGCACCTTGACTGTAATGGTTTCAGTAGACTGTTTCAAGACCGTTATTTTCAGTTTGCTTTTATAGCTATTACTTATAAAAATATTTTAGTTTTTTCTTTTTTAAGTAATTTTTATTAATTACAATTTATTCATTTTGTATCCCAGCTGTAGCCCCTCCCTTGGCCCCTCCCATATCTTAATCATCTCCTCTTACCTTAATGCTTGTTTTTATTCTTGTTTATTTTGTTTTCCGAAAAAAATCCTCTAATACATTTTGATTATGTTATCCTCTTCATCTCCCTACCCAGACAATTTTGGGTTCTCTCCTTCTATATTTAAAAAAGAGAGAGAAAGGAAAAGAAAGGAAAGGAAGAAAAAGGAAAGGAAGGCAAGCAATACATGCAAAACCATGGAATTCTAAACAAACAAGAGGAAGACCCATAAAACAAAAGACTGCAAAACAAAGTGAAATGAAATAAAAAGCCCATACAGATACCATTGAGTTCACTGTGTGATGGCTAACTATTCTGGGCATGGGTATTTGCAGATTAATAAGGAGTAATGAAAAGAGGACAAGTGGAAGTAGTCATGGATGTAGGAGTCCAGTAGTCACAGCGCAGTCATTAAAGTATTAGTTAACATGTCACTCAGGAAAGAGATTTAAGACACAGACTGGGAGATTTTTAAATGTTATTTTCTTTTATTGTTTGACAATTTCATATGTTTACACACTATACTGTGATTATAACCTACCCCTACCACCTGTACCAGATTCTGAGATATATTTCTATTAGCTTCAAAATTTTTCTCAGTGACTTTTGTTGTCTTTGAATGTTACTTACTATACTGAGTATATTTACTTACTATACTGAGTATTTATATACTCAGTATACTATCTATCTATCTATCTATCTATCTATCTATATCTATATATCTATATATCTATATATCTATATATCTATATATCTATATATCTATATATCTATATATCTATATATCTATATATCTATATATCTATATATCTATATATCTATATATCTATATATCTATATATCT